>OZ022263.1:140378591-140403591 GCA_963978885.1 Nemotelus pantherinus
CTAAATTACTTTAGTACGACTAGCATATTAAATTTTGTTTTTTCAAGGAGGACCGTTTTATGACATATTTAGTTTTTAAGCGATATTTATTTTCGCTCAATACTTGCGAAATGGTAGAATCTAAGTCATTAAAATGTATGCAATTTTTGTAGCCAGTAATATGGCTTATCAAAATATTTAAATGAAAGTGGCACATTATGATGAGGTTTTCTAAAGAAAACGACCTGGAATACAGAATTTTCGGGGTTAAAATTAAAAAATTTTATGTTTCGAAGAACATATCTTCAAACTCAGTACAACTGCAATCAAGTGCAATACATTAAATAAAAGGTAATTTAATTGTTTGATTAACGCGGTATAAAACTTTGAGTTGTGATGATTAGTTTTCAAGATATAACGATTCAAATGAGTCAGGGTACCGGTCCGAACAAGTTTTTTTGAACACCCTGTAACTCCGTAGGTTTTGAAATCGGGACCATCCTGTTGAACGATTTTCTACTCAAAATATGTCAAAGAACGCCTCCTTAAAATAGTGTTCATTTAGTACCAAACACCCTGTATATATATATATATATATATATATATATATATATATATATATATATACATACATACATACATATATATATATATAGATATATATATATATATATATATATATATATATATATATATATATATATATATATATATATATATATATATATATATATATATATATATATATATATATATATATATATATATATATATATATATATATATATATATATATATATATATATATATATTGTTAAATTTCATATATTAAATTTCATATAATTAAACAATATGTCTAGATATACGTAACATCTTAAAATCTATTTCCTAAATTTCATTTTACCATATGTTCACTTAGTCATCCATACATACGCTCAATTTAACTTTATGTGAGAATCATCATTTTTGCTTTGATACGTTTAGACTCAAGTCATGTAGTTATTCTTGCTATCTGATACTTTGTATGTTCGTATGTATATGCTTTAATATCAAAACATATTTTACCTGTACGAAACAATTTCCTGCAAGGTGTCAATTGCAGCACGAGCATATGTTTTGTAAAGCTGCATGCATAGGTCAATGATACAAGTGTCAGCAACTGTTGCTAAATAATGAAAATAATGAGAAATTGCTGATCCACGTCATTGACCTACGCATTCATCTGATCGACTGTCGTTGACAATGATTGTACTTTTTTTATAGGTGAAACTTTGCATTTCGTTAATTTAGCATTATACGAGTTTAGTATATAAGATATTGATTATAGTGAATAAAGTCTCTTTCTTTTGAGATTGCTAACAAGATTAGTTGGATTTCATTTCTTAGAGCTTGCCCATCGGTATTGTACCGAAGAGCAATTAACTACTTGGACGGATTTGTATTCGGCCAGTATATTTTTTAAAGTAGACGGATTTGTATTCGGCTACCTGTGGGCAGATAAAAGAATCTGTTCGCTTTATAAACATTTTTGGTGACCCCGACGTGATTGATACCGAATCACGTCCTTTCATACAGATCAGAATTTTAGGAGAATTCGTTCGGTGTTTTTCACTTTGTGTCTCTTGTGGATTAGTTGAAAGGAAGAATATCCTCTTAATCAACAATCCATTTTCAGTAGTTGACTGCCCGGCCTTTTACTCTCTCAAAGAGTTTTAGAGCGTTAGTCTGGGCCATAACACAGACTAAGTAGGTTTTTTTTGTTTTCTACCGTTCATCTCGTTTTCAACGTAGGAGCGTAGTCTGGGCCATAACACAGACTGTTACAATGGCCACTTTCGAAGATCTGGTCCAACATCAAGATGAAACGGGAAAGGAATTAGGGAGAGTCTTGGCAAATTTTAAGAAGGATTCCCTGGCTCGGAAAACAGCCGACTATCTCGATTCACGTTTGAATCAATTAACGGAGCTATGGGAGGCGTTTGCTAAAGCCGATCATGAGTTAAAGGAGTTTGAAAGTACTCACTCAGATCACCCATACTTCGCCAACAAGTACTTCAGAGCAGTAGAGCACCAGTACTTAAAGGCAAAGGAAGCGATGCTACAGCTACGGTACGCTTCCAAAAGTGGGAAAAGTGGCACGACACAGCCCCAGACCGAATCAGAAGCCGCATTTATACCCTTCAAGACATCGGTAGAAGGAAGTAGCGACTTAACCATTCTGATCAGGCAGCAGCAATCGAAGATGAATGCTGTGGAGCACATTATTAGAGGTATAAACTCTAATGAGGCTGAAAGGTCAAAGCCATATTGCGACATGAAGAGCACAGTCGTCACGAGATATTGGGAAGATATACGCCGTCAGCACGAAACAATAGGTCAGTGCACGGCAGATCCCACAACCTGTGGCTATACTGACGACGAATTCAATAAGATTGAGGAACGCATACAAGATGCTCTTGTATTGTTGGCAATGGGCGTCGAAAAGCATAATGCAATCGCAGCGTCCTCTGTCCTTCCGCAACAGCCAATAAAACTACCACAAATCACCGTACCTATGTTTGACGGAGATTACTCTAAGTGGAAATCATTTCACGACTTGTTCAAACAAATAGTCCACAAGCAGCAAATAGGTAACGCGCAGAAAATGTGGTACCTCACGACAAGCCTTACAGGTGAGGCGGAACGTCTTATTCGACATATGCCCATATCAGATGAAAATTACAGTACGGCATGGGATATGTTGGACAATCGCTATAGTAATACGCGATTAATGGTTTCTGCGTTTCTGGACAAATTATTATCTCAGCCCACGATAGTTCAAGAATCTGCCAGTGCCATTAAAAAAATGCATGACGTGACAACCGAATGCTTGCTAGGGCTTAATAATTTGGAAATAGACGTAACAAATTGGGACCCAATGATCCTTCATCTCCTCATAAGGAAATTGGGCAAAACCAGTCATAGTCTCTACGAACAGTCACTGAAGGCACCACGTGAGCTTCAGGGCATAGACACCTTTCTGGAATTCCTCGAACGTAGATTTCAGGCGTTGGAAACTGTAGGCGCAGAAAAGCGATCAATTCATTATAATAAACTAACGTCTAACAAATGTGCAGCTTTGGTATCGGTGAAGGACGGTCCCATCATAAACTGCAAGGTTTGTAAAGGCACACATAAAGTATCGGCTTGCCAAGAATTCAAGCAGTTATCGATACCAGACAGAATAAACAAGATCAAACAATTGAGTCTGTGAATTAATTGTTTGCGTGATGGACATCGGGCGTGGCAATGCACGTCTCGCAGATGCTTGAAATGTGAGAAAAGGCACAATACGTTGCTACATTTGGATCACCTAACGGCAAGCGCGAACGATTCACACGCTAGAAAATTGCAGCAAGGGACAACTCCATCGACACTATTGATCGAACCCTCAAGAGGTAATGATAGTCTAGCCACGTTGTCAACAGAATGGTCCACGGGAGGAGCCATGGTATTGTTAAGTACTGCCATTATACAGACTCGCAACCATAAAGGAGTATTAGTGGAGCTAAGAGCCGTGTTAGACAGTGGTTCACAAATGAAAATTATTACCGAAAGCGCCGTCATCAAACTGGGCTTGCAACAAAGACACGTTGACCTTAATATTAGGGGAATAGGCGGTAGCTGCCAACAAGCTCGAAATAGAGTCAGCCTAAGGATTCACTCCAAAATACCGAATTTTACGGCACAAATAGATGCCATGGTACTACCGCAAATAATATCAGCCCAACCTGCATATTGTTTGGGACCTTCGACAAGACAGGCCATCCCACGTAACATAAAACTGGCTGATCCCACCTTTGATCAGCCAGGACATGTGGATCTTCTCATCGGTGCTGAAATATTTTATGAGTTGTTATCAATCGGGCAGATACGACTGGCAAAAGAGCTCCCTCTTCTTCAAAATACAGCGTTTGGATGGGTCGTGGCCGGTAAACTAGAAAGTCAGCGGGTGTCAAACATAACTTGCGCAATTGCTGAACTAGATGAGCAAAAAATGAATGAGCAAATAGAGCGCTTTTGGAGATTAGAAGAACCAGATAACACGGATGCTCATATGACGACACAAGAGATAAAATGTGAAACAGATTTCGTTCAGAATACAAAAAGGACCCATGAAGGACGCTTTGTAGTCAAACTACCCTTCAAAAAAGACCCGCAACAGCTGGGAAGTTAGAAGGAAATAGCTCTTCGTCGTTTCCTGCAACTAGAAAGAAGGCTTAGCAAAGATCCTGCCCTACAACAACAGTATTGCCAGTTCATGAATGAATATGAAACAATAGGGCATATGAGCGAAATTGACCCAACGTCAGTAATAGATTCACACTATATCCTGCCCCATCACTGCGTGCTAAAACCCGAGAGCACGACTACTAAGCTCAGAGTCGTTTTCGACGCCTCAGCGAAAACTAAAAACGGAATAAGCTTAAATGAAGTGCTTTGCACAGGGCCCACCATCCAGAATGACCTTTTTACTATTCTCTTAAGGTTTTGAATACCCCGATACGTATTCACAGCCGATATAGAGAAAATGTATCGACAGATAATGGTAGCGGAACCTGATAGAAAATATCAGCTAATTCTATGGAGAAACCATCCCAGCGAAGAGATTAAGTATTATAAGCTGAATACAGTAACCTATGGCACCACATCGGCTCCTTACTTGGCGACTCGATGCTTGCAAGAGCTTGCAGATCAGTCAATGCATCGATTTCCCTCTGGCGCTGCAGCACTGAAATATGACTTTTACATGGATGATGTCATGTCCGGCGCCGATAATCTATGCGATGTCATCGAGAAACAAGAGTAGCTTCGGGCTATACTGAGTTCCGCTGGATTTAAGCTGCGTAAGTGGTGCGCCAACCATAAAATGCTCCTGCAACACGTACCGAATGAAGATCAGGCATTAATATTAGACCTAGATAATGAAGGGCAAGTCAAGACACTCGGATTAATCTGGACCCCTTTAACTGATCAGTTCAAGATTAGAAGTGTATGTAATGATTCTGAAAAGGTAACCAAAAGAACAGCGTTATCAGACATTGCACACTTATTTGACCCACTAGGATTAATGAGTCCAGTTACCGTGGTAGCAAAAATCTTCTTACAGAGACTCTGGAGCCTTAAAATTGCTTGGGATGCCGCTTTTCCTGCTCAACTACATTCCGAATGGCTCAAATTTCGAAAAAATCTTGGTGAATTAAATAAAATTACTATCCCTCGCCATGTCACAGGTGGGAAAATACCCAGGGGCACGCAGCTACATGTATTTGCTAACGCATCTGAAAAGGCGTATGGAGCCGTCGCATATATTCGCGCCACGCACGCTGACAGCACACGAACTGTACATATCCTTTGCGCTAAGTCGAAAGTAGCACCTTTGAAAACTATCACAATTCCAAGACTAGAACTCTGCGCTGCCAAGCTAGCTGCGGAATTTGTTCATCGCCTCAAGCGGGCCTTAAGTCTACCTGATAGATTGTGTTTTTTCTGGACAGACTCGGAGATCTTTTTGAATTGGATACACGCGGAAGCAGCGTCATTTCATACTTTTGTGGCCAACCGGGTAGCCACAATCCAGCAGCAATCACTACCTTCACAATGGAGACACGTCAGATCCGAGCACAATCCGGCGGATATTGTATCCCGAGGCCTTGCTCCGGAAGCCTTGAAAAACTGCACTCTATGGTTCTACGGGCCGGTATTTTTACATGGATCTGAAGACAGTTGGCCAAAACCACACCGAATGGAGACCATTGACTTGGAAAAAAGATGCCAAAGGGCAGTATTGGCAGCCGTTCCGACAAATACCCAGCTGTTAAGCGATATAGATCATCGCAACTCGTTGAAACGTTTACAACGCATAATGGCATACAATTTGCGATTTATCAAAAACGCCCGAAGGATGGAGGGGATAGCCTGTTGCACTTTGCAACTGTCCGCCAAAGAGCTAGAGGTCATGTCGTCATAAAGGAAGCACAACGAGAGGAATATCACGACTCCCTGCATCGGCTTAAAACAACGAAGCAATTAAGCAACAGTGAATCACTAAGCAGTCTACACCCTTTTTTGGACAGTTTTGGGCTGATACGTGTTGGCGGCCGTTTGGAGCATTCAAATCTACCCTATGACACAAAACACCCTATCATATTGCCATATGGTCATCCCATAACGAAATTAATTCTGGAAGATATCCATCAACAACATCTACATGCCGGGCCTCAAGCATTATTAACTATCGCCCGACAGAAGTTCTGGCCTATCAAGGGCAAAACTGCAGCCAGATCAGTGGTGCAAAAGTGTATACGGTGTACCAGAGCTAAGCCAAAGCTTCTCACACAGTTAATGGGAGAGCTGCCTGCACAGAGAGTCCAACCAGCAAGACCTTTCGTTAATTCCGGGGTTGATTTCGCTGGACCATTGTGGACCCACTTTAAAATACGTGGAAAGCGTCCTCAAAAATCATATCTAGCTGTCTTCTGCTGTTTCGCAACGAAAGCCATACACCTCGAACTTGTCAGCGATTTAAGCACAGAATCTTTTATTGCTGCCTTGAAAAGATTCATGGGACGAAGAGGACATTGCCGCCATTTATATTGCGACAATGCAACGAACTTTGTTGGCGCGAAAAATCAATTATCGGAATTAAAATGCAGCATTTACGAACAGAAAGCGCAACAAAAGATAACTAATTTTTGTGGCTCTAAAGGAATTGACTTCCATTTCATTCCACCTAGATCTCCGCATTTTGGTGGTTTATGGGAAGCGGCTGTAAAATCAGCTAAGCACTTGCTGATTAAAAACGTAGCACCCGCATCCTTAACCTATGAAGAATTGGCGACAGTGTTAACCGAAGTAGAAGCCGCCCTCAATTCCAGACCCTCAACTCCACTCTCTGAGGACGCCAACGACCTATCAGCTTTGACACCGGGACACTTTTTGATCGGAGAGCCTCTTACCACGCCAATAGACACACACGCGTTACCAAATTCCTCAACACTACCAAAACGATGGAAGCAAATTCACGATATCAAGCAGAAATTCTGGCAGAGGTGGTCTTTGGAATACCTTACCGAGTTACAGCAGCGCCACAAATGGAAACAAACCTGCGAAAACGTCAGACCAGGTATGCTGGTGGTGATCAAAGAGGACAATCTCCCAGTCTTAAAGTGGCGAATGGGCAGAATCTCACAAGTCATAAAAGGCTCGGATGGCTTGGCACGAGTAGCGGATATTCGAACAGCGAATGGTGTTCTTAGGAGACCAATCCATAAATTAGCACCACTGCCTATAGAAACGGAGGAAACTTGTTTGGAAGACGTGCCCAATAAACGACCCCCGAAGCATAAGAGTACTGACGATACATCTCCCTTACTAGGCCTTTCGATTACAGATACGAGTCTAGGCGGACATCCAGTGCGACGCAAAAACCGACGAATTGACATGACCACAACAAACTTGTTACTATGGAATCATCCAGAACTAAATGCAGACGAAAATGTACATCCACCACAGACGTTGTTATGAATATACATCCGCCACTACCGTACTCCAGAAGATCAACAAATCGTTCAACATATCACCTCACCTGGACGAATAGTTGACTGACCTGCATCATTCAACGCGGGGGAGAATGTTAAATTTCATATATTAAATTTCATATAATTAAACAATAAGTCTAGATATACGTAACATCTTAAAATCTATTTCCTAAATTTCATTTTACCATATGTTCACTTAGTCATCCATACATACGCTCAATTTAACTTTATGTGAGAATCATCATTTTTGCTTTGATACGTTTAGACTCAAGTCATGTAGTTATTCTTGCTATCTGATACTTTGTATGTTCGTATGTATATGCTTTAATATCAAAACATATTTTACCTGTACGAAACAATTTCCTGCAAGGTGTCAATTGCAGCACGAGCATATGTTTTGTAAAGCTGCATGCATAGGTCAATGATACAAGTGTCAGCAACTGTTGCTAAATAATGAAAATAATGAGAAATTGCTGACCCACGTCATTGACCTACGCATTCATCTGATCGACTGTCGTTGACAATGATTGTACTTTTTTTATAGGTGAAACTTTGCATTTCGTTAATTTAGCATTATACGAGTTTAGTATATAAGATATTGATTATAGTGAATAAAGTCTCTTTCTTTTGAGATTGCTAGCAAGATTAGTTGGATTTCATTTCTTAGAGCTTGCCCATCGGTATTGTACCGAAGAGCAATTAACTACTTGGACGGATTTGTATTCGGCCAGTATATTTTTTAAAGTAGACGGATTTGTATTCGGCTACCTGCGGGCAGATAAAAGAATCTGCTCGCTTTATAAACATATATATATATATATATATATATATATATATATATATATATATATATATATATATATATATATATATATATATATATATATATATATATATATATAAATATATATATATATATATATATATATATATATATATATATATATATATCTATTATATAAATATATATATATATATATATATATATATATATATATATATATATATATATATATATATATATATATATAAATATACATATATATAATTATTAATTATTTCTCTTCTCCAAAATTTCATTCATAATCATAGAGTTGTACCACCAACAGTATCTAGTGTATAAAAACCACTAAAGTTGTAATGTAAGCATTTAATATAAGAATGATGTTTTCCCAGTCGCAAATCAGTGTATAGAAGAACCAGTGGTTCTTGGCGGGCAGAATGTTTAGAAAAAAACTCAGTAAATAGCTCGAAATTTATTCACTATTACGTTCCAGACTAAAACCTGATCCAATCCAAACAGATCCTATTGAAATATTCACTATTACCTTCCAGACTGAAATCTGATCTAATCCAAACAGATCTGCAACATAGTCACTTGCCCTCCGCGTGTGACCATCAGTTGATACAATGTTGCGAAGCTTAGTCAGCATACATACTTGTGTGACTGTAAATTGACCATGCGTATGCGACTGGGAAAATGAGCTTTGCTGTTTACAATATGATATGTTAATTTGCTACTTAAGGGACGATACGATGCAAAAATATATATATATATATATATATATATATATATATATATATATATATAAATAAATATATATATATCTATATATATATATATATATATATATATATATATATATATATATATATATATATATATATATATATATATATATATATATATATATATATGTATATATATATATATATATAAACATATAAATATATTTATATTTATATTTATATTTTTATATATATATATATATATATATATATATATATATATATATATATATATATATATATATATGTATATATATATATATATATATATATATATATATATATATATATATATATATATAAATATATCTATATAGAGAGAGAGAGAGATAGTAATAGTAATAATCTCTGGAGTGGCCGATTCGGTTGAGCTGAAATTTTCGGAGGACGTAGATGTCTTGTTACGGAACAGCCTGGCCGCTACCACACGCACTTACGCATACAAATATTGCGAATGCAATGCTGCATTCGAAAGTCAAGTGCATTGCATGGCCATCCAAAAACAGGCTATGTCTATGCGTTTGATTGTCGAATGTTGCATTGCATTGGATTCACTGGCCTGAGCGCAGCTGATTTGCATTAGTACTTGAATCAGTTGCGTTATCAGCCCAGTGAAACTAGAAATATTGTGTGCTGGCTGCGTTTGTTGTGCAGTGGTTGGACAGCTGATAACGGCTGGTCAGCAACTGTACGTGGCGGATCGCTTAGGAATGGATGGGAAATGCTGACTGATCGGTAGTCAGGTTTGAGTTCTGATTCGTGGCGGCAGCGGTGGCTGTCGCCGTGAATTTCCATCCGTAACCATGGAGGGTTTTTACTAATGTTCGAAGAACAATAGTATTAAACTCGTTTCGCCGAAAATTCATATTTCTTTATATATATATATATATATATATATATATATATATATATATATATATATATATATATATATATATATATATATATATATATATATATATATATCAGCAAAATGATTAAGGGAGATAATCTCTGGAGTGGCCGATTCGATTGAGCTGAAATTTTCGGAGAACGTAGATGTATATAGTAGGTAGGTCCACATTTTTCTCAAATTCAGATATTCTAAACCTTTTGGCGGCGGCGAGCGTTTTAGTGAATTTTGAGGTACTCCTATATTTCCAAGCAGTGTAAAGTTTTGTTAAAGAAAAGTAATGGAAATGAAAACTAATTATGTTCTAAGCTCGTTTATGATAACAAATTGGAAATTGTGAGCCGTGTGTGGGTGCAGGGTGCCTAAAAGTAGACAAGGATTTTTTTTCAAATTTTGATTTGTCATTACTTCTAAGAAAAACAATGGATCATCGTGAAATTTGCAGAGCGTATTTATGTTGACTAAAATTTAGCACAAGTGATTTTTAAGATAGTGCGGGTAACCCTGTAGCTACGACAGGCTCCTGAATAAAAAACCTTCAAATCATTGACCTTCCTGAAAATTTTTTGAGTTTTGACAAAAAAATCAGATCACTGATAAATTTTAACCTTTGTCCATCATGTCAAATCAAAATTTTCAAAATTCCGATTTGCACAAGAACGGCAACCCATCACCAAATTACCTCTATTTTCAGCACTCGAAAGTTCTGTTCACGAGAACTGACGACCGGATTATGCGATCATAGTGAAATTTACAGAACATGTTGGTATTAGCTAGGACCAGGTCTGATAGAAGTGGTTTTGAAATGCGGGCAACCCTGTGCCAGTGGTACCATCTTGAAAAATCACCCAGAAAAAAAACCGGTTTTTGGCCTATAACTTCCGTTTCAGCCATCAGATTTTGACAAGATTCATCCAATACTTGGATCTTACTTTATATAACATTTGATATAAATTTGGCTGAAAAATTAGAATAGAGTTGCCAGCTATGGTGATTTTTGTCTCCTAAATCTTGCAAATTTGCTTAGCAAAATAAGGCTTTTTTCCCTATAACTTCCGGTCCAGTATAAAAATCAAAACGAAGTTCACGCAGTAAATGGATTTTAATGTGAACCAAATGTCATATAAATTTCGTACCAAAATCATGCAAGGGCTGCCAGCTATGACCATTTTTGTAATTTTGTTTAATTTCTTTACTGAGCGATTATGTCATTAGATTTCCAAATGGAAATGATTCTGCAATGAAAATTAACAACAAATATTAACGCTTTAAAAATTTGAAAAGTTTTGAGGGTGGCAACCCTAAAATTCTTTTCACCCGTATAACTTCCAGCGCAGTGATTCAATCGAAACGAAATTTACTGGTTGGGTTTAACTTAACGTGAAGCAGAATTGGTATGTATTATGCTTTGCTGTTGATACAGGCAAACCAGCATTAGCCATTTCCGTAAATATTGCACCAACAGATGCTTCAAACAACGTTCTCATATGCAAAGCATTTGCAATAAAAATAAGGAATTCTTTTTTAAATTTTCGAGTTTTGAACATTTTTCGGATGGCAGCCTCAAACAACGTTTAACCGCTAAAACCTTCGATGAAATCCTGCGAAGAGAACGAAATTCAAAGGATACGTTGATTTGAGTATGAGCTTGTTATGGTTAACTTATTGCTGCTTCGTTCGGAAAGTGTTGCCAGCACTGAATTATATGTGTTATAGTTGAGTTTTGTTGCTTTGGATAAGGAATGGTTGATATGATTCTAAAAAACAGCGTATTACGTCTTTCCACACTTTTTTGTCACTCAAAGACAATTTCTTCGAAAATAAGTTTTCTAGCGGTTCAGGTGCGCTAGAGTTTTTTGGTTTTAACGCTGGACCGAGAAGGTTGATTTTGAGAGTGTTGAGCGACGGGTTTTGATGGAGTTTTGGCTTTTCGGTGCGATTGAAGTTTATTAATGTTGTTTGATTACATTTAAGAAATCGGAATATTTTCAACTCGGCTGAGTACAGAAGTCAGTTTTTTAAGTCAAATGAAATTTAATTATTGTGTTTCCCGAGCAAGAAAGATCATTTGAAGTGCAGTGACTTGTATTTGGGATCTAACTAATTAGTTATGAAACCGTACTTAATTGACAAGTGATCGGAAAGATTTAGTGGAATCAAGGTACGTACTGATTCACCATAAATCAAAAGTGTTGTTAGAGCAAAAAGTTGGTGACAGAGATTTATAAGAATTGAAAGTTTTCGACTGGTGCGATTGAAACTGGCAGTGTATTTAATGCTGTGGTTGTATGACAATCTTCTGAAGTGAATTGCAGCTGAGGACCAGTGAAGTTATAATTAAGAGTATTTAGTGATTGACTGATAGAGGTCGATGCTATCGAACTGCCTTGGAAGTCAGAGATTTCATACTTGTGGTGCATCACATATTGAAAATTTGGTAGGAAGAGGGTATCAACGCACTTCCAGCTGTGCGAATATTACAAACCAGCAGTAATGATTGGCAAACATATAGGTTCAGTGGAGCTATGTGTGGGCTTCCTTCCTTCCATTACGTAGTTTTTTTTTTGTCTTCTTGTTGTGTTCATTGGTGCATCTGCGTGACCCAGCTAGGGCTTGGCCTGCCCACAATTAACCCACGAAACCGGTGACTAGCCGGCACAATTAGTCACGCGAGGGTGGCAGGCCAGGCTACAATTTCTGTTGTGGTGGCGGCTGTTTACAGCTGTTCCGCAACAGTATGTAGTAGGAAGGTCCATGAATTGCTAAACTTCAGATATCTTAAACCTTTTGGAGGTGTCGAGCTTTTTAGTGAATTTAGAAGTACTCCTATATTTCCAAGCAGTGTCAATTTTTGCTAAAATATATTTTTGGGAATGAAAACTTATTATGTTTTAAGCTCGCCTATGTGAAAAATTTTGGAGATTTTTAGCCGTGTGTGGGTACAGCGTGTCCCAAAGTAAGTAAGAATTTTTTTGCAAATTTTGATTTGTCATTTCTTCTGACAAAAACATTGGATCATGGTGAAATTTGCAGAGCATATTGATGTTGACTAAGATTAAACACACATGGATTTTCAAAAAAAAAGCACGCAACACTGTAGCTACGGCAGGCTCCTGCAAAAACATCCATCAAATCATTGACCCTCCTCAAAAATTTTCGAATTTTTGACAACAAATTCAAATCATTGATTATTGTTGACCTTTGTCCATCATGTCAAATAAAAATTTTTAAAATTCCGATTAGCACAAGAACAGCAATTCATCACCAAATTACCTCTATTTTCAGCACTCGAAAGTTCTGTTCACGAGAACTGACGACCGGATTATCGGATCATTATGAAATATACAGGACATGTTGGTATCAGCTAAGACCAGGTCTGATAAAAGTGATTTTGAAATGCGGGTTACCCTGTGGCAGCAGTACCATCTTGAAAAATCACTGAGAAAAAAACCGGTTTTTGACCTATAACTTCCGATATAGCAATCAGATAATAACAAAATTCACACAGTACTTGGGGCTTTCTTTTATAAAACATTAAATGAAAATTTAGTTGAAAAGTTAGAATAGAGTTGCCAGCTATGGTGATTTTTGTCCCCTTAATCCTGCAAATTTGCGCAGCAAAATAAAGCTTTTTTCCCTTTCACTTCGGGTCCAGTGTAGAAATCAAAACAAAGTTCATGCAGTAAATGGACCTTTATGGACCTTCATGCAGTAAATGGACCTTTAATTCTTTTCACCCGTATACCTTCCAGCGTAGACATTCAATCGAAACGAAATTTACTGGTTGGGTTTAATTTAACGTAGAGCAGATTTGGTATATATTTTGCTTTGTTGCTGACACTAGATAACCAGCATTAGCTATTTTCGTAAATATTGCACTTACAGGTGCTTCAAATTACATACTCAAATGTTAAGCATTTGCAATAAAAATAAGAAACCAATTTTCAAAATTTTCCGAGTTTTGAACATTTTTATTCTAACGTTTAACCGCTGAAACTTTCGATGAAATCCTCCGATAAGAACGAAATTCAAAGGATAAGTTAATTTAAGTATGAGCTTGGTGTAGTAAACTTATTAGGTCTGTTCGCGTAGTTCAGCAAACTGCAGAAGTAACAGAATTTGGCAGCTGGCTTCTTTTCGCTGCAAAATTGGCTTGCAAGAAGAGTACAAAAACGACTTTCTGTGAATCTATTTTAATATAATATATTAGATTCAGGTACGCGAACAGACCTATAACTGTTTTGTTGGGAAAATGAAAATGTTCATCATTTGTGTTTTAGTTGAGTTTTGTTGCTTTGGATAAGGAATGATTGATATGATTCTACAAAAAAGTGAATTACGTCTTTCCAAATTTTTTTGTCACTCAAAGACAATTTCTTCGAAAATTAGTTTTCTAGCGATTTTGATGCACTTGACTCTTTTAATTAGGTGTTTAAGAGAAAATAAAACCTTTTATAAACAAGAGGTCGTGTTGCTTAGCACATTTTGATATCAATTTTCGTTTTTGACTCAACTAGTTTTACACAACTGTTATGTATTTAAATTCACCTACCTCCTTAACTACTGGCCATCCCATTCTAAAACTTTTGTCATAAAAAAGATTAACTTAAAGCTTTGTCTTGATATAAAAATAAACAAAATTAATATGCTCCAAATTATTTAAATCACGAGTGGAAATGTCTACTTCCGGTTTCACATAAAAAAAAAAATTGTTTTCACTAGTATTAATATCGATTCGGTCAAAAATTCAAATTTCCATTGAAATGGCAGCGCTAGTGGCAGATTTAACTAAATTATTATATCTAAATAAACATATATATATATATATATATATATATATATATATATATATATATATATATATATATATATATAATATATATATATAAATATATATATATATATATATATATATATATATATATATATATATATATATATATATATATATATATATATATATATATATGTATATATATATATATATATAAATATATATATATACATATATATACCTAGTCTAGCCATAAGTTCTGTCATAGATGTTTATCGATGTAAAAATGAAACGACTTGAGTTATTTCGATAATTTTTTCAGGGATTATTTATTGATAGAATACGAATACAAAAAGTTGCGTTTCATTCGAAATGGCCGCCATTGGCCTCCACACAGCGCCGAAGTCTGTCTGGCCACTCATCGATGGCTGTACGCAGCTCATAAATGGGGAAATTGTCCACTGCTTCCGTTAGGTCTTTCTTGAGCGATTCCAAATTGCGGTGGCGTTTATGGCAAACCATGTCCTCTAAAACGGACCACAACTTGTAGTCCAGCGGATAAAGGTCGGGGCTGCCAGACGGCCAATCTTCAATACTGATAAAGTCAGGAAGATGATTTTTTAGCCATGCTTGTGTGGTTTTGGCCTTATGAGCTGGCGCAGAGTCCTGTTGGAATGTCCACGGTTTGTTTTTGAACATGGTCTCATTGAGTGGCTTCACAACGTTGTTTAAAATGTCTCGTTGATAGTTCTTAGCCGCTGTCTTCACACCTTTTTCGCAAAAATGGATCGAACAAACGCCATCATAGGACACTCCCCACCATACCATAACGGATGCAGGATGATGTCCTTTTTCGACCCGAGGCACAAGCGTGGCGGCTTCTTGGGCAGACCGTGCATACACTCTGTCATTCTGTTTGTTGAATTTTTCCTGCACGGTGAAGATTTTTTCATCCGTAAACAAAATTTTTTTGTACCGCCGAGCACCGTATTTCTTCACCAGACGTTTACATTTTTTCACTCTATTTTCTTTCAATGTAGCAGTTAACAATTGGCCGGTTTGTCGTTTGTAAGCACCAAGTCTAAGGTCATCACCGATGATACGTGATACGGATCTCTCTGAGATATTCATCTCCTGCGACAATATTTTTTGCTTTCGCACCGGGTTTCTGTTCAATCTGGAACGTACTGCTGCGATGGCCCGTGGCGTCCGAACGATGCGTGGCCGACCGGATCTCTCGTGGTCATTTATATCACCAGTATCCTCAAATAACTTAATGGCACGATACACAAATCTCAAGTTGATTTTGAGCGGTTTGAGCGTGTTGAAAATTTTCTTTTTTTCCATACCACATTTATGGAGCGCAATTACTGCGATTCGGTTCTCTTTTGTTGACCATTCCATGATGACGGGTGACGCTATACTGAAATGACTTGGCGGTTTAATAGAGCACATGACAGCTGCCAAAACCATAAAAAAAAATTTTGGGTTGCGTTCCGTTTTAAGCCGGGTTCACACCTTTGACAGAACTTATGGCTAGACTAGGTATATATATATATATATATATATATATATATATATATATATATATATATATATATATATATATATATATATACCATCAAAAAATTTCAGTGGGATAATCTCGGGAACGCGCCATCCGATTGAGCTCAAACTTTCAGGATACATTGGTGTATATGCAGAATAGGCCCAGGTCTCCCTAATTGTCAATTATTCTTAACCCTTTGGCGCCGGCAGCCATTTTAGTGATATTTTTAATATACCTATTATTCCGTGAACAAATAATTTTTGCAAAAGTAAAGTTGACGAAATAAATTTCGAACGTGTTTTACATGTGAATCGGATAATATTTTGGAATTTTGTGACCTCATATGCGCGCTAGGTGCTTAAAAAGAGAACGGGAAAATTTGAAAATTTTTAAATTGCGATATCTTTTGAAAGAGCTCTTCAATCATTACGAAATCTTTAATGAGCGTGTTGACAACCCTGTAGCTAGGGCAGGCACTGAAAGTGAAAACCTCCAAATCATCGTCTCTCTTGGAAAAATGCCGCTTCTTCAAAAAAAAGCCACTCATATATAAATCTTATGCTTCGTTTACATAGCCAAAATAAAAAATGTTATATGATACAACGGGCACAATTGGTAACCCTTGCCCAATTTACCTATATTTTAAGCATCAGAAACTTCTGTTCACGGAAACTCACGATCCGATGAGCAATATTTATTGAAATCTACAGAATGTATTCGTCTTAAATAGGAGCAGGTCTGATGGAAGTGATTTTGAAATGCGGGTGATTCTGTGCCAGTGGTGCCATCTTGAAAAATCACTAAAAAAGATAACTGCTTTTAGCCCTATAAATTCTGATTCAATCGTTCGATTTTGACGAAATTCGCACATAAGCTGAATATCACTTTAAACCGCTTTTGATAGAAATTGGATTGAAAAATTCGATATGAGCTGCGAGCTATGAAAACTTTGGGGTCTTAAATTTGAAAAAATAAAAATTTGGAAGTGAAAACATTCGAACCATCAAATATCCTAAAAAAATGTCCTGATTAAAACAACTGGTTTGTTGTCCGAAAATGAATTGAATTGTTTATTGTTGTGTTCCTTAATTTATAGCAAAATTTTGCTTACATAGTCGCTTAAATTCTATTTACTTAAATTTACTCACTTATTCTAATTCCCACGAAAAATGCATAATTTACATTTCTGTGGGAAAAGACATCGCAGTGTCTGTACAACCTATCTTATGTCTAATGGTGTCAGTATGACACGAGATTGACCATGAGACTTGCATGGTTGACCGTGAAACGCACATGGTTGACCATGAGACGATAGGGTGTAATATCACAGCAGATGTGTGAGCATGAGCGTGTGACTTTTGATAACATGATGAATTAGAATAGCATAATACAGGCACTCATGGTGTCATGTTCGAAAGTGCATGGAAAATGTTCTATGAATATGCTTGAGTGTAATATGTCAAGGCATGCATTGTAATGATGGAGTAAAATGATATTCATACAAATGTATGATTAATGTGGCTTTTAACACTCCCGCGCCTTGAACTCTCATAGAGATTCAATGTCAGGTGCTCCCTTGAGCTCAAAATTGGATCGTCTCGGAGCGGGCTGCGGTGGTTTGTTCCTTCGTTTTATTAATGACCTTGCTAGATAAGCTAATATGATGATTATTGCCAGAACTAGAGCAACAGAACTTATTATAGAATGCTGAATGTTTTGGTTTCTGTCAGGGGGAAACCTTTCTTGTGCTTTTAGCTCGTGTAGCGATTTATTAAGCATGTTTATATCATCCAGATTTTGCCTAGTTACTAGGTTCTGCTTTGCTTGAATAAATTGACTACTACGAAGTCTTTGTTCTGCACTGTTTATGTCTATTGTGGCTGAAGCGGCAAAAGAAATGTTTGACAAACTTGACTGGTGAGTATATCCTGAAGTAAGCATGGAATTTTGTTTAATAATGCAATTCGAGGTGAATCTTATTAGGCCTGCTCCCCTTAAAATGTGCTGATGTGTTTGAGAATTACATACAATAATTATAGTAGTGTCGCTATCAAACTGGTACAGCCATGTGCTAGGATTATGTAGCGATAGCCACGGTGTTGGTGATTTTACTGGTTCGAGCGTGCAAGAAGGAGGTAAAATTCCTGGCTGATTGATGATACCAAGCTCACACGTTGAAGGTCCAATTGTTCTGTGATACATTTTGTGATTTTTGTCACATATATAATTTCTGCTGTGAGTTTTTATGCAGGCTTGTAGTTCGGTATCAGTAAGTGGGAAATAATAGTCCCGATGAAGGTCAACGGAAAGCAAGGCCGAAGTAACACTTATCTTTACGATTGTGTGTTTGATGGGGATTGACATGGGCACTATGTTGAAGATTTGGAGTTTTTCCTTACTTAGAAGTGGTAGATGAATGTTAAATAGCGCGTATTCCGAAGTTACTCGTGCGCTGACTGTCATGAGGTTATACAATTGTAGGAGATCCATGTGATGACTTCCACCAGGGTTTACCAGCGTCGAGTCAACGTTTTCTCTTATGATGGCTAGTTCTGAACGTAGCTGAGAGGGTGAAAGTACCAACGGGCTTATTCTCTTATTATGGCAGTCGGTGAGCACGTGCATGATGTCTGATTGAACTTCTTGATAGTTTGTTAGCATGAGAGCAAAGTGTAAAGACATCATGTTGGACAATTGGGTTATTTCCTGCTCGCTCACAATTTCGTTCGTGGCTTTGATTGCCTCTCTAAATGAAGTCAAGCTGCTATTTACAAGGGAGAATTGAACCTCAGAGCGGATACGATCATGTTTAATAATATTTAAAGTTGAATCTATCAGAGACGTTTGACTCTTGAGTAGGTGAAGTAAGTGGTTTTCGTTTTCCCTCACTTGATTTATGGTTGCGGTCATATGATCAGCATAATTTTGATCAAGTATCCCAAATACTTTATTGTAGATCGTGCCAACGAAGTCAAACGGGGAACGGCGGTGTCGTCTGGTGTACCCATTTCTGTCACACAGAATTTCGTTGTTAATACGTATTGATGTCAATGATGTTTTCAAACTGCTGAAGAATTGGATTACAGAGATTGATTTTGTAAGTTGGTATACTCCTGTTACATAGTTCTTTTATTTCATCTAGTTGAGATGAAAATATATTCATTTCATCCCAGTAATTGGAAAGATTATAATATATCATCATGGTCCATTTGTCAGCAGCAACAGACATCTGCCCTATTTCTTCGAAGTAGAGCAAAGGCCGAGTGTTCCAGGGAATTATTTCAATATTATTGCTTTGGTTGATGGCAGCGGTAGGAGGGCAGAAGGTAATGCATATAACTAATAAGGTGGGGAGCATAACATTCCCTGCACAAACGCTTCGAGGGCGTTTTGGACGTGTTTGCTCTATATTTTGTAGTCTTTCTATATTTTTTAATCTCTCTTCAAACCCTCGGCTATACTCTTGCGCTTCCGTGCACGGCTTAAATGGAATAGTATTCCATATTGGACTTATTGGAAGAAAACGACTTCTCTTTCGTTTCTTTGGGTTTGGAGCCGATAAATTTCCTTCACCAAATGTCCTTGGTATGCTGAGCTTTGGAAGAGTGGATATGTTAGGGACCTTTGACGGTTCTTTAATTGTATTTAAAGTTTCTGCATTGAGGCTAGTGAACGGTAGACTGCAAATGAGGGATGGGTGATTGGCCAGTAAAACGGCGCTTTGGTTCACTTCAGTCTCATCTGGCTTGGTGATGAGATCTGTGGCAGTTGAGGTCTCTGAGTGAATAGGTAATGGAGCCAGATTATGGATTGCTTGGTCAGAAATACCCCTTTCAGTTTTTACCTTTAATACCCTTATCATTCCGTCTCGACCCATTTGTGTGCTGATAATCCTACCTAGACGCCATTTCAAGGGTGAAATTGAGTCATCTTTTAAGAGTACAAGATGACCAGGTGTTAATCCAACAGTAGGTTTTTTCCATTTGTTTCTTTGCTGCAACTCATGCAGAAACTCCATACTCCACCTTTTCCAAAACTCAACTTGCTTCTGTGCTACCATTTCCCATCGTTGAGCGAGGGTGAGTTTAATTGATTCCTTTGCAAAGGTGTTTGGTAGAGCTGTTAAGGGTTCGCCAATCAGAAAATGTGCTGGGGTTAGAGCCTGGAAATCGTTCGGGTCACTGAAGAGAGCTGTAAGCGGACGGGAATTCAAAATTGCCTCAATTTCGGCGATGAGCGTATTCAACTCTTCGAAAGTGAGGGAAGTGCTGCCAATGGTGCGCTTCAGATGATGTTTGGCTGATTTGACCGCAGCCTCCCAAAGGCCACCAAAGTGGGGAGTTTTGGGAGGAATAAAACACCATTCTATAAGCTGATCCGCACAGTGCTGCACTACTTCATTTTGGAAGTCTGTTGTGAATAGCAGATTATGAATCTCTTCCAATTCATTCTTAGCTCCTACAAAGTTTGTAGCATTGTCACAGTGGATTTTTAATGGTTTTCCACGCCTGGCAATGAAGTGTTTTAGGGCCCCGATAAAAGCGTCCTTGGTCAGGTCAGAGGCTAATTCTAAGTGAACTGCCTTGGTTGTGAAACAGACAAATACGCATATATATGACTTCGTGGGCCTTTTTCCTCTTATTTTGTAATGAATGTGTATAGGTCCACAATAATCGATACCCACATTCATAAAAGGACGTGCAGGCTGTATTCGTGATGATGGCAGATTCCCCATCATTTGGTTCATTATTTTAGGCCGAAAGCGTGCACATCGAACACATTTGTGGACAATCGACCTTGCCAACTTTCTCCCGTTTAGTGGCCAAAAACGTTGCCGTGCGGCGGCAAGAAGAGCTTGAGAACCAGCATGGAGGTTTGTTAAATGTAATTCAGTCATCAACAACAATACGTATTCATCCTTTTCGGGAAGAACGAATTGATGCTTCGCATCGTAGGAAAGGTTTGCTTCGTTTAGTCTACCACCAACACGAATTAAACCTCGGTCATCCAGGAATGCCCCTAATGACGCTAGTTTGCTCTTAGAAGATACAGGACGTTGCTTCGCTAAGTCCTTTATCTCATCTGAAAAGTGCTTTCTTTGGATAATCTTTAGCAAAAAGAATAGTGCTTCTTGGATTTCAGTGGGACTTTGAACTTCGCCTCGGAAGCGTTGTTCTTTTGGTAACCGCCAACTAGCGACTCGTTTTACAAAACTTAGTATGTGTAGAAGTGTTTTAAATGAATTGCGATGGTTTATACTAGCTAGGATGCTAGGCGTTGTAGTGGTCGTGGAGAGGGATGTTGGCAACTCACTGAGGTCGTTTATCGTCATCATTATCTCCCCTTTATAGTTTGGCCATCTGTCAGGTTGAAGTTGTAAGAAGTGAGGACCGTTGAACCACATATCTGCATTAAGCAGTTGTGATGCACATAGGCCTCTCGAAATAAGGTCCGCGGGGTTTTGCTTAGATGGCACATGCAACCAGTGATTTTTAGTTGTATGCTGTTGAATGTACGATACTCGATTTGCAATAAACTTGCTTTGAGCAGAAGCTTCCGCTCTTATCCACGAAAGTGCTATAGTCGAGTCACTCCAAAGATAAACTGAGCCTGCAGATGGATTGATAATGGTTGAAACTCGTCGTACTAGCTTAGCCAAGAGATATGCAGCGGAGAGTTCAAGACGGGGTAGAGTAGTCTCCTTGATAGGTGCTACCTTGGATTTTGCACAGTATAATCTGACAAGAGGTTGACCAATTTGGTTAATGCTCCGTAGATAGATGGCAGCTCCGCAGGCCTTTTCGCTGGCATCCGCAAACCCATGAATTTGAATTGAATTCGCACCATCTGCTTCAAGAGCATGACGTGGAATGGACAATTCTTTTATGTTTTTCAAGTCTTGCCGGAAAATTGTCCACTCACTGTGGAGACTTTGGGGTAATGCTTCATCCCACTCTAGTCCTAGTTTCCATAATCGTTGCATAAATAATTTACCTTGAGTTACGACGGGATTTATGAGTCCCAGAGGATCGTAAATTCGGGCTACATCTGCCAAGATTGTCCTTTTGGTAAAACGCTTTGTGGGAGGTAAATTCGTTTTTATGGAGAATTGATCGGTACTGGGGCACCACACTAACCCTAGTGTTTTGACTTGCGTATTATTTGTGTCGCCAATATCAATCATAACTTGTGTCGCCAATATCAATCATCACGTCGGGGTCACCAATGATTAAAACAACTGGTTTGTTGTCCGAAAATGAATTGAATTGTTTATTGTTGTGTTCCTTAATTTATAGCAAAATTTTGCTTACATAGTCGCTTAAATTCTATTTACTTAAATTTACTCACTTATTCTAATTCCCACGAAAAATGCATAATTTACATTTCTGTGGGAAAAGACATCGCAGTGTCTGTACAACCTATCTTATGTCTAATGGTGTCAGTATGACACGAGATTGACCATGAGACTTGCATGGTTGACCGTGAAACGCACATGGTTGACCATGAGACGATAGGGTGTAATATCACAGCAGATGTGTGAGCATGAGCGTGTGACTTTTGATAACATGATGAATTAGAATAGCATAATACAGGCACTCATGGTGTCATGTTCGAAAGTGCATGGAAAATGTTCTATGAATATGCTTGAGTGTAATATGTCAAGGCATGCATTGTAATGATGGAGTAAAATGATATTCATACAAATGTATGATTAATGTGGCTTTTAACATGTCCGTTTCTTACAATAAAACCAATTTGTATACAAATCTTATGCTTTATCTACACGTTCAAATTAAAACTTTGAAAATTTCATATCGAACAAGAACTGTAATCCTTTTCCAGTTAACCTATATTTTATAAAAACTTCTGTTCACGGGGACTCACGAACCAATAATCAGATATAACTAAAATTTACAGACTGGATTTGACTTAAGTAGGACCAGGTCTGATAGAAGCGATTTTGAATTATGGGCAACTGTGTTTCAGTGGTGCCATCTTGAAAAATTGCAAAGAATAAAAACTGCTTTTTGCCATATGAAATGTGAATAAGTTACCAGATTTTCATGAAATTGACGCAGTAGCTGAACCTTACTTAAACCTCTGTTTGATTGAAATTTGGTTGAAAGATTCGATTGGTGTTGCCAGCTATGGTACTTTTTGTGTCTTTGTTTTTGAAAATTCGCTCAGGAAAATAAAACTTTTTGCCCTATAACTTCCAGTGCAGTCATGAAATCAATCCGAATTTTATACAATTAATAGAACCTATTAAAAACATAATTCAGGCCAAATTTGGTTGAAAAGCCACGATAGGGTTGCCAGCTATTGTTGGATTGTGTTTAATTGCAATATCTTTATTAAACGGTTTTATCGTAGAATGTTCAAATGGTAATGATATTGTAGTGACAATAAACAGCAAATATTAAGTTTTCGATTATTTGAAAAAACTCGCTGCAGGTAACTCTGAATTTCTTTATACTCCTATAACTTCGAATGTAATATAACAACGTGAAGCAGATGTGATATATTCTTGGCTTTGATACTGGCAAAAGGTTGCCAGCACGAGTCAGTAGTGCTTCTTATGTATCAATAAATGCTTACAGTTAGTATTCATACCGGAAACATTTACAATGAAAATAAATAACCAATGTTTCAATTCCCAAAGCTCTGCAAATTTTTCGGATCGCAGCCCCAAACGCCAACTTCAGTTACACTGCTGCAGGCACTGAGCATTTTCTTCATTGTCGTTATATGAGATGCTGCTTTCAAAATTTTGTGAAATAAGCAACTGATAACGAATATAATTAACCCGTGTTTTGCTCTCATAAACGCTGAAATTCATGCCAGTGGTAATATCTGAAACCATCCACCATATGAGTTCTAATGCATTCTTGAGACCAAAGTAAAACGTGGCGTTTGAACCAGTTTGACCGTAATAAGCAGTTCATGTGGTGGAATATGCACTCAAAACCTGCACGATTCTTCTACTGTTCTTCGAACATAAGTGTTTCTAGCGGTTCAGGTGCGCTAGAGTTTTTGAATATAACTTCAAAATTAAAATGAACAGTTAGTTTTCTATACCAATTATGATGTTTAATGTTTTCAGATTTTTATTCGAACTTCAAAATCGTCCTCCGAAAAAAGCTTTCATCAACTTTGTCAATTATTCAAAAGTCCATAGGTCGACAACTAAACCTCATAGAAGAAGAATCTTGCGTTCATATTCTTTAGAAATACAATCATGCATAATTTAAACGAAATCCAGAGCCTCGACTTTTTTTCGGTGTCCGCTTCACGTGAAATCCATCATTGATAAATTTTAACCTTTTTGCACCACATCAATTTAAAGTTATCAAAATTTCGGATTGCACAAGAACGCAAACTCATCATCATAGTACATCTATTTTCAGCACTCGAAAATTTTGTTCACGAGAACTGACGACCGAATCGTCCGATCATGATAAAATTTACTGAACGTGTGGATATTTACTAGGACCAAGTCTTATAAAAATGATTTTGATATGCAGGCAACCCTGTGGCAGTGGTGCCAGCTTAAAAAATCACTAGGGGAAAAAACTGCTTTTTAGCCAATAATTTCCGATTCCACCAAGAAATTTGAAAACAATTCACACATTACTTGAAACTCAATCTAAGCCACA
>OZ022263.1:140406091-140448591 GCA_963978885.1 Nemotelus pantherinus
TTTTTTTGAAAAGCTTAACTGTAATACTATTGCTATAAAAGCTCAGGATTGGAATCAATAAAGATTATTGAGTTCTGGGAAGCCAAACAACAAGCGGCACCCAAGTTTGAAAAAGGAGTTGTTTTCCTTTTTTCAAAGTTCTTAGCGAATTGCATAATCTTTAAAGACTTAGCATAAGCGGCGACAAGTTCGCCAAAGCGAAGTCTTTGTTGGTTCGGCTCTTAGAAAAAACCTCTGTTAAATTTGCATAAGCGGCGACAGGCTCGCCAAAGCAGATAAGTACAGAATTTCTAAAGCGAACCGACGTGTAGGCAAACAAGCAAGGTTACTGCTACTTTACATGGCGACCGTGCCAACGGCGGACCAAGGAAATTTAGAGTTCAACCTTCCCATAGAAGGAGGACCTCAACCACGGGAGGACCCGCGGATCATCCAAGCGCGGAAGGACGAACTAAAACGGACGGAAATACCATATCAGGACACCCGAAGAAAGACCAAAAAACGCGGAGGAAGGATAGTGTATTTGAGGAGGCTCCGAGCGGCACTCAGGAGGGCAGCAACAGATGAAGAAAATCCACCACCCTGGGAACGACAAGGAGAGTTGTTCCAACAGATTGAAGACATAACCAACGAATTGGAAAAAAAAAAATATAAACAAACATAAATGTAAAAACAAAAATTTACATACATAAGTAGAATGAATAATGAATGAATAAGTAGAATGAATAATGAATTGAATAAAATGAATTTTTGTAAACTATAGTTAAAAAAAAAAAAAAAATAATAATAATAAATGAAAACTAAACAAAAAAAACAATATATTTTTATTAGAATACAAAAAAAAAATTTTTTTTTTGAAACAAAAACCTATGGTCCATGGTATGAATATTATTTTTTTTAAATGGAAGAACAGATAAATGCCATTTCGAAAATTATAATAAATTTAAAAAAAACTCCGGGAAGGGTATACAAAAGCGATACCATAATAGAAAAATTAAGTGATATCGAAAATTTGAAGACAAGAGTACTAGATACAGAAGATAGTACAGAATTGCGAAAAACATTCTTAGAAAAATATATTGTAGCGAAAGAGTTGTTAGAGGAAAAATTAGAGCAAGCAGTAGAAAATAAAATGGGAACTTTCAATATAGAAATAGCTTTAAAATCAATACCAACTTTCAATGGAAACCCAAAAGAAGTGGATGCATTTTTAACCATAGTTGGGTTACTAAATGAAAGTCTGAATGAAGAAGGAAAATTGAATTTATTGAATTTCGTTAAAAATGTAAAGTTAGGAGCAAGCGTGAAGGTACAACTAAGTACATTAGAAATAAACAATTATTCAGCGCTAGAAAAACACTTAAAAAATAGGTACAAAAGTTAGAAAACATTACAGCAAATACACACGCAACTGGCTCAGCTACAACAACGCGGAACCGTAGAAAAATATGGAGAAAAATTGTCTGAGCTCATTAGTGAATTGAGTGACATCCAAATAAATAGCCTAGGACAAAATACAACTGCACAAGAAAAGGCAGTGATAGTAAAGTCCAATGATTCTTACGCGCTTACAATTTTCAAGAATGGGTTAAATGAAACCCTTAAGCCTACTATTTTTGCTGCGCAACCTAAGACATTTATAGAAGCGATACAGATCGCAACTGAATTTGAAACGAGTAATAGAACACCAGAAAATGTAATGTATATTAATAGAAGACCGAATTATAACCAACAATATAACCATAATAGTAGAAACACATTTAATAGTAATAACACGTCTCATGGCTATAACAATAACAGAAATTACGGCACCAACCAGAATAGAAATTATAGAGACAATTATAATTCAAGATCAGGTGAAATGAACAATGCGAATAATTACAGAAATAACAGAAACACTTATAATAATAGAAATAACGAGTGGAATCAAAGTAATACTAATAGAAATAATAATTATAGAAATAACAATAATAATAGAAACAATCACAACTCAAGGAGTAATGAAGTAAATCGAAATCACAGAAACTATGATAACAGCAGAACTAATAACAGAAATTTCAACGATAGGAGACAACGAATAAATATAGTCCAGGGAAACGCGACGAGCCCGGAGGCCAGCGACAACGAACAATAAAAGTTGACCCCGGGACCAAGACAGAAAAAAATATTATTACTTAATAGACAGCTCGAGAATTACGTCTCGGTTTACTGCAAGAATAATAGAAAATATTTAAAAACTATTGGTTGACACTGGAGCAGATGTGTCACTATGTAAAGCAAGTGCGATTCCGGATGATCAAATCATAAATGAAGACAAAAGATGTAAATTTTCCGGAATAACTGATGAACAAATACAGTCGATTGGAACGACTAATTTAAATTTGAGTATTGATGGAAATAACATCAATTTTCCATTTCAAATAGTGGAATCTGATTTTCCTATTCTTACGGACGGAATATTAGGAAGGGATTTTCTTACCCAAAAATTAGCGAGAATAAACTATGAAACATACACAATAACAATGAATATAAATTATGAAGACCATACCATACCTATCGCTACAAGAAAACAAAGAGTTGCAGTACCACCAAGGTGTGAATACGTATGTCCCATCGATATTAATATAGAGGAAGATAGTGTAACCGCTAACAAAGAGATTAAACCAGGAGTCTATATAGCCAGTTCAATAATCCCAGTAAAAGGCGTAAAACACATTAAGATATTAAACACAAATGAAGAAGAGGTAATACTCGAAAATTTTAAAATTGAAACCGAACCGTTAAGAAATTTCAAACCTTGTGAAACAAGTAAATCAGTAGCTCGGAACATCAGAGACGAACAAAGATTTAAAGACATATTAAAACACGTTAAAATAAATCATCTGAATGCGAAAGACCAGAAGTCTCTGTTAGAAATTCTTAAAACATACCAACATATATTCCACTTAGAAGGTGAACCTTTATCCACAAACAACTTTTACACTCAAAAAATACAGGTTACAGATACCACACCGCCATACATAAAGAATTACAGGTTACCTCATACACATATTAACGAAATAAACAAACAAGTACAGGAATTGTTAGACAGCAATGTCATCGAGGACTCAACCAGCCCCTACAACTCACCACTACTTCTAACACCGAAGAAGAGTGAACTAGGCGCAAATAAATGGAGACTAGTAGTTGATTTTAGAGCACTCAATAAGAAAATAGTCAACGATAAATTCCCTCTAACAAGACTAGAAGATGTTCTAGATAGTCTGGGGAGAGCTAAATATTTCTCTACTTTAGACATGACAAGTTCATTCCATCAAATAGAGCTTACGAAAGAGTCACGACCATTGACAGCCTTCTCAACAAACAAAGGGCACTACCAGTTTAAACGACTACCATTCGGTTTGACAATTTCCTCAAACAGTTTTCAACGCATGCTAACCATAGCTCTGAGTGGACTGGACTCAGCAGCTTTTCTATATGTAGATGATATAATTGTTTTCGGCTGCAGTTTAGCACACCATAATTCAAATTTAATACGAGTACTTGAAAGATTGAAAAAATACAATCTTAAATTGAACCCTAAAAAATGCAATTTCCTGAGAAGCGAAGTGGTTTACCTGGGACATCTGATAACCAAGGATGGAGTTCGCACTGACCCCGGAAAACTAGATACAATCAAAAAGTATCCAGTACCAACAAATCCAGACGAAGTCAGAAGATTCGTCGCATTCGCCAATTATTACCGTCGATTCATCCCCGACTTTGCTAAAATAACGAAATGTCTAAACGATCTACTAAAAAAGAAAGTTGAATTCAAGTGGACACAGCAATGCCAAACTACATTCGAATTACTTAAAAGCAAACTAATGAATGCACCAATTCTACAATACCCGGACTTTAGCAAACCATTCATAGTCACAACGGATGCATCAGACTATGCATTAGGCGCAGTACTGTCACAAGGTGACATAGGACGGGACTTACCCATAACTTACGCGAGTAGAACTCTCGTCACACATGAAGTAAACAAATCTACGATAGAAAAAGAATTACTGGCGATTCATTGTGCAATAAACTTCTTCAAACCCTATCTTTTTGGAAATAAATTTACGGTGGTCACTGACCACAGACCACTGATATCGTTATTCACACACAAAAACCCATCATCAAAAATGACACGCATAAGAGTCGATTTATGTGATTATGACTTCGACATAATATACCGAAAAGGAAAAATGAATGTCAATGCGGATGCACTATCACGCATCAAGTTAAGCTCAGATTCATTAAAAGAAATGATCCCGAAACAAGACCATAACGTTAAGAACAAAAATATATTAGCAGTCACAAGAAACATGACCAGAGAGAAATACAACACACCAACGATAGAAGCACATGAACCAAACCAAAACACAAAGTTAAATGAAACGTATGTATGGAACAGCGAATTGATAGCTGACATAAAAAATTTAATAAACCTAAAATTTGAAACGGGGAAAAATACAAAGATAAACATTGAAAATAACCAAGTTAAAATTGAATGCAGTGATAATCCTTCGGAATTAGTTTCGTTACTGGAGAAGCTGACGTCAATAGTGACAAGGAGAAATATAACAATGATATACTTAAAAGAAACTGATGAAATATTTACCATAATAGGGAAAAACGAATTCAAAGACATATTCAATAAATTACAACAGTGTACTCAATCAAAAGGCAAAAAAACTCTGAAAATTATAATATACAAACCCCCCAAAAGAATAACAGATAAAATAATACAATTTAAATTGATAAATGATTACCATACAACACCCATAGGAGGACATTTAGGTGTGAGAAAAACGATATTAAAACTCAAACAGAAATACATATGGAAAAATATGAACAAAATGATAAAAACCTTTATTAACAATTGTGAAAATTGTGCTAAAAATAAACAGACAAAACATATAAAAGACAACCAAATTATAACAGACACACCTGCTAACACATTTGAAACAATCGTCATAGACACAGAAGGGCCACTTAGGTTGAGCAACAATTTTAGATATATACTAACAATGCAGTGCGAATTGTCAAAATATGTTATTGCCTACCCAATAGAATCAAAAGACGCTAAAACAATCGCGAAAACAATGGTTGAACAATTAATATTAAAACATGGCCTTTTAAAAAAAACTGAAGTCAGATAATGGAGCTGAATTCACCAATGAGCTAATGGCAAACATTTGTAGTATGTTAAAAATAAAACAAGTATTCTCGACACCCTATCACCATGAAACACTCGGGACAGTGGAACGTAATCACAGAGTATTAAACGAATATTTATTGAACTTTACCAATGATTACGAATGGGATAAATGGGTACCTTACTATACTTTTGCATACAACACTAGCCCCCATGTAGATACACAATATTCTCCATACGAACTAGTATATGGCAGATTACCTCATCTACCCAAAGACATAATAGAAAAAGATGAACCAATAAACAATATAGATAATTATGCTAATGAACTAAAACTCAGGTTAAAAAATAGTATCAGTCTAGCGCGAAAAATAATCGATAGAGTAAAACACGAAAGAAAACTTAAATTAGACAATTTTGCAAAACCATCGAATTTGAAAGTAGGAGATTTAGTACTAGTACGAAATATGAATAGAAAGAAATTACAAAACACATACCACGGACCATACGAAATTAAATTCAGAGATGGCGTAAATTCAGATATCTTAATAAACAACAAATGTAAAAGATATCACAACAATTTGTTAAAGTTATACAAGCCACAGACAAGAATAATAGTGGAATAAACCATAAGCATACAAATATAAATTTCCACAATCAACAAAAAAAAAAAGCATGAAAATATAAAATAGAATCAAACAATATGTACACTACAAGTTAAAATTAAGTCAAAATAAAAAACATCAAGAAAAGATATATATGTATGAAATCACGAATCAAATAGAATTAGGTTAAGAATAGCATCAAGTTATATGAAATTATAATGTATATAACATTTCGATTAACGAAAAATGAAATAATAGAATTAAGGCAGAACAAAATTAATAAAAACCTCAAATTATATGAAATTGTAATGTGCGAATCTAAAATTTAAAATTGAAAAATTTTCTTTTCATACAAAAGAAAATTTTTTTTCCCAAAGAGAGAGGGTGTTGTGTACACTTGACACTTGACGTTTCGACACTGGTCGAAATGTCAAATATCACATAGATGGCGACTAGAGCGCCCTAATTGCACGCGGTGGTAAATACCTGGAACTAGGTAATTATTTTTGATTCGCGCAGATTTTTTTGAAAAGCTTAACTGTAATACTATTGCTATAAAAGCTCAGGATTGGAATCAATAAAGATTATTGAGTTCTGGGAAGCCAAACAACAAGCGGCACCCAAGTTTGAAAAAGGAGTTGTTTTCCTTTTTTCAAAGTTCTTAGCGAATTGCTTAATCTTTAAAGACTTAGCATAAGCGGCGACAAGTTCGCCAAAGCGAAGTCTTTGTTGGTTCGGCTCTTAGAAAAAACCTCTGTTAAATTTGCATAAGCGGCGACAGGCTCGCCAAAGCAGATAAGTACAGAATTTCTAAAGCGAACCGACGTGTAGGCAAACAAGCAAGGTTACTGCTACTTTACAATATATATATATATATATATATATATATATATATATATATATATATATATATATATATATATATATATATATATATATATATATATATATATATATATATATATATATATATATATATATATATATATATATATATATATATATATATATATATATATATATATATGTATATATATATATATATATATATATATATATATATATATATATATATATATATATATTTATATATATATATATATATATATATATATATATATATATATATATATATATATATATATATATATATGTATATATATATATATATATGTATATATATATATATGTATATATATATATATATATATATATATATATATATATATATATATATATATATATATATCTCTGGATATCGTTCAAATTATGCATGATTGTATTTGTAAAGAATATGAACGCAAGATTCCTCTTCTATGAGGTTTAGTTGTCGACCTATGGACTTTTGAATAATTGACAAAGTTGATGAAAGCTTTTTTCGGAGGACGATTTTGAAGTTCGAATAAAAATCTGAAAACATTAAACATCATAATTGGTATAGAAAACTAACAGTTCATTTTAATTTTGATGTTATATTCAAAAACTCTAGCGCACCTGAACCACTAGAAACACTAATGTTCGAAGAACAGTAGAAGAATCGTGCAGGTTTTGAGTGCATATTCCACCACATGAACTGCTTATTACGGCCAAACTGTTTCAAACGCCACATTTTACTTTGGTCTCAAGAATGCATTATAACTCATATGGTGGATGGTTTCAGATATTACCACTGGCATGAATTTCAGCGTTTATGAGAGCAATACACGGGTTAATTATATTCGTTATCAGTTGCTTATTTCACAAAATTTTGAAAGCAGCATCTCATATAACGACAATGAAGAAAATGCTCAGTGCCTGCAGCAGTGTAACTGAAGTTGGCGTTTGGGGCTGCGATCCGAAAAATTTGCAGAGCTTTGGGAATTGAAACATTGGTTATTTATTTTCATTGTAAATGTTTCCGGTATGAATACTAACTGTAAGCATTTATTGATACATAAGAAGCACTACTGACTCGTGCTGGCAACCTTTTGCCAGTATCAAAGCCAAGAATATATCACATCTGCTTCACGTTGTTATATTACATTCGAAGTTATAGGAGTATAAAGAAATTCAGGGTTACCTGCAGCGAGTTTTTTCAAATAATCGAAAGCTTAATATTTGCTGTTTATTGTCACTACAATATCATTACCATTTGAACATTCTACGATAAAACCGTTTAATAAAGATATTGCAATTAAACACAAACCAACAATAGCTGGCAACCCTATCGTGGCTTTTCAACCAAATTTGGCCTGAATTATGTTTTTAATAGGTTCTAATAATTGTATAAAATTCGGATTGATTTCATGACTGCACTGGAAGTTATAGGGCAAAAAGTTTTATTTTCCTGAGCGATTTTTCAAAACCAAAGACACAAAAAGTACCATAGCTGGCAACACCAATCGAATCTTTCAACCAAATTTCAATCAAACAGAGTTTCAAGTAAGGTTCAGCTACTGTGTCAATTTCATGAAAATCTGGTAACTTATTCACATTTCATATGGCAAAAAGCAGTTTTTATTCTGTGCAATTTTTCAAGATGGCACCACTGAAACACAGTTGCCCATAATTCAAAATCGCTTCTATCAGACCTGGTCCTACTTAAGTCAAATCCAGTCTGTAAATTTTAGTTATATCTGATTATTGGTTCGTGAGTTCCCGTGAACAGAAGTTTTTATAAAATATAGGTTAACTGGAAAAGGATTACAGTTCTTGTCCGATATGAAATTTTCAAAGTTTTAATTTGATCGTGTAGATAAAGCATGAGATTTGTATACAGATTGGTTTTATTGTAAGAAACGGACATTTTTTAGGATATTTGATGGTTTGAATGTTTTCACTTCCAAATTTTTATTTTTTCAAATTTAAGACACCAAAGTTTTCATAACTCGCAGCTCCAATCGAATTAAGCAATCAAATTTCTATGAAACGCGGTTTAAAGTGATATTCAGCTTATGTGCGAATTTCGTCAAAATCGAACGATTGAATCAGAATTTATAGGGCTAAAAGCAGTTATCTTTTTTAGTGATTTTTCAAGATGGCACCACTGGCACAGAATCACCCGCATTTCAAAATCACTTCCATCAGACCTGCTCCTATTTAAGACGCATGCATTCTGTAGATTTCAATAAATATTGCTCATCGGATCGTGAGTTTCCGTGAACAGAAGTTTCTGATGCTTAAAATATAGGTAAATTGGGCAAAGGTTACCAATTGTGCCCGTTGTATCATATAACATTTTTTATTTTGGCTATGTAAACGAAGCATAAGATTTATATATGAGTGGCTTTTTTTTGAAGAAGCGGCATTTTTCCAAGAGAGACGATGATTTGGAGGTTTTCACTTTCAGTGCCTGCCCTAGCTACAGGGTTGTCAACACGCTCATTAAAGATTTCGTAATGATTGATGAGCTCTTTCAAAAGATATCGCAATTTAAAAATTTTCAAATTTTCCCGTTCTCTTTTTAAGCACCTAGCGCGCATATGAGGTTACAAAATTCCAAAACATTATCCGATTCACATGTAAAACACGTTCGAAATTTATTTCGTCAACTTTACTTTTGCAAAAATTATTTGTTCACGGAATAATAGGTATATTAAAAATATCACTAAAATGGCTGCCGGCGCCAAAGGGTTAAGAATAATTGACAATTAGGGAGACCTGGGCCTATTCTGCATATACACCAATGTATCCTGAAAGTTCAAGCTCAATCGGATGGCGCGTTCCCGAGATTATCCCACTGAAATTTTTTTATGGTATATATATATATATATATATATATATATATACATATATATATATATATATATATATATATATATATATATATATATATATATATATATATATTTATATATATATATATATATCTATATATATATATATATATATATATATATATATATATATATATATATATATATATATATATATATATATATATATATATATATATATATATATATATATATATTAGAGTGTCCCAAGAGAGAAGGTAGATTTTTTTTTCTCGAAAATTAAACCGCATACCCTTTTTTTTTCTAAATGTCCTTATTAGCTTAAATAATAAATATTATTGCAATTGGATCATGACAACCCGTGCCAACTTGAGACCAAACATAGAATATAAATTCTTGTTCCGGGTTAGTATAGAAGATTTCTAGAAGTTCGAGTTTGTTTAGTAAATAAAACACTATTATACCCAAAATATATTACTATTTAATATTTTACATAAAAAGAACATTATCCCTCAAATTTTCTTTTTAAGGTTTGTTTTTTACAATCTGGATAAATCTTCCGATGTTCTTGTACGCAGCGTAATAAAAATTGCTTTTGTTCCTCTTCAACTGTAATCAAACCATGAAATTCTTGCATAATCTTCACCGCTCTTTCAGCTGTATCGTTTACTGCCCTCAGCACTGAAACCTTGGTCTTGGCATCTTGAAACGAAGCGTTATTTGGCCATAAAGATGGTTCTTCGTTCAGAAAACTGTCATCAATTTGAAGCCGGGTGAACAACGCTTTACTTTTGACTGATACAAAGTCGTAGATGTTCTTGTCTTAAATAAAAAATGAAAAAAATGGTAATAATTTAAAAAAAAGGAATAGAAAAGAAACAATATTTACTAATGAAACTTACCATATAGTGAACCACAGAGTTCTTCTTTGGATGGGATGTAGCGTTTACCATGGGTTGATGGATTCTCTTTGGTTAAATTTTCAACAATTTTTATTTTAATTTCTTGGTCCACATCGTCATCAAATAATGATAAGGCAGCTATTTCATCGGTTAAATACCATAGATGCTGGCTTAATTTCTGTAAAGCAGCTTTCGAGACGTTTGCATCAATTTTTTCATAAGCTTTCATCGACTTCAAAAAGCACAAATCCTGATAAGGTGCTTTTAGAGCCAAAGTACATTGAAGCCACGGCTTAACGTAGAATGTCACGATGAACAAGCAAACATCAAACAGTGCCGCCTTATCCTTGTCCGTCATTATCAGTTGAGCGCTTAGAAGTGTTATTTTTAGTGCAAAAATCACCCTCGCCATCCACCTGGCTTGGTGCATGGCACCTGGAGGTCGAATTTTAAATTTTTGATCTTTATCTCCGCCTAAAAATATCACTGAAAGCTCAATTAGTTGTCGATAGTCATCTCGGGCTATATCTTTGGTCAATTCAGATTGGTAAAATTTGATCATGTTTTCTATTTCGGAAACAGTCAGATGCGAATCTAGTTTATCTTTATAGCACTGTATTTCATTCAGGTCGACATTTTTCCAGTTATCTCGGAAGTTTTTGAAAAGCGCAATATCCGGGCTTGTTGTCACTTGACTGATTTTTGCTTCGAATACGCTTTTTAGTATTAACTCATACATGTGATGACGGCAGGCAAAAATTAGCAATTCTCTATCAAGTTTCTGTTCAAGAAGTACACAAGCGCCATTAATGCGACCGGTGTTTGACGCTGTAGTATCACAGCAAAGAATTTGTACTTTATCGTTTAGATTCCAGTCTGCAAGCGCTTTCCAAACCACCTCTGCCTATTCTCTTCCTGATGAGTTTTCTAATCTTGGCACAGCAATTAATTGTTCTTTATTTCCATATGAAATAACTACCGGAAGTCGTTCTCCTTTTGATTTCCGAGCATCTAAAGCAGGCAATAATTTTCCATCAAAGTGAACGGTCACAACTTCTGGCATCTTGTTTTGAAAATCAATTTTTATGGATTCCGCGCGTTCTTTGCGCTTTTTGGTGCGGATTCTTTGAATTGAGGACTTACTAATCGGAAATTCATCAGTATTGTATCCAAGTGCTTCAATAGTAGCTTCAAGAATATACACGGAATCTCTCATACTTAACTGGCACCTGTCTAGCGCCGCTACTAATTTTGGAGTGATGAAGTCTTTCCGCTTAGATATTTTCGTTTTTTGCGCGCTCTTGATCTGAGTTGGCAAATCTTCTTGCGAAGATATTATGTCTTCGTCCGAATCAGATGAGTCTTTTTGAATAGGACCATATGATGATGTCGATGGAGTTGACTCTGCAAAATATTTAGATCGCCGTTTCTCTTCCTCAATAATTCTCACACGCGCCCTTTCCTCTTTATCGGTCCCTTTTTTGTCTACTCCACCTAAATGACCTGGCCGACCTGCCTCCCGTTGTCGTTGTAAAAAAGACTGATCTTCATTTGTTTTTATTGAATGAAGCGCATCGGCGTGGGCAATATCAAACAAATAGTCTAAGGTCCTGACAAACTCTTGTCGACGCTGTTTAAATACGTCTTGAGTTTTTTGTGCATTTTTTTGCAAATCCCTCCAAACCTGATATAAATTCACAAGTTTTTTTACACAGTTAGGAAAAGATTTCGTAGGTATACGCGCCTTTTCCCAATAAATAATACACTCGCGAAGACTAAGATTTGCACTTTCATTTAAAGTTAAATTCACTTGACGCATGTTGTAAAATAACACTGCTAAAACTTGTCTATTAGAAGGAAGTTTTGATCCCATTATTTGATGTTTTGCGTCACCTATTAAAATTATATCCTTCTTAGAACTGCGTAATTTCACTGACATGTTGACCGAACAAAAACAATGTGTTTACTATACAAGAAAGACAAATAGCAACAAGCACATCGATCGTTCGAGCGCGTCGGCCGTAGTTAGCAAGTATCGACAAGTTCCGATGCAAGTCGGCACGGGATATCGTGATCCTACCTACACCAAATTTGGTTTAAAATTGTTTCAACATCATTCAAACAAATTAAGAGGGTATGCGTTAAAAATAAATGACTAATTTTTTTAACTTTAATATATATATATATATATATATATATATATATATATATATATATATATATATATATATATATATATATATATATACATATATATATATATATATATATATATATATATATGTTTATATAGATATAATAATTTAGTTAAATCTGCCACTAGCGCTGCCATTTCAATGGAAATATGAATCTTTGACCGAATCGATTTTAATACTAGTGAAAACAATTTTTTTTTTTTTGTGTGAAACCGGAAGTAGACATTTCCACTCGTGATTTAAATAATTTGGAGCATATTAATTTTGTTTATTTTTATATCAAGACAAAGCTTTAAGTTAATCTTTTCGATTTTAATACTAGTGAAAACAAATTTTTTTTTTGTGTGAAACCGGAAGTAGACATTTCCACTCGTGATTTAAATAATTTGGAGCATATTAATTTTGTTTATTTTTATATCAAGACAAAGCTTTAAGTTAATCTTTTTTATGACAAAAGTTTTAGAATGGGATGGCCAGTAGTTAAGGAGGTAGGTGAATTTAAATACATAACAGTTGTGTAAAACTAGTTGAGTCAAAAACGAAAATTGATATCAAAATGTGCTAAGCAACACGACCTCTTGTTTATAAAAGGTTTTATTTTCTCATAAACACCTAATTAAAAGAGTCAAGTGCATCAAAATCGCTAGAAAACTAATTTTCGAAGAAATTGTCTTTGAGTGACAAAAAAATTTGGAAAGACGTAATTCACTTTTTTGTAGAATCATATCAATCATTCCCTATCCAAAGCAACAAAACTCAACTAAAACACAAATGATGAACATTTTCATTTTTCCAACAAAACAGTAATAGGTCTGTTCGCGTACCTGAATCTATTATATTATATTAAAATAGATTCACAGAAAGTCGTTTTTGTACTCTTCTTGCAAGCCAATTTTGCAGCGAAAAGAAGCCAGCTGCCAAATTCTGTTACTTCTGCAGTTTGCTGAACTACGCGAACAGACCTAATAAGTTTACTACACCAAGCTCATACTTAAATTAACTTATCCTTTGAATTTCGTTCTTATCGGAGGATTTCATCGAAAGTTTCAGCGGTTAAACGTTAGAATAAAAATGTTCAAAACTCGGAAAATTTTGAAAATTGGTTTCTTATTTTTATTGCAAATGCTTAACATTTGAGTATGTAATTTGAAGCACCTGTAAGTGCAATATTTACGAAAATGGCTAATGCTGGTTATCTAGTGTCAGCAACAAAGCAAAATATATACCAAATCTGCTCTACGTTAAATTAAACCCAACCAGTAAATTTCGTTTCGATTGAATGTCTACGCTGGAAGGTATACGGGTGAAAAGAATTAAAGGTCCATTTACTGCATGAAGGTCCATAAAGGTCCATTTACTGCATGAACTTTGTTTTGATTTCTACACTGGACCCGAAGTGAAAGGGAAAAAAGCTTTATTTTGCTGCGCAAATTTGCAGGATTAAGGTTACAAAAATCACCATAGCTGGCAACTCTATTCTAACTTTTCAACTAAATTTTCATTTAATGTTTTATAAAGGAAGACCCAAGTACTGTGTGAATTTTGTTAACATCTGATTGCTATATCGGAAGTTATAGGTCAAAAACCGGTTTTTTTCTCAGTGATTTTTCAAGATGGTACTGCTGCCACAGGGTAACCCGCATTTCAAAATCACTTTTATCAGACCTGGTCTTAGCTGATACCAACATGTCCTGTATATTTCATAATGATCCGATAGTCCGGTCGTCAGTTCTCGTGAACAGAACTTTCGAGTGCTGAAAATAGAGGTAATTTGGTGATGAATTGCTGTTCTTGTGCTAATCGGAATTTAAAAAATTTTTATTTGACATGATGGACAAAGGTCAACATTTATCAATGATTTGAATTTGTTGTCAAAAATTCGAAAATTTTTGAGGAGGGTCAATGATTTGATGGATGTTTTTGCAGGAGCCTGCCGTAGCTACAGTGTTGCGTGCTTTTTTTTGAAAATCCATGTGTGTTTAATCTTAGTCAACATCAATATGATCTGCAAATTTCACCATGATCCAATGTTTTTGTCAGAAGAAATGACAAATCAAAATTTGCAAAAAAATTCTTGCTTACTTTGGGACACGCTGTACCCACACACGGCTAAAAATCTCCAAAATTTTTCACATAGGCGAGCTTAAAACATAATAAGTTTTCATTCCCAAAAATATATTTTAGCAAAAATTGACACTGCTTGGAAATATAGGAGTACTTCTAAATTCACTAAAACGCTCGACACCTCCAAAAGGTTTAAGATATCTGAAGTTTAGCAATTCATGGACCTTCTTCTACATACTGTTGCGGAACAGCTGTAAACAGCCGCCACCACAACAGAAATTGTAGCCTGGCCTGCCACCCTCGCGTGACTAATTGTGCCGGCTAGTCACCGGTTTCGTGGGTTAATTGTGGGCAGGCCAAGCCCTAGCTGGGTCACGCAGATGCACCAATGAACACAACAAGAAGACCAAAAAAAAAACTACGTAATGGAAGGAAGGAAGCCCACACATGGCTCCACTGAACCTATATAATATTCGCACAGCTGGAAGTGCATTGATACCCCCTTCCTACCAAATTTTCAATACATGATGCACCACAAGTATGAAATCTCTGACTTCCAAGGCAGTTCGACAGCATCGACCTCTATCAGTCAATCACTAAAGACTCTTAATTATAACTTCACTGGCCCTCAGCTGCAATTCACTTCAGAAGATTGTCATACAACCACAGCATTAAATACACTGCCAGTTTCAATCGCGCCAGTCGAAAACTTTCAATTCTTATAAATCTCTGTCACCAACTTTTTGCTCTGTCAACACTTTTGATTTATAGTGAATCAGTACGTACCTTGATTCCACTAAATCTTTCCAATCACTTGTCAATTAAGTACGGTTTCATAACTAATTAGATAGATCCCAAATACTAGTCACTGCACTTCAAATGATCTTTCTTGCTCGGGAAACACAATAACTAAATTTCATTTGACTTAAAAAACTGACTTCTGTGCTCAGCCGGGTTGAAAATATTCCGATTTCTTTAATGTAATCAAACAACATTAATAAACTTCAATCGCACCGAAAAGCCAAAACTCCATCAAAACCCGTCGCTCAACACTCTCAAAATCAACCTTCTCGGTCCAGCGTTAAAACCAAAAAAAAACCTCCATGGTTACGGATGGAAATTCCCACGGCGACAGCCACCGCTGCCGCCACGAATCAGAACTCAAACCTGACTGCCGATCAGTCAGCATTTCCCATCCATTCCTAAGCGATCCGCCACGTACAGTTGCTGACCAGCCGTTATCAGCTGTCCAACCACTGCACAACAAACGCAGCCAGCACACAATATTTCTAGTTTCACTGGGCTGATAACGCAACTGATTCAAGTACTAATGCAAATCAGCTGCGCTCAGGCCAGTGAATCCAATGCAATGCAACATTCGACAATCAAACGCATAGACACAGCCTGTTTTTGGATGGCCATGCAATGCACTTGACTTTCGAATGCAGCATTGCATTCGCAATATTTGTATGCGTAAGTGCGTGTGGTAGCGGCCAGGCTGTTCCGTAACAAGACATCTACGTCCTCCGAAAATTTCAGCTCAACCGAATCGGCCACTCCAGAGATTATTACTATTACTATCTCTCTCTATATATATATATATATATATATATATATATATATATATATATATATATATATATATATATATATATATATATATATAAAAATATAAATATAAATATATATATATATGTATATATATATATATATATATATATATATATATATATATATATATATATATATATAAAAATATAAATATAAATATATATATATGTATATATATATATATATATATATATATATATATATATATATATATATATATATATATATATATATATATGTATATATATATATATATATATATATATATATATATATATATATATATATGTATATATATATATATATATATATATATATATATATATATATATATATATTTATATATATATATATATATATATATATATTTATATATATATATATATATATTGATATATATATATATATATATATATATATATATATATATATATATATATATATATATATATATATATATATATATATATATATGTTCGCTTTTCAAACGCAGTCAAACGCACTGTTTTCAATTCAAAAACAAACTGTATATTTTTGCATCGTATCGTCCCTCATTAGCCGTTCATACTACACTCTAAATCAAGTAGATTTAGAAGCTGTCAAAGTTAATCAGGTAAGCGTTCACACTACCCGACGTGATTTAGAATGAGGAGATTAAGAGAAAGAAATGTCATTCGAATTTAAGTGTACAATTTTTTTTGCGTGAAAGTTGTTGAAAATGGTGCAGAAACATGCAAGAGCATGATCTATTCATTTTGTACAACTCAAATTTTCCGTTTTTGTTTAGTTTTCTTTATTTTAGACCGAAATTCGAATGACATTTCCTTCAAATCTACCGCGCCTCTCACGGATGGAATTCAGCGCGCTCTGAGTACAATTCAGCCGGGAAAAATTCACAATAGTACCTGATTTGTACTTGATTAACTCTAAATCTACTTGATTAACTCGGTCGGAAGCCGAAAAAAATGTATGGGTAATCAGGTAGATTTAAGTTGATTTAGCTCTAAAGCGATCAGCTGATCGAAATCGCCTGATTTAGAGTCTAGTGTGAACGGGCTATTAAGTAGCAAATTAACATATCATATTGTAAACAGCAAAGCTCATTTTCCCAGTCGCATACCCATGGTCAATTAACAGTCACTCAAGTATATATGCTGACTAAGCTTCGCAACATTGTATCAACTGATAGTCACACGCGGAGGACAAGAGACTATGAGCGTTTTTACAGCGATTCCCAATTCGGGATTGGGAATATACCGTAATTCGTGAGCTTTAGCCCGATTTACATGTATGTGTGCGCAGACTGTGTACGTGCACGGAAGCTCTTCAGGAGCTTGATTTCCGAATACCGGTTTTGTACGAAGCGTTCATATGTATGTGTGCCGGATCAAATTATATGGCTACACGAAGATCGGATTAAAACCGGTTTGAAATCCCGATCTCGTGTAACCATAGAAATTTGAGCGGCGATCTGGTTTACAAACACATAGATTGTGATTTGTTTTCAATAGGGCGTGTCCAAAAGGGAAATTTCTAAAATCGTGGCTTCTAGCGGCCGCTGTTCACTTCGTCGAACAGTTTGGTGGCCATCCACCAAACAGCATGCATCGGAATGCAATATCATTCCGAAAATGCATCTAAGCGGAAAGGACGCGCGCTGTATCTAAGCGTTAAATGCTCTTAAGAAGTTATTTTAGGTGCAGAGTGAAGAAATTCTGCTGCTGATGAATACTTCACATGCAGGATAAATCACTTTTTGGATAAGCGGGTGAAATTTAAAAAGAAAATGTGACTATTATGTAATTTGCTAGGGAACAAAGGGGAATGCTATAGAAGTCATTCTATTTTAAATAAAATAAGTACATAATTTCACTATTCCGCATCAAAATTCGACTTTTTCGTTATTTCCCACAACTTCATATTCTGTAGACTATTTGTATTGCTCAACGAGATCTTAAAATCCCTATGAATTCAGAATCCCTACATTTTCTTATAGGAAACGGAGCATGAAAATCAAGAACTGTCAAAATATTGCCAGGCAGATGGCCAAACAAATGTCATACCATATTGCCTACCATTTACGGTATGCCATCAAATAAGGCATACCATAGGCCGCCTCCATTAGTAATTCAAAATGCTATGCCATGGGAAATTGCTAATGGAGGCGGCCTGTAACGATTCATTAATGAGTTGAAGAAGATGCGGTTTTAGCGAGAGTTAATTTACCTGCTTCACCTATACTTTATAAAGAATAAAATACTTGGTTAACAAATAAATGATTCCTTTATTTATAGCTCTTTAGTCCATGACAGATACTATAGTAGAAGTAACAATCATGGTACGACTAAGAATTAGGAATGCCGCTACAATGCTCGTATGCAGTATTTATATCTTTTCCTTATTGTCTATTCTTATCTTCATACCATGAGTTCATATGCGTTATCATATTTACGCTTGCATGGGCTCATGTTCACTTTATCGCTTATTCAATATTTCCATATTTAGATAATGTTACGATGTTGTTTACTTAGAATGCTATCATTGGCATTTTCTGCCATGTGCTTATCTTTATTTTCTCATGGATAAGAATGTTATTCATTAACTCCCCCCGTTGTTAAAATAAAGTGTCCTCACTTTCAATGCCGTTATCTTTTAAAATTTGCAAGTATAATTTACGTTTTTTACTAATGTTCGAAGAACATTAGTATTAAAATCGATTCGGCCAAAAATTCATATTTCCATATATATATATATATATATATATATATATATATATATATATATATATATATATATATATATATATATATATATATATATATATATATATATATATATATATCATCAAAAAATTTCAGTGAGATAATCTCGGGAACGCGCCATCCGATTGAGCTGAAACTTTCAGGATACATTGGTGTATATGCAGAATAGGTCCAGGTCTCTTTAATTGTCAGTTATTGTTAATCTTTTGGTGCCGGCGGCCATTTAAGTGATATTTTTAATATACCTATTATTTCGTGCACAAATAATTTTCGCAAAAATAAAGTTAACGAAATTAATTTTGAACGTGTTTTACATATGAATCGGATAATGCTTTGGAATTTTTTAACCCTATGTGTGCGCTGGGTGCCTAAAAAAAGGACGGGAAAATTTGAAAATTTTTAAATTGCGATAACTTTTGACAGAGCTATTCAATCATTACGAAATTTTCAGAACATATTGATATTATTTAGTTGCAGATTTGTGTAGCTTTTAATGAGCGTGCTGGCAATCCTGTAGCTAGAGCAGGCACTGAAAGTGAAAACCTCCAAATCATCGTCTCTCTTGAAAAAATGCCGTTTCTTCAAAAAAAAGCCACTCATATGTAAATCTTGTGCTTTGTTTACATAACCAAAAAAAAAAAAAGATATGGTATAACGGCCAGGCCTGGTAACCCTTGCCCAATTTACCTATATTTTTAGCATCAAAAACTTCTGTTCACCGAAACTCACGATCCGATGAGCAGAATTAATTAAAATTTGCAGAATGTATTGGTCTTAAATAGGACCAGGTCTGATAGAAGTGATTTTGAAATGCGGGCAATTCTGTGCCAGTGGTGCCATCTTGAAAAACCACTAAAAAAGATAACTGTTTTTAGCCCTATAAATTCTGATTGAATCGTTCGATTTTGACGAAACTCACACAACTGCTGGACCTTACCTTAAGCCACGTTTGGTAGAAATTTGGTCGAAAAATTCGGTTGGAATTGCCTGCTATGATAATTTTTGTGTCTTCATTTTGAAAAAAAAAATTTGGAAGTGAAAACATTCAAACCATCGAATATTCAAAAAAATGTCCGTTTCTTACAATAAAACCAATCTGTATATAAATCTTATGTTTTATCTACACGTTCAAAATAAAACTTTGGAAATTTCATGTCGGACAAGAACGGTAACCCTCTCCCAGTTAACCTATATTTTTAGCATCAAAAACTTCTGTTCACGGAAACACACGAACCAATAATCAGATACAGCTAAAATTTACAGAATGCATTGGACTTAAGTAAGACCAGATTTGATAGAAGCGATTTTGAATTGTGGGCAACTCTGTGCCAGTGGTGCCATCTTAAAAAATTACAAAGAAAAAAAACTGCTTTTTGCCCTATGAAATGTGAATAAGTTACCAGATTTTCATGAAATTGGCACAGTAGCTAAACCTAACTTTAATCTCTGTTTGGTGGAAATTTGGTTCAAAAATTTGATTGGTGCTACCAGCTATGGTAATTTTTGTGTCTTTGGTTTTGAAAATACGCTCAGGAAAATAAAACTTTTTGCACTATAACTTCCAGTGCAGTCATGAAATCAATACGAATTTCATACAATTAATGAAACCTGTCATAAAAATTATTCAGGCCAAATTTGGTTGAAAAGCCACGATAGGGTTGCCAGCTATTGTTGGTTTTGTGTTTAGTTGCAATATCTTGATTAAGCGGTTTTATCGTAGAATTTTCAAATGGTAATGATATTGTAGTGACAATAAACAGCAAATATTAAGCTTTCGATTATTTGAAAAAACTCGCTGCAGGTAACTCTAAATTTCTTTACACTCCTTTAACTTCGAATGTTATATAACAACGTGAAGCAGATGTGATATATTCTTGGCTTTGATACTGGCAGAAGGTTGCCAGCACGAGTCGGTTGTGCTACTTTTGTATCAATAAACGCTTACAGTTAGTATTCATACCGGAAACATTTACAATTAAAATAAATAATCAATGTTGCAATTCGCAAAGTTCTGCAATTTTTTCGGATCGCAGCCCCAAACACCAACTTCAGTTACAGTGCTGCAGGCACTGAGCATTTTCTTCATTGATGTTATATGAGATGCTGCTTTCAAAATTATGTGAAATAAGCAGCTGATAACGAATATAATTAACCCGTGTTTTGCTCTCATAAACGTTGAAATTCATGCCAGTGGTAATATCTGAAACCTTCCACCATATGAGTTATAATGCATTCTTGAGACCAAAGTAAAACGTGGCATTTGAAACAGTTTGGCCGTAATAAGCAGCACATGTGGTGGAATATGCACTCAAAACCTGCATGATTCTTCTACTGTTCTTCGAACATTAGTGCTTCTAGCGGTTCAGGTGCGCTAGAGTTTTCTTTTTCTAGTTTGATTCTTTTTTATTCGTTATATCTCTTCAAGATTTTTACTAATAGAAATATTATAAGTGAAGTTACTATGGCTGTAGTGATCAATATTAAAGTGCTTTTTACTGGATTCTTTTGTATTGGTAATATAAATTTATTTAAGGACTGTACGTTTGAAAATTTTAGGTTTGATTCTGATTCAATTATTTCTAGGATTTCTACTTCGTTATGTTCAAAATTATGCAATGTTTTAAGTGCTCTTCTTTCATGATTTTCGTAAGTTTCATTATCTATTGTTACATTTTGGTCGAATTCAATTAGGTATTTTCCTATTTTTAACTCATTATTTAAAATGTGTTTTCCTGTGAGGAATATCGTTTTTGGGTTGAGTCTTACAAATTCTTTGTCATTCTCTTGTATGAGTTTACAATATGCTTTCTTATTTTCTAACATTGGAATAGTACAATTGTCATTTGTTTTCTTTACTTTACATATGTTTACATTCAAATAATTCTTACAATTTTCTAAAGCAATATAATTTGTTTCATTTTTTCCAATGTATGGGTACATTACATATTTTCCATAGGTATGTGCGATTGTTATAATTTCGTAAAATTTTATTCGATTTTCGATTACAGGGTATTTATATGTGAATATTATGTTCTCCTGAACTCTCATAACGTAGATGTTTGAATACTCTAAGACATTAATTATGGGTACTCGAATTTTTTCACTTTTTATTATATTTTTTATTTCTCTAATTTTGAGTATGGACGATAATACAATATTTTTCTTGGCAAGACTAATGGCTTCCATCACATTCTGTAAATTCAGGTATATTAATTTCTGACAATCGTTTATTAAAGTTTGAATTTATGGCTTTTTGTTGTTCGTTATTCGTGATCAATTGGTTCAATGCTCCTTTTATTTCTAATAGATCATTGTTGTCAGGGTTTCCTGTGATGAACTTTATAATAGTCCCTAAGAAGTCTATAGAACGTTTCTGTCTATGTTCGTCTAATTGTTCAAGTAAAGTTTCAATACTTTCTATGGTATGTATGTCTATACTATCAGGTTTGTTCCTTTCCTTAATTTGCTCTAATGCAATTTTATATTGGGATAATTCTACTATATGGAATAAGAGTTTAGTTTCTTGGAACGTATATGCGTGGTCTCCTTGTATTAGGATAAAGTTTTTGTTTCCTACGTTAGTTACATTGAGTGTCTGTACTTTGTATATTACTAGTGTTAGCATTATCCATTTGGTTGTTTCCATTTTGTTTTGTGGTATGGTTCCGTAAATTATCCTTATGGATGATCTTCCCCGTGGTAGTGAGAATCGTGTCCCCACGGTCTTCTTGTATTATATATTTAATGAATCTTTTACTGGCCTTGTTGCGTTGGTTATTCCGTGCATACACTATGTCGTTCGGCTGAAAGGATTTATAAGATTTATGTTTATTCTCATGCCGTATCATATTCTCTTGTGATGATTTCAATATTTCAGATATATTTGCATATTTATCATGATTAAAGTGGACATCTATAGGTTTCTGTTTTATAACTGAGTGGACAGTATTATTATATTCGTGGATTGCATTATAGATTTCATCTTGTGGGTTTGTTTTATTTTGGGTACTAAGAAGTCTTGTAAGTTCAATGATAGTTGAATGTACTCGTTCGATCGAAGCGATTGTGGTGGAATGTCGTACCGGTGTTAAGTAATGTTCAATATTTAAATTTTGTAGTATATTCTTGGTGGTACTACTTGTAAATATGCTTTCATTGTCCGTAGTGAGGTGTGTTATTTTAGGAAATATTGTTCGAAATATCTGTTTTAAATGTTCGGGGATACTAAGTTTGTTGGGTATAAAATGAAAGTACGTATATTTAGAGAATCTGCCGATGCAGGATATATATGTTTGATTATTCATATGGAAAATGTCTGCTTGGATATGTGTGCCTGGTTTTAGTGGTAAAGGAGTTCTTCCTAGTATATGTTTCTTCGGGTGGCGTTCATATTTGTTTATATGACAATTTTCACAATTTTTTGCATATAGATGAGCTTGTTTCTTCATTTCTGGCCAAAAGTGTTTCGCTTGGAGTTCAATTATATTATTTTTCATGTTGCGATGTGCTCTATCGTGTGTTTTTCGTATAAGGTATGCTTGTTTTCCTTCATCTGTTTCGTCGATGAGATATTTCTGTGAGAATACTTTCTTATATGTGGTGTAATTCTGATAAATTGGGTCTTTTACTTTATGCCATGTTTCGAGATCTGTATGAAATACGGTTTTTGTTTTCGGATTTAGTATCGTTTTTAATTGTCGTAACACATAATTTATTGATGCAAATGTGATTTTCCATTGGGTATATCCTCGGAATGGTTGAGTTAGCTTTACATTTTCATTACTTCCTTCTCTTAATATTATTCGATTTTTAAATGTATTCGTTGCCTTTGATGTGGTTTTTATATGTTCCGTACCAGAGCTTTCTTCTGAGTGTATACTGTGATCAGTTGAATTATTTACTTCTTGTCTTGATAATGCATCTGCTACTACATTTTGGTTTCCTGGCTTATATACGAGTTTTGCGCCATATTCCTCTATGAGGTTTTTCCATCGCTTTAATTTCGTATTTGGGTTCTTGCTTGATATGGAATATATCAAAGATTGGTGATCCGTATAGATCGTTAAATCTGCAATGCCGTATAGGTGATTGCGCAATTTTTGTAGAGACCAAACTATAGCTAGTAGTTCTTTTTCGTTAGTCGAGTAGTTTTGCTCTGTTTTGCTCAAAGTTCGTGATATAAAAGTTATAGGTTTCCGTTCTTGGCTTAACATTGCTCCTATTGCAATGTTGCTTGCATCCGTTGTTAATTCGAATAGTTTCGAATAATCAGGTTGGTATAACTCTATTTGTTCTCGTAGTTTGCTTTTTAATTCTTCGAAAGTTTCTTTGGCTACTTTATCTAGTTTTATTATAGCAATTTTACTTTTATTTTTACTAATGTTCGAAGAACATTAGTATTAAAATCGATTCGGCCAAAAATTCATATTTCCATATATATATATATATATCATCAAAAAATTTCAGTGGAATAATCTCGGGAACGCGCCATCCGATTGAGCTGAAACTTTCAGGATACATTGGTGTATATGCAGAATAGGTCCAGGTCTCTTTGAATGTCAGTTATTGTTAACTTTTTGGCGTCGGCGGCCATTTAAGTGATATTTTTAATATACCTATTATTTCGTGCACAAATAATTTTCGCAAAAATAAAGTTAACGAAATAAATTTCTAACGTGTTTTACATATGAATCGGATAATGCTTTAGAATTTTTTAACCCTGTGTGTGCGCTGGGTGCCTAAAAAGAGAACGGGAAAATTTGAAAATTTTTAAATTTCGATAACTTTTGACAGAGCTATTCAATCATTACGAAATATTCACGAAATATTAATATAATTTAGTTGTAGATTTGTGTAGCTTTTAATGAACATGCTGGCAACCCTGTAGCTAGGGCAGGCACTGAAAGTGAAAACCTCCAAATCATCGTCTCTCTTGAAAAAATGCCGTTTCTTAAAAAAAAGCCACTCATATGTATGTAAATCTTGTGCTTTGTTTACATAACCAAAAAAAAAAAAAGATATGGTATAACGGGCACGCCTGGTAACCATTGCCCAATTTACCTATATTTTTAGCATCAAAAAATTCTGTTCACGGAAACTCACGATCCGATGAGCAAAATTATTTGAAATTCACAATATGCATTGGCCTTGAATAGGACCAGGTCTGATAGAAGTGATTTTGAAATGCGGGCAATTCTGTGCCAGTGGTGCCATCTTGAAAAACCACTAAAAAAGATAACTGTTTTTAGTCCTATAAATTCTGATTGAATCGTTCGATTTTGACGAAACTCACACAATTGCTGGACCTTACTTTAAGCCACGTTTGGTAGAAATTTGGTTGAAAAATTCGCTTGGAGCTGCCAGCTATGATAATTTCGGTGTCTTCATTTTGAAAAAAAAAAAAATTTGGAAGTGAAAACATTCAAACCATCGAATATTCAAAAAAATGTCCGTTTCTTACAATAAAACCAATCTGTATATAAATCTTATGTTTTATCTACACGTTCAAAATAAAACTTTGGAAATTTCATGTCGGACAAGAACGGTAACCCTCTCCCAGTTAACCTATATTTTTAGCATCAAAAACTTCTGTTCACGGAAACTCACGAACCAATAATCAGATACAGCTAAAATTTACAGAATACATTGGACTTAAGTAAGACCAGATTTGATAGAAGCGATTTTGAATTGTGGGCAAGTCTGTGCCAGTGGTGCCATCTTGAAAAATTACAAAGAAAAAAAACTGCTTTTTGCCCTATGAAATGTGAATTAGTTACCAGATTTTCATGAAATTGACACAGTAGCTGCACCTTACTCTAAACTCTGTTTGGTGGAAATTTGGTTGAAAATTTGATTGGTGCTGCCAGCTATGGTAATTTTTGTGTCTTTGGTTTTGAAAATTCACTCAGGAAAATAAAACTTTTTGCACTATAACTTCCAGTGCAGTCATGAAATCAATACGAATTTCATACAATTAATGAAACCTGTCATAAACATTATTCAGGCCAAATTTGGTTGAAAAGCCACGATAGGGTTGCCAGCTATTGTTGGTTTTGTGTTTAATTGCAATATCTTTATTGAGCGGTTTTATCGTAGAATTTTCAAATGGTAATGATATTGTAGTGACAATAAACAGCAAATATTAAGCTTTCGATCATTTGAAAAAACTCGCTGCAGGTAACCCTAAATTTCTTTATACTCCTATAACTTCGAATATAATTAAACAACGTGAAGCAGATTTGATATATTCTTGGCTTTGATACTGGCGAAAGGTTGCCAGCACGAGTCGGTTGTGCTACTTTTGTATCAATAAATGCTTACAGTTAGTATACATACCGGAAACATTTACAATGAAAATAAATAACCGATGTTTCAATTCCCAAAGTTCTGCAAATTTTTCGGATCGCAGCCCCAAACTCCAACTTCAGTTACAGTGCTGCAGGCACTGAACATTTTCTTCATTGATGTTATATGAGATGCTGCTTTCAAAATTATGTGAAATAAGCAACTGATAACGAATATAATTAACCCGTGTTTTGCTCTCATAAACGTTGAAATTCATGCCAGTGGTAATATCTGAAACCTTCTACCATATGAGTTATAATGCATTCTTGAGACCAAAGTAAAACGTGGCATTTGAAACAGTTTGGCCGTAATAAGCAGCACATGTGGTGGAATATGCACTCAAAACCTGCACGATTCTTCTACTGATCTTCGAACATTAGTGTTTCTAGCGGTTCAGGTGCGCTAGAGTTTTTCCCTATTGTTGCGTTTTCTCCTTGAAGATGGATAGTCAGTGGTTTAGCTATTTGGGCAAAGTTTCTTATGAATTTGCGGTAATATGATGCTAATCCAAGGAATTCTCTTAATGCTTTTAGGTTTGTAGGTACTGGGTATTCGTTTATTGTTTCTATCTTTGCTGGGTCAACAGTTATTTTATTATGTCGTATTATGTGACCTAGATATTCGACTTCGGATTTAAAGAAATGAGACTTTTCTGCGGATAACTTCATGTTGGCTTTCTTTAATGCGTTTATAATTATTTCGATATGTTTAATATGTTCTTCGGGTGAGGAAGAGTATATTAATACATCGTCGATGTAAATATAAGCAAACTTGCCTATGAATGGTCGCAGTATGTCAACAACACATCTTTGGAATATCGAAGGTGCGTTTTTCAATCCAAAGGGCATTCTTACGAATTCATATTTAGCTCCATTTATTGAAAAAGCAGTTTTCTCAATGTCTTCCTTTTTTATCTTAATCTGATGAAATCCTGACTCGAGGTCGAGCGTCGAAAAGACTTTTGCTCTCGCTAGATTTTGTATTGTCATATTGACATCTGGGATAGGATATCTGTCCGTAATAGTATTAGAATTCAACTTTTGGAAGTCTATCACTAGTCGCTTTTTAGGGTTACCTTTATCGTCGGTACCTTTCTTTGGTACGATCCAGACCGGAGAGTTATAAGGTGATTTACTTGGCCTTATAATTCCATTCTGTAATAGTTTATTTATTTCCTCGTTGACAAATTCATTGTTATTATACGGGTAAGGATATTGCTTTGTCCAGATAGGGTTATTGTCTTTCGTGCGTATAGTTGCCTCTATAGTCGTCGTGAAGGGTAAGGTTTCGTTATACGAATTATTTCTCATAATTTCCCTAATTTTATTTGTATAAGTTTCATCATGTATTGTAAAATTTATTTCTTGGGAGTCTACTGATTTCTTATTTGTAAAGATCTTTAGGTTAAAATTTGCTAAGTCGAAGGTTATTCGTAACTTTGATAAACCATCAAATCCTAATATACCATCGTATTCTTTTAAGGCATTTAATTCATAGAATGTGACGTTTTCACCTAAAATATTTATTATTCTTTTATAGAAGATTTTTGAAGTCCCATGCATTGTCTTAGTTACAATGGGTACATCTAGTTTTACATTTTTTCCTAATTTTATGTTTGGATTTATATAATTATTAGTACTTCCTGAGTCTAATAATATGAAAATTTCTAATGGCTTACTATCCGATCGCGTCTTTAATTTAAGGTGTGGTAAGCCTTTCAAAATTCTAAAAAATTACTCCCGTCAATTTCTTCGCGTTCATCTGGGATATTGTTTATTAACGACTCAGTATTGTTACGATTTGTTTCATTCATTCGATGCACTTTTTGCGGGTGTCTGAATTTCAGTGAGGGCATTTCTCTTTCTCGTTTTAGGTTGTTATTATTATTATGAAATTGATTGTTTCTGTTATTGAAATTATTATTATTTCTTCTGAAGTGATTTGATGAATCTACTTCCATCGGTTCGGGTCGTTGTTCATTGTTATTGAAAGGATTTCTGTTTGGCTGGAAATCATTTCTTCTATTTATCGGCAGGTTGTAATGTCTGTGATGCTGCTGAAACGGTATATGACGTGGTCGATATCCTGTATGGAAATGATTATCGAGTCCATGGACTTGCGTGTCATGGAACATCGTTTGGGCGGCTGCATACGCTTCACTCAGTGTTCTAGGATTTTGTCCATATAGCATGTTCCTGGTGGCTATGCTGTTTAGGCCTGCGATAAACGTTCGAATGGCTTTTGATTCCATTTCGGTCGTTAGAGCCTTAATTGCATCTTCATTGTGATACGTCATTTCGACTTTAGCTATTACAAGATTTAATTGTAAGTTTATTTTGTTGTGGAACGCTTCAAGCGTTTGTGCGCCTTGTCGTAGAACAGACATTTCGTTCTCTAAAACGTATAAGGGTCTTTTGTCGGCATAAGTATGGTCTAATTGTGCAATTATTGCATCGAAGTTTTGTTTCGTGTTATTGTTTATTAGGACCTCTGCCGCTGAACCGATTATTTTGGAGCGTATGATTAATAATATTTCACGATATATGTTAGTATTCTGAAACGTTTTGACTGAGTTGTGTAATAATAAGACCATTTTTCTCCAAGGTCTGTATTTTGACTCAGTTCTTGAGAAGGTATGTAAATTCTTGAATATACACTGAAAGAAAAACTCTTGGTTGGTTCAACCATTTTTAATAGTATTGCAACGATTCATTCAAAATCGTTAAACGAACTACGGAAAATAGTTATTTTTACTATGTTAATATAGTTAATTTAACGATATAAAAGTAGTTGGTTCTGGTTATACAAAAAATATCACAACGTTCATGAAATCAACTGTTTTAATTGTTTCATAACCACGAAGAACAGTTGATAAATAGAAAAATATTCATCAATTCACTCAAAACTTCAACGATTCGAATTATCAACAGTTTTTATGGTACTTAAACTACTTCGCAATAGTTGATTTCAGCAAACGTAATTTGGAATTATTCTACGTAAAGTAGAATGGTTTCAACATTTGGACGTTTTTCATGCTCCGAATGAAATTGTTTATCAACCACGCGTCATGGTGCATAAAAGTAATCAACGATTTTCTTACGGTTGTTTTAACTATAGCCCTAGTTGATGCAAAAACAACTAAGGAAAACTATTGATTTTTCATACTCCTCATACTCCTATTCTATCATAGAAGTTTCATATGATACATGGCAAAACTGTGTTCGGTTTGCTGTTCGATATAATTCATATGCATGTTATGCAGTGAAGCCTTTATATTACCTTGTACGACGCTATTTTGTTCACAATACAGCGTTTTCCGCTGTGGCATAGCATTGGGCTGCGGCAAAGCGCAGTCAAAAAATTAGAATGCACTGTTTTGTATGGTAACGTGCACAATAGCTGCGGCCGAATTTGCGGCAGCGGCAGAATTTGCCAAATATCTAATTTTGCCGCACCGCTAGCGGTGATACCTACCATAGGTTGGCATCACCTTTAGGTCGAATTAAATCTGTTTGAATTAGGTCGATTGGTCTGGTGGAATAGACAAGCGATGGCGGCATTGTCGGTGCATTGTGATTCACCAAATTCAACTGCGGCATTCACGCCTCCCCTGCCTATATTTCGTAATATGTATGGAAAAAAAGTAAGCAACCACAAACAATGGTTGGAATACCATTGTTTGTGGTTGCTTACTTTTTTTGCACCACGGACGTTGTTTATCAACCACGCGTCATGGTGCATAAAAGTAATCAACTATTTTTTTATGGTTGTTTTAACTATAGCCCGTAGTTGACGCAAAAACAACTAAGGAAAATTGTTGGTTTTACCAAGATTTTTCTTTCAGTGTATTTACATTAATTTGTGTGGAACTGTCGTATTGACATAATTGATCCTCATAGTCACTCATGGGACTAGATAGGTTCGTTTCTTCCATCTCTTGTAACCTCAAGTTCTGTGCATCAATTTTTGATTGCATTTGTAATACTTGAGTTTTTAATGCATTGCATTCTGCTGAAATGCGAGTTAACTCCATTTTATTGCTCGCTGATTTACGTTTTGTTATATTTTTTATTAATTTTTTCGTTTTCGAGAAAATTTTATTTCGTGCGTTTACAGTATTTTCTTTTAATTATTTTCTTATTTTCCACCTCGTATAAAGGACGGGTGGTGACGAATTCTCCTAAAATTCTGTCACTCTTTGCAATGAGTCTACTTGTTATTTATCCTTCTCACATAAATGGTGGAAGGGAGCGAATTCTCTTAAAATTCTGCTCGGGTGTATTTAATACCCTTAATTTTTTACAATTTTCACTTCTTCTTATGATCTATCACGCACTAATTCGTTCTATATTATTTTTCACTAGTATTCACTTTATTATTCACAATAACTTCTTCGTAATAGATTTCTATATTTTGTAGGGTTTTGTACTAACCTGTTTTCTTCTTCGTTGTTGTTCGCTGTAGCAGGGTAACTTTCCTTGATTTCGGATGATAATGCTCTGCACAGTCGAGATTCCCTCTTTTTTGCCGTCCGGGAATGTTGTATGACGTTCTCAGTTTCTGATGATATGCACCATAGGTTGAATCTGCTATGGATTTCCTGGTTCTTGTGGTGTTTGTCAGATAGCTGTAGATTTTTTGGCTGGATACGAGTTTCAAGTTTGATCGCTGTTCGTCGTTGCTTCTGATACGTGCCTTAGATTTGGTTGTACTTGTAGAAGGTTGATTCAGGAACTTGTTACAGCTTATGATGCAGGATACTTGCCTCATATCCCGGTTGAGCCCCCAGTTAATTTACCTGCTTCACCTATACTTTATAAAGAATAAAATACTTGGTTAACAAATAAATGATTCCTTTATTTATAGCTCTTTAGTCCATGACAGATACTATAGTAGAAGTAACAATCATGGTACAACTAAGAATTAGGAATGCCGCTACAATGCTCGTATGCAGTATTTATATCTTTTCCTTATCGTCTATTCTTATCTTCATACCATGAGTTCATATGCGTTATCATATTTACGCTTGCATGGGCTCATGTTCACATTATCGCTTATTCAATATTTCCATATTTAGATAATGTTACGATGTTGTTTACTTAGAATGCTATCATTGGCATTTTCTGCCATGTGCTTATCTTTATTTTCTCATGGATAAGAATGTTAGTCATTAATTCGAGTAAATATGACCTATATACTCGTTAAAAGTGACACTTTTATGAATTATTAGCGATAGTTTTAACGATTTCAAATAAGTTTGCTTTTGCGATTTGAAAATAAGTTAAAACTATTTACGCATAGTAGAGTGAATTTGAAAGACTGGAAGAATAAAGCAAAAAAGGCTGCCAAAGTTGAACATAAAACATCGTAACATTATAAACAATCTAGGGAAAATATCTAGGTAATGTTTCCTTTTAATGATTTTCATGGGCCATAGGGTACATACATATGGCATGCATTATTATTATTTGTCGCTAATCGTAAGGAAAATTATTGTTTGCTGATATATTTGCGAACAAGCTCGGTTTCGTATGAGGGATATGTATGTTGATTGTCGATAAACTATCGTTTGTAGAAAACACTTTCTAAATTGCTTCCTGGGTACTTTATGCTGCCGTTAGCAGGGCTCACACTTCGTGAACAACATTTGAAGTAGAAGCTGAAAATAAATTGAAGTAGATTTTAAGTAGAAAGAAATTAAGTAGATGAACGATTGGGGTCACTTAATGTAAAGCATTATTTATTTTTTCATATAAAGTAGGTGGACATTATCATTTTACTATAACGGAAAGCAATGTCAAAAACTCAACTTAGAAGTTATTAAAAAAATCAATTAAAGCATAATATCCGTTTTATACACAAAACATAATTATATTTGCAATCTTCAGCATTTCTTTGCGAAACAGCATTATTTTTGAGTTACGTTTAGCGTTAGTGATTTGCAGTAAGTTGTTCTTTGCATTGAAACAGCATTAGACTAGAAAAGAGTTGCTGTCGAACCTCGATGCAGGAAAAAAAATATGAAAAAGAAAAACTCTCTTTGATTCAATTCGAAGCGAAAATGGAGTAGAATCCGAAGAAACTGAAGTTGGGAAGTAGCTATCATTTTCAAAATAAAAATTAATTAAATCTACTTCAAATTGAGTAAAGTGTGAGCCCTGGCCGTTAGTACATGGACCATTTGCGATTATGGTTGTGTAAATTTATGAAAATGATTAGACTTTTGCTGTCGTTTGACAATAAAAACCGGAGGAAGGCATGGAAGCCGTACATGTTTCTATGTAGGGTAAATGCACTAGTCCCCGGAAAATTAGTGAATTTTTTAATTTTAGTTCGGTATTCATAATTAAGAGCTTAATATTTAGTTTACAAACACGCTTTTTCATACATTACGATGAGTTGCGAGTCTTTTGTAGAAGTTTTGAGTTCAATAAAATAAATAAGTATGCTGATATTCAAAGTAAATAAACTTGGGCCAAATTGTGCTAGTCTCCTAACACCATGAGCCAGTGCGATACAAAACAGAATATAACTATGCCGCGAAACAACGATCAAGTATAAAACAGCAGTGCATTCGCTAAGACTGACATAGGTTTCTGTATTAGCTGTGGTAACGCACAACAGCTCAAAGTAAGGGGAGGAAATAACCAATATACACTACTACAATCGATTGCAAATAGAAAAAAAACTAACAGAAAATTACTTCTTTTAACTTTCTAAATATTATGAGGGCTTTTTTTAATTTCCAAAACATTCAACATAACCATGAAAAACCCAAAGCCACCTCACAGCGAAAAAAACAACTTCTCATGAGCTTTTCTTTTTTCTATCAGCAGATTCTATAGTTCAGCACGTGAACTACAAATGAGGAATATAATTTCTGTACTAGTGTTTCCAATGCGTATACTCTATTCTCTGCTGGATAGAGGAGCAAAAAAACATGCCTATTGTTTATTTGTTTAACCTGATGACTCTTTCAAATCAAAATGTTATATGCTATACATTCTAAAATTACTTAAAAGGGAAGAATTAAAAATTACCCTATTTTTAACCTGGTTTCTTTTTATTACAACTACCGTGAACGAGAGTAATATCGCCACTGTGGTTGGTGTTTTACAATCCAGCCATTTATATTTATGGTTTATTGAATTTACGCAGACAAGAACAAGGTACAAAGTACAAAATATTAAACGTGCAAATGAATGAAACGTTATCAAAAATGGAATAACCGCACTGTTTTTGCTCATACAATTCAATTTGTAGTTAAAATCTATCATAAATTTGAGAGATATCATTTTGTGTGATTGCTTCTTGCCAAGCTAGAACTCGACTTCGAAACAAAATATCATACCATAAAATGATCTGCTGTATGCCTGCAAACATACCACAATTTTTAAATTGCTCAGCTTCTGCGAACACTTTGAAGCATATATTTTTAAATTATCAAAATGTGCTTGCTTGCATCTTCCAAATATATTTGCTCTCACAATAATCAATCAGAAATTGAGTCAAACACCCGCTCTGCCCTGATTTGCACAGACTTTCTATCTGCATTTCTATCTACATTTTTGAATTAACACCGAACTCAAAAATTAATACTCTATTTCATAAATCTGCAAAATTTCAAAAACCTATCTTTTGTGGAAGTATGCTAAAATCAATATTTAAATATGCACTCTCCATATATTCCCAGTACACATCAAAATACAAATCATGGAATATCTCGAAAGCGCTAAAATATAGACAGAACGTTCAGCGCTGCCGCCAAATGTCTACACCACATAACCATCATCGCAAATGGTTCGTGTTACGCTCATGCATAAAGTGGCGACATCGCTGTTCACCAGACACGCACCAACTAAGTGAACAGCGCTCGCCAGAAGCATCAATAAAACAAATTTCCCTGTTTCCACGCGCTTCAACGAAGTAAACGGTGAATTTCAGAAGCCGCCACATTAGAATTCCCTTACATGAATATGCTTCTATGAAGTGAACTGCACTCGCCAGAAGCCGACATATTAGAATTGTGCCCGTTTGTACACGCTCCTGCCAAATGAACAGCGTTTTTCAGAAGTCGCCATGTAAAGAATTTCCCTGTATGGAAACGCCCTTACGAAATCAGCACCAATCAGCAGAAGCCGCTGGGGGAAATCTTCCGCACGAGCATGCTCGCACGATGTGAATAGGGTAAGTCAGAATCTGCCATATTGGAAATCTGACTACACGGACGTGCTGACACGAAGCAAGCAGCGTTGCTCAGAAGCCGCCATATCGGAAAGCTGCTTCCATGCACATGCTCGAACGAAGTGAACAGCAGTAGTCAGATGCCGCCATAATGAAAATCTACGTGTACTTACACAGAATTATCGTGTACACACAAATACAATAACACGCAGAGAAAGCTCACGAATTACGATATATTCCCAATCCCGAATTGGGAATCGCTGTGAAAACGCTCTATGTTGCAGATCTGTTTGGATTAGATCAGATTTCAGTCTGGAACGTAATAGTGAATATTTCAATAGGATCTGTTTGGATTGGATCAGGTTTTAGTCTGGAATGTAATAGTGAATAAATTTCGAGCTATTTACTGAGTTTTTTTCTAAACATTCCGCCCGCCAAGAACCACTGGTCCTTCTATACACTGATTTGCGACTGGGAAAACATCATTCTTATATTAAATGCTTACATTACAACTTTAGTGGTTTCTATACACTAGATACTGTTGGTGGTACAACTCTATGATTATGAATGAAATTTTGGAGAAGAGAAATAATTAACATAGTATTTTAGTTATATTAAATGATATTTAATATAATTACTTTTCTCGGGTTACAATCTATAGTTTTCTCCTTTGAGTTTGTACCAGTTTACTGAAAGGTTCTATTTCTATGGATTACATTACTAAGATATTTCTTAAGGAGAGATATACACCTAGAATGGTCGGCAAAATCGATTTATTTTTTATTGCATTTTCGTGAAGATACAGGTCTCAAAAATATCTGGTGAAAACACGAAGTTAATATTTCTATAAATAAGCTAGTTACAGCCGATATAATCAAACGTGTTTTACGAAGTATGATACGATAATTAATAACATTCATTAGGCTGCTTCAAGTATTGTTCAATTGGTGTTAAAACAAGCTGTAAAAGAAGTACAACGGGAAATAAAAACAAAATTCGAGTGCTGGTATAACCAAACTAACCGTTTTTGGAGATAGTACGGGGCGAAAACGTGGTTTTACGTCATTGTAGGGAGTTGAGGTTCTCATTGGACAGTTTACAGGAAAAGTTTTTGATATTCTTGTAAAATCTTCTTATTGTGCTAAATGTAACTATTGGAATAAACTTGAAAATACTGAGCAATGTGAAGAGTGGAAATCTAATCACGATGGAAATTGCCAGGCCAATCATGATGGATCGGCAGGTAAAATGGAAGTAGACGCCATGAAAGAATTGTTTTCACAATCTGCCGAAAAGTATAGAGTTATGTACACTAATTACGCCGGGGATGGTGACTCTAAGACGTACACGGGATTAGTGAATGCGAAACCGTATGGTAACGAGATTGAAATTACAAAAAAAGAATGAGTGGGTCACGTTCAAAAGCGATTGTGAACCCTTCTTCGCGAATGAAAGAAAAAAGTCCTGGAATCAGCAGCAAAAATAAATTGAGGGCAAAGTTTATAGATATACTGAAGATTTACTATGGCTTAGCTATTTGCAGAAACTGTGCCTCCAAGGATGAAATGAAAAAAGCGATACGGGCAACATTTTACCATTACGGCTCAACAGACAGCAAGCCTCAACAACATTTCTGTCCCGAAGGCCCCGAATCGTGGTGCCAGTTGCAATGAGCAAAGGCTAAAGGAGAACTGGAAAATGTTCGTCACAATTATTGAGCATTGCCAAAAATGGTGTTAGATGTCATCAAACCAGTAAACGAAGACCTCAGCAATGAAAAATTGTTGGAACGCTGTGTTGGTCGATATACCCAAAACTGCAACCAACTTATTTGGACAATAGCCCAAAAAACGATGAACAGCGGGGCCAACATCGTTAGCATTGCAGTATATCTTGCAACATATACATTCAACAATGGTTTCACCTCATCGCTGGAAGTCATGAATGTGTTAAGAATATCGTTCGGATCGGGAGCGCACTTGTACGCAGCGCAAGAAGATGAAACTTGCATAGCGAAAGCCGAACTGTAAGCGCAAGAAGAGACGAAAGAAGGTTGAATACGGCGTCGGCAACACAATTTAGAAGTCATGAATATTCCGTAAACAGTAAAAGACTTACATTATGGGCCTGGTATCGATGATTCCACGTTAAATGACAAATTTAATGGTTTCTTCAGTCCTAAATTTTCAAACGCGTTTTTCTTAAAAACACGTTTTTCAAATCGGTACCCAAAATTTCTCGAAAACCAATTAACTGATTACCTTAATTCTTTTTGTGATTATTTTATATAACATTATCTAGTACTTGACATAGGATTTTTTTGTTTCGTTACTTAGTTTTTGTTTTATAGCCAAAATAATATCTAATTTTTGGTCAAAAAATCACTATTCATGTTCAAACGTCCGCCATTTTGTCATTAATCGATATTTTCAAAATAGGCTATGACACAAACTAGATTATAGTATTTAATTTAACAATCTTTTTCCATTTCTTTCTTCAGATAATTTTTGAACAAATGCCAGTGGGTACCGTTAACGCTGTTTTTTTTTACAGCGCTCCAAGGATCATGCAATATCCTTGTATATTTTTTATATTTTTAAATAAAAAAAAATTAAGAATAATTTTGAATGTGTATACTTTTAGATAATTAAACTCCCAATCCGATATTTCAAATAGTTTTCCTAAAAAAAATGCACAAAAATGACCGTTTTATCCGGCTCCTAGGTGTATGTCTCCCCTTAAATTAAATCAGCTGCTGGGTTCGTACCATTTTGCTGATTTGGTCGGCTTGATTTCGGGCGATTGGTTTCTAGTACGGATCATCCAAATGAGGAAACTTGCTGTGATACAAGTAGCGAGGAAAACCAGGCCTATGCTAGAGCCCAAGATTATAGTGTGGTTCCTAAGGTGACGCCAGTTAGTTGAATGCATGTCGACCAAGGCTGCTTCGCGATGTTGATCCCTTTGAATAAAGCTTTCATCTTGTCGCAAAATTGTTTTGAGCGGAGTATACACATGTGAAGTGTGATTGATGACCTTTTGCAGCGACATCATTGGTTTAATGTACGTTGGGTGAATGAGAATATCGTTTGTCATATGTAGATTTGCTCGGATGATTGCTGTTGCACTTTTAATGATGCAATGAGGATCGATCTCTAGGAGTCCTACGCCTTGAATTCGTACGTCCTCTCGGTGGCCGTTGCACGTAAGGGCGAGAGAATTTGCCTTGGTGGCCAAAAAAAACCAAGTATTAGGTCTAGCCATTTTTTTCCACAGAATATTTTCTACTTGAAAGATGTGTTGTGGGCAAGATGTTTTGTTCAGTTTATCATAAATTTCATCTAAGACACAGTTAGGATGGTCAGTGATACTTAGCAATGGATTGACTGTGCAATAACGTTTACTGGGTGAGTGAATTTCACATTCAGCTAGATGCTCTGACGTTAGTTCAAAGTAGAGCTGGTCATCGTATCGGATGCCGAAGTATGTATTTGGTATCTCGATTACTGAATATTTTGAACTGCTTAAGCTCTGTGGAATACCGGTGCAGTAAATGAGCTCAAATTTTCGATGCTCGATGATAGGAAAGGATCCGAAAAATTGTATCCCGGTTGTTGAGATGGTTGCATAAGACTTTCCCATCTGTCTGGGTTCGATGTATAGTGTATTACCCAACTTTTCTTGTGCTTCCGCTAATGTGTGTAGGAGAATTCGTGGGGAGCACGCTTGGGCAGTACTACTCGTTCCTGAGCTGAGACTGTGAAGTATTTCGTACTGATGCTGTATTTGTTCTAGCCATCCGAGCGCTAATTGATATGCCGTTAGAAACTGTATGTCAATATGATTTTGGTCTGTTGATTTGTACCAAGATGACATTTCGTCTAAAGTCTTTGATAGATGATTAAAGCCTTCCGTTATGATATTCAGTTTTGTTGTCAGGCCATGACGAGTATCATTGAGAAACGCTCTAGTAGTCAGCAGCAGATGACCTTGTTGCTGCATACCTTCTATCAGATGCCTTTGATTTTCGTCCAACTTGGCAATATCCATGTATACTTCATCATTCACCCCAAAGATTCCTTGTAGGATGTTTCCTAGAATACCACGACGTGACCTGGTTCTTATCCAAGGCTTTATGGTTTCCAGAGCACCATCTTTCATCTTTTCTAGCTGCTGGACCAATTCTCCGCACCGAGATTCGTGATGCAATTTGCGGCTCTCGTTGCAGAGGCGTGTCATATTCCCGAATATTTGCTCAACATTGCTTATGTCTGTTATTATTTCTTCAGACGATATTTTGATTGTTAGCTTGAGCTTGCCTTGCAGTAGTTGTACCATTCCAACGTGTTCCACGTACATTCCTGCTTTCGGACGAGTTATCGTGTAGTTAGCTTTCCCTGGCGCTACGCAAATGAGTAGAGCAAGTAAAGTGACCATGACCTGTGAAAGCTTTGATGTGGTTGCATGGTTGCTGGTAGATCGCACACGGGTGTTACGTTGATTTTCAACCATCCTTGATTGTCTACTGCCAGTGTCTGTACTCATTAGATTTGATGAGAGATCGCTATCAGGATCATTGTTTGCTGGAGTTGATGGCTGATTGCAATCGAAATCGTCATCTTTCGGAGAGGCGTTCGTCGCCGTTGATTCTTCACGGCTGCCGACACAATCGTTTATTGGCAAAGGACAGATTTTCGAGATGCTCCGTTCTATTAAGCCGTTGATTGTTTTGATGGTAGCCACTCTGGCCAGAGTATCTTCTCCAGGATGTAGAGCTATTATTCTTCCTAAGGGCCATCTCGTTGACGCACAGTTCTCATATTTTATCAGGACGAGATCATTCACCCTGATCTTTCGGTTTTCGGTGAACCATTTGGATCGTTGCTGGAGCTGCGTTAGGTATTCAATGCTCCATCGCTGCCAGAAGTGCTGTTTTAATCTTTGAATCAGCTGCCATTTCTTGAAAATATTATTTTCTGAGATTTCATCAGGAAGCTCAAATAAGTTAGCTCCAGTTAAAAAGTGTCCTGGTGTCAGTGCCGACAAATCATTTGGGTCAGTACTTAATGGAGTCAGAGGTCTTGAGTTTAGACAATTTGCGCCAAGAACGTATACATTTCTTCGACATTTAACAAATATGAGCCGATGACTTTTATCATGTGCCGCTTCATTGACTTCCGGGAGGAATAAACTTCCATTCGATGCTGTTTGTGGATAGTGTTGTTTGCGCTTCAATCACCATTCTCCTTGCAGATTCCCGAAGCATCCGGTCTGCTCCAACGAAGTTCGTTCCGTTGTCACTTACTAAAGTGTGGCACATTCCTCTTCTTGCTATAAATCTTCTTATAGCGGCTATGCAAGTTTTGGATGTCAAATCACTTGCTAGTTCCAAATGCACGGCCTTCGTGAACAGACAAACAAAAACAGCAATGTATGCTATCGTTGTTTTTGCTCCCCTACCGCTACTCCACTTGATTGTCAAAGGGCCGGCATAGTCTAAACCTGTTTTGGCAAAGGGCTTTCCTGGCTGAACTCTTTCTCGTGGCATAGCACCCATCAATTGCTGGGAAGGTCTTGCATTTACTCTAAAACAAGTGATCCATTTCCTAGTTAATGTTTTAACAGCTGTCATGCCATTTACGATCCAATACTTCTGGAGGATATTGCTGTGGACCAGCTTGTGCGGGCTGTGTAATGACAGATGATGATAGTGCCTGATGATTAAATTAGCCACGTGTCCTCGCGGTATGATTATTTGATGCTTTGAATCTTCATTTACGTTACTATTTCGCAATCTTCCTCCCACTCGGAGCAGTCGGTCTGCATCGATAATAGACGTTAGTTGTCTCAAGGGACTTGACTTTGGCAATGGCTTGTTTGCTTCCAGTATCTAATCTCATCAGGATATGCTTCCTGCTGAACTACTCGAATACAGCTTATCTCCGCTTGGCGCAATTCCGTTGATGACAAAAATTCGCCTTTTGATTTAGTAATCCACCGTCCGCAGTATGCGTAAACTCTGATAAGCCTTATTAATGAAGAAAACCTCTCAAAGACTTCTATTTGTTGCTTTCTATTTGTAACCAATGAAATTGACGTGCTGGATCTCTTCTCTGTTTCGGCTATGGCATGATCCTGTTTTGAGCTGATTTTGGGCCACTTACTGGGATGATCTCTTAGCCAACTGGGCCCATTCCACCAAAGGCTATTTTGAATGAGATCGTGTGGGAGCACACCTCGCGATGCAATATCCGCTGGATTGAGTTTACTGTTGACATGCTCCCATCGTCCTGTTGGTGACTCAGATTGGATTTTGCTAACTCTGTTTGCGACGAACGGTTTCCATCTTGATGCTGGGCTTTGAAGCCATTGGAGGACTATCGTAGATTCTGTCCAGAAATGTGGTTTAATTGCGTCCACCCATGAGCCTCAATAGTAGCCTTCATAACATCACATAAAAGAGCTGCTCCACAGAGTTCAAGACGAGGTATTGATTGGATTTTCAATGGGGCCACCTTTGATCTTGATGTCAAAAGTCTGACAGATGTTGTCCCATCGTTGTGTTCTATACGAACATAAATGACAACAGCATAACCCGGCCTCTGACGCATCACAGAATCCATGTATCTGTGTTGTCTCGATATTGATATATTGTATCCATCTTGGTATGGAAATTCCTTGCAATTCCGGCAGTTGTGATCGAAATTTTCGCCATTTGAGATCAAACTCAGTTGAAATTGGCTCATCCCAATTTGTTTTGGTCACCCATATCTGCTGCATCATAATTTTCCCGACGACAATGCAAGGCTGTAGCCATCCCACTGGATCATATAATTTGGCGATTTTGGATAATAGCTGTCGTTTAGTCAGCTGATCGCTAGAAATTTGTTCTAAATTCACCTTGAACGAGAATGCATCTTTAGCCGGATGCCATCGCAAGCCAAGGGCTTTGATTGTACTTGTCTCCTCAAAGTCTAGTAGTAATTGAATCTCTCTCTCAGATTCAGGGATGGCAGCAAGAAGAGAGTCGTGATTAGCAGCCCACTTTCGCAGCTTGAAACCGCCCTTGTTCATTACTGTGATTAAGTCGCGTTGCAAGAGTTTTGCTTCTTCTATGGTTTGTCCACCTGTAAGAACGTCGTCAACATAGAAGTCTTCTTTAATGGACTTGCATGCTTGAGGATAAAATATATTTTCGTCTTCTGCTAGTTGATGCAGAGTTTTTATCGCCAGATATGGAGCGCACGCTGTTCCGTACGTTACTGTAGTCAGACTGAAGTGTTTTACAGGCTCCGAAGGGTGGTTCCGCCACAAGATACGTTGATAATCCTGATCCTTTTGGTGTACTAATATTTGCCGGTACATCTTCTCGATGTCGGCAACCATCACGTATCGGTACATCCTCCATCTCATAAGTATGTTCACTAAATTGTTCTGCACAGTTGGACCCACAAGCAAGAGGTCATTGAGTGACTTACCGGATGGTGTGGTCTGCGATGCATTGAAGACCACTCTAAGTTTAGTGGTCGTGTTGTCTTCTTTGCTAACTGCGTGATGCGGCAGATAATAACTATAAGCGGACGAGATCTCCTGCGTTGGGATTTCGACCATGTGTCCCAACTGTATGTATTCCTCCATAAAAGCTCGATACTGTTTGCCGAGATTCTCATCACGCATTAACTGTTTCTCTAATTGTGAAAAACGAATATGTACTGTGGACTGTGAATTTTGTAAAGTTCTCTTTGCGTCAACGTTTTCCTTAAATGGGAGTCTAACAATGTACCTGCCTGAGCTCTGTCGTGTGGTGGTTTTTACTTACCATTCTTCTGCAGCGTATTCTTCTGGCGTTAAATTAGGCTTTGTGGGAACTTCTGAAATTTCCAAAATTTACAAATGAGCTCATCTGTCTTTTCTTCAGTTCCCACTAAA
>OZ022263.1:140453591-140556091 GCA_963978885.1 Nemotelus pantherinus
TTTCACAATTTCACGACCTATCTCGAACCAAATTTCCCTACTCTATGATAATACGCGATGTGTCTAAGTATCAATTGCCGGCGCGCCAGTACGACCACTATATATTAGAATTCTTAATTTTTTCTCTAATCATTCCATGTCGTTTCACACACTGGCGGAATATAAATATATTTTTATCTTTGTCTAAATTTCCAAACGCCGAGATTTCTATTATGCCACCACTCAGCTGTCACAAAATTCTTATAAATTTAACCAAATAGTACCAATTCATAGATATATAGTAAGAAAATTAAATAATTTTTCCAATCATTCACTAACCTTAAATTAATACAAAAAGTCAGCTTTGCTTCCACGCTCCAATTGTAGGCTCAGAATTGTGTTGTTAACTCACGGACCTACAGAGAAATTCGTTTAAAGTCGCCAGTCACTTCATCATCGCCTGGGCCTCGAACCCCGACCTGCCTAACTGGAAATGGGCGCGCTACCTTAGCGCTACAGAGCCACTGCTAAGCTCCGTCTCAAATAACGATCACGTTTGTCGGTCCTCCATCAAAAAGGGGCTTCGAAACCGACACTGCTTAGCTTTTTGACACTGGTTCTTCTATTTTTATTTTATTTAAAATTTAAATTCCACTGTTTCACTTTTTTCACTGGTTTTAGGTGTAATATAAAATCCTCCGAATATCTTGTGCCACTTTTCTCGCCAATCACGGACAGACTCTCAAATTTCTTTCTCAATTTGCCGCAGTATGGACTCATAATATGAAATTACTCCGCTTAGCCAAATTCACTTTGTCCGCCAGTCACATCAAGATTTTATAATTTTTTCCACTATTTTCCGAGATAGATACCTGATAATATGAAATTACTTCGCTAAGCCAAATCCATTTTGTCCGCCAGTCACATCAAGATTTTATAATTTCTTCCACTATTTTCCGAGATAGATACCTGATAATATGAAATTACTTCGCTTAGCCAAATCCAATTTGTCCGCCAGTCACATCAAGATTTTATAATTTCTTCCACTATTTTCCGAGATAGATACCTGATAATATGAAATTACTTCGCTAAGCCAAATCCATTTTGTCCGCCAGTCACATCAAGATTTTATAATTTCTTCCACTATTTTCTGAGATAGATACCTGATAATATGAAATTACTTCGCTTAGCCAAATCCACTTTGTCCGCCAGTCACATCAAGATTTTATAATTTCTTCCACTATTTTCCTAGATAGATACCTGATAATATGAAATTACTTCGCTTAGCCAAATCCACTTTGTCCGCCAGTCACATAAAGATTTTATAATTTCTTCCAGTATTTTCCTAGATAGATACCTGATAATATGAAATTACTTCGCTTAGCTTAATCCACTTTGTCCGCCAGTCACATCAAGATTTTGTAATTTCTTCCACTATTTTCCTAGATAGATACCCGATAATATGAAATTACTTCGCTTAGCCAAATCCACTTTGTCCGCCAGTCACATCAAGATTTTATAATTTCTTCCACTATTTTCCGAGATAGATACCTGATAATATGAAATTACTTCGCTTAGCCAAATCCACTTTGTCCGCCAGTCACATCAAGATTTTATAATTTCTTCCACTATTTTCCGAGATAGATACCTGATAATATGAAATTACTTCGCTTAGCCAAATCCACTTTGTTCGCCAGTCACATTCAAATTTTGTAATTTCTTCCACTGTTTTCCGAGATTGATACCTGATAATATGCAATTATTTCGCTTAGCCAAATCCACTTTGTCCACCAACACATCAAGATGAACTCAAATCCCGCTCGTTTTCACTTGCGCCTTTTCTTCGGTACCGCTTTTCCAACAGAATCTGCATTTCCGGGTCGATGGCCAAGTCACACGTGCCATCTCAGACCCAAACCCGTTTTTATTAATTTTCGAAGAAATTTAGTATTAAACTCGTTTTGCCGAAAATTCATATTTTTACTAATGTTCGAAGAAGAACATTAGTATTAAAATCACTTTGGCCAAAAATTCATATTTCTATATATATATATATATATATATATATATATATATATATATATATATATATATATATATATATATATATATATATATATATATATATATATATATATATATATATATATATATATATATATATATATATATATATATATATATATATATATATATATATATATATATATATATATATATATATATATATATATATATATATATATATATATATATATATACAGCCTTGGCCAAAAGTATTAGGCACCCCTTCAAAACACATGTAATTTGAAACGTGTGTTCAAATTGATAATTTCTTTTAATATTTACGATACTGGTTTGTTCAAACAATAATAACAGCGATAAACGATCTTCTTTGAAGAGCCATAAAACACCTGGCGTGCAAATTCCAGGAAAGGGGGTATTTGAGAAATTGTTGATAATATTTTGTCAGTCTTCATTTGTTACTTATAGGGTAAGGCTGCTTGTTTTTGTGATTAATTTGCAAACTAGACACTCTGTGCAATACAATATGCCTAAAACGAGTGAACTTGGTATTGAAAAACGCTGTAGAATTCAGTTTCTACATGAACAAGGTAAATCTCAAGTTGAGATTGCCAAGCTAGTGAAATGTTCTCGGTGCGCAGTGCAATCTGCAATCATGCGGTTTGCGGAGACCAGTTCTTATGAAAATAAGCCAAGAACAGGCAGAAAACGCGTAACTTCAAAACGTCAGGACAGAAAACTTGTCCGCGACTCTTTGAAGGAGCGTAAAAAAACATCTTCTGCGCTTGCTGCTAGCCTGTCGGAAAACTTGGGGAAAGTAATAAGTGCTCGATCGGTAAGAAGGCGTCTCACAGAAGCAGGCTTGAAAGGTTGTAAAGCTAGAAAGAAGCCGTGGCTTTCAGCAGTCAACAAAAAAAATCGCTTGGAATGGGCTCTTCGGTACCAGCATTTCACAGAAGAGGATTGGGCAAATGTTCTGTGGTCCAATGAATCTAGTTTCCAGGTAAGCTTAATTATAACCTTTTTCAAACAACAATAACCGTAATTTTTTACGGAGGCCTTGATTTCAGAAAATTTTTCCAAAAAATTGAAACAGGTTTTTTGTATTTTCTAACATGATTTTTTTTGTTGGCTGCTGAAAGCCACGGCTTCTTTCTAGCTTTACAACCTTTCAAGCCTGCTTCTGTGAGACGCCTTCTTACCGATCGAGCACTTATTACTTTCCCCAAGTTTTCCGACAGGCTAGCAGCAAGCGCAGAAGATGTTTTTTTACGCTCCTTCAAAGAGTCGCGGACAAGTTTTCTGTCCTGACGTTTTAAAGTTACGCGTTTTCTGCCTGTTCTTGGCTTATTTTCATAAAAACTGGTCTCCGCAAACCGCATGATTGCAGATTGCACTGCGCACCGAGAACATTTCACTAGCTTGGCAATCTCAACTTGAGATTTACCTTGTTCATGTAGAAACTGAATTCTACAGCGTTTTTCAATACCAAGTTCACTCGTTTTAGGCATATTGTATTGCACAGAAAGTCTAGTTTGCAAATTAATCACAAAAAAACTCTAGCGCACCTGAACCGCTAGAAACACTAATGTTCGAAGAACAGTAGAAGAATCGTGCAGGTTTTGAGTGCATATTCCACCACATGAGCTGCTTATTACGGCCAAACTGTTTCAAATGCCACGTTTTACTTTGGTCTCAAGAATGCATTATAACTCATATGGTAGAAGGTTTCAGACATTACCATTGGCATGGGTTTCAAAGTTTATGAAAGAAAAACACTTGTTAATTATATTCGTTATCAGTTGCTTATTTCACCAAACTTTGAAAGCAGCATCTCATATAACACCAATGAAGAAAATGCTCAGTGCCTGCAGCACTGTAACTGAAGTTGGCGTTTGGGGCTGCGATCCGAAAAATTTACAGAACTTTGGGAATTGAAACATTGGTTATTTATTTTCATTGTAAATGTTTCCGGTATGAATACTAACTGTAAGCATTTATTGAGACAAAAGTAGCACAACCGACTCGTGCTGGCAACCTTCTGCCAGTATCAAAGCCAAGAATATATCACATCTGCTTCACGTTGTAATATAACATTCGAAGTTATAGGTGTATAAAGAAATTTAGGGTTACCTACAGGAAGTTTTTTCAAATAATCGAAAGCTTAATATTTGCTGTTTATTGTCACTACAATATCATTACCATTTGAAAATTCTACGATAAAACCGCTAAATAAAGATATTGCAATTAAACACAAAACCAACAATAGCTGGCAACCCTATCGTGGCTTTTCAACCAAATTTGGCCTGAATAATGCTTATAATAGGTTCCGTTAATTGTATGAAATTCGTATTGATTTCATGACTGCACTGGCAGCTATAGGGCAAAAAGTTTTATTTTCCTGAGCGAATTCTCAAAACCAAAGACACCAAAATTACCATGGCTGGCAGCATCAATCGAATTTTTCAACCGAATTTCTATCAAACAGAGTTTAAAGTAAGGTGCAGCTACGGCGTCAATTTCATGAAAATCTGGTTACTAATTCACATTTCATAGGGCAAAAAGCAGTTTTTTTTTCTTTGTAATTTTTCAAGATGGCACCACTGGCACAGAGTTGCCCTCAATTCTAAATCGCTTCTATCAGACCTGGTTCTACTTAAGTTCAATGCATTCTGTAAATTTCAATGGTATCTGATTATTGGTTCGTGAATTCCCGTGAACAGAAGTTTTTGATGCTAAAAATATGGGTTAACTGGGAGAGGGTTACCGTTCTTGTCCGACATGAGATTTCCAAAGTTTTACTTTGAACGTGTAGATAAAGCATAATATTTGTATACAGATTGGTTTTATTGTAAGAAACGGACATTTTTAGGATATTCGATGATTTGAATGTTTTCACTACCAAATTTTTATTTTTTAAAATTTAAGACACCAAAATTATCATAGCTGGCAGCTCCAACCGAATTTTTCAACCAAATTTCTACCAAACGTGCTTTGAAATAAAGTCCAGCTACTGTGTGAATTTCGTCAAAATCGAACGATTCAATCAGAATTTATAGGGCTAAAAAAAGTTATATTTTTAGTGATTTTTCAAGATGGCACCACTGGCACAGAATCGCCTGCATTTCAAAATTACTTCTATCAGACCTGGTCCTAGTTAAGACCAATACATTCTGCAAATTTCAATTAATTCTGCTCATCGGATCGTGAGTTTCCGTGAACAGAAAATTTTTGATGCTAAAAATATAGGTAAATTGGGCAAGGGTTACCAGGCGTGCCCGTTATACCCTATCAAATTTTATTTTTTGTCTATGTTAACAAAGCACGAAATTTATAGATGAGTGGCTTTTTTTTGAAGAAACGGCAGTTTTTCAAGAGAAACGATAATTTGAAAGTTTTTACTTTCAGTGCTTGCCCTAGCTTTAGGGTTGCCAGCACGCTCATCAAAAGCTACACAAATTTACAACTAAATAATACCAATTAGTTCTGAAAATTTGGTAATGATTGAAAAGCTATGTCAAAAGTAATCGCAATTTAAAAATTTTCAATTTTTCCCGATCTCTTTTTAGGCACCCAGCGCACACATGGGGTTAAAAAATTCCAAAAAATTATCCGATTCACATGTAAAACACGTTCGAAATTTATTTTGTAAACTTTATTTTTGCAAAACTTATTTGTGTACGGAATAATAGGTATAATAAAAATATCACTAAAATGGCCACCGGCGCCAAAGGGTTAAAGATTTTTAACTTTTTCTGAGACCTGGCACTATTCTGCATATACACCAATGTGTCCTGAAAATTTCAGCTCAATCGGATGGCGCGTTCCTGAGATTTTTTCACTGAAATTTTTTGATGATATATATATATATATATATATATATATATATATATATATATATATATATATATATATATATAGAAATATGAATTTTTGGCCAAAGTGATTTTAATACTAATGTTCTTCTTCGAACATTAGTAACAAGCAGCCTTACCCTATAAGTAACAAATGAAGACTGACAAAATATTATCAACAATTTCTCAAATACCCCATTTCCTGGAATTTGCACGCCAGATATTTTATGGCTCATCAAAGAAGATCGTTTATCGCTGTTATTATTGTTTGAACAAACCAGTATCGTAAATATTAGAAGAAATTATCAATTTGAACACACGTTTCAAATTACATGTGTTTTGAAGGGGTGCCTAATACTTTTGGCCAAGGCTATATATATATATATATATATATATATATATATATATATATATATATATATATATATATATATATATATATATATATATATATATTTATATATATCATCAAAAAATGTCAGTGAAAAAATCTCAGGAACGCGCCATCCGATTGAACTGCAACTTTAAGGACACATTGGTGTATATGCAGAATAGTGCCAGGTCTCAGAAAAAGTTAAAAATATTTAACCCTTTGGCGCTGGCGGCCATTTTAGTGATATTTTTAATATACCTATTATTCCGTACACAAAAAAGTTTTGCAAAAATAAAGTTAACAAATTAAATTTCGAACGTGTTTTACATGTGAATCGAATAATGTTTTGGAATTTTTTAACCCCATGTGTGCGCTGGGTGCCTAAAAAGAGAACGGGAAAAATTGAAAATTTTTAAATTGCGATAACTTTTGACAGAGCTATTTAATCATTACGAAATTTTTAGGACATATTAATATTATTTAGTTGTAAATTTGTGTATATGTTTTGATGATCGTGCTGGCAACCCTGAAGCTAGGGCAGGCACTGAAAGTGAAAACCTCCAAATTATCGTCTCTCTTGAAAAACTGCCGTTTCTTCAAAAATAAGCCACTCATATGTAAATTTCGTGCTTTTTTTACAAAAACCAAAAAAAAAATTTGATATGGTATAACGGGCACGCCTGGTAACCCTTGCCCAATTTACCTATATTTTTAGCATCAAAAACTTCTGTTCACGGAAACTCACGATCCGATGAGCAGAATTAATTAAAATTTGCAGACTGTATTGGTCTTAAATAGGACCAGGTCTGATAGAAGTAATTTTGAAATGCGGGCGATTCTGCGCCAATGCTGCCATCTTGAAAAATCCCTAAAAAAGATAACTGCTTTTAGCCCTATAAATTCTGATTGAATCGTTCGATTTTGACGAAATTCACACAGTAGCTGGACCTTATTTTTAACCACGTTTGGTAGAAATTTGGTTGAAAAATTCGGTTGGAACTGCCAGCTATTATAATTTTGGTGTCTTAAATTTGAAAAAATAAAAATTTGGAAGTGAAAATATTCAAATCATCGAATAACCTAAAAATGTCCGTTTCTTACAATAAAACCAATCTGTATACAAATCTTATGCTTGATCTACACGTTCAAAGTAAGACTTTGGAAATTTCATGTCGGACAAGAACGGTAACCCTTTCCCAGTTAACCTATATTTTTAGCATCAAAAACTTCTGTTCACGGGAATTCACGAACCAATAATCAGATACCATTGAAATTTACATAATGCATTGGACTTAAGTAGAACCAGGTCTGAACGAAGTGATTTTGAATTGTGGGCAACTCTGTGCCAGTGGTGCCATCTTGAAAAATTACAAAGAAAAAAAAACTGCTTTTTGCCCTATGAAATGTGAATTAGTAACCAGATTTTCATGAAATTGACACAGTAGCTGCACCTTAAGCCTAGTAATGTATTCGACGAACGAAATGCAGCGAAAACGTCTGTGCGGAATCGAGGGAAATAAAGTTCGGCACCCCGACACCGGGTACAGTATAAATTGCCATTGATGACATTAAACAAGTGCATTACATTTGAATTCGGTGCATATAAATTTAACTAACCGGCATCAAAAATGATATTGTCGGAAAAACATAAACTAATTTTGTAAGGATGCGCTGTTCATCAAACCATTTCCACTCATTATTCAATAAAATATCCGCAAACTCGAATGAAATTATGAGTTGTCACATTTTTCGCATCCAATTTAAGGTACCTGGGTCATTAAATGGCCGCGAAATTTAACTTATACATAGTACAGCGCCATCTCAGAGCGAGTCACTACGTTGTCTTCGAAGACACTTATACGCCTTCGAACACATTACTGACGAGCAAAACCAAACGAAACGAAATTCCGTGCCAGGCTAATTTTGTATGGGATTTGACACTTCGTTCCGTTTCGCGTCGAATACATTTCAGGGCTTTACTCTAAACTCTGTTTGAAAGAAATTTGGTTGAAAAATTCGATTGGTGCTGCCAGCTATGGTAATTTTTGTGTCTTTGGTTTTGAAAATTCTCTCAGGAAAATAAAACTTTTTGCCCTATAACTTCCAGTGCAGTCATGAAATCAATACGAATTTCATAGAATTAATGGAACCTATTATAAGCATTATTCAGGCCAAATTTGGTTGAAAAGCCTCGATAGGGTTGCCAGCTATTGTTGGTTTCATGATTGTTTGCAATATCTTTATTAAGCAGTTTTATCGTAGAATTTTCAATTGGTAATAATATTGTAGTGACAATAAACAGCAAATATTAAGCTTTCGATTATTTGAAAAAACTCGCTGCAGGTAACCCTAAATTTCTTTATACTCCTATAACTTCGAATGTTATATAACAACGTGAAGCAGATGTGATATATTCTTGGCTTTGATACTGGCGAAAGGTTGCCAGCACGAGTCGGTTGTGCTACTTTTGTATCAATAAATGCTTACAGTTAGTATTCATACCGGAAACATTTACAATGGAAATAAATAACCGATGTTTCAATTCCCTAAGTTCTGCAAATTTTTCGGATCGCAGCCCCTAACACCAACTTCAGTTACAGTGCTGCAGGCACTGAGCATTTTCTTCATTGATGTTATATGAGATGCTGCTTTCAAAGTTTGGTGAAATAAGCAACTGATAACGAATATAATTAACAAGTGTTTTTCTTTCATAAACTTTGAAACATATGCCAGTGGTAGTATCTGAAACCTTCTACTATATGAGTTATAATGCATTCTTGAGACCAAAGTAAAACGTGGCATTTGAAACAGTTTGGCCGTAATAAGCAGCTCATGTGGTGGAATATGCACTCAAAACCTGCACGATTCTTCTACTGTTCTTCGAACATTAGTGTTTCTAGCGGTTCAGGTGCGCTAGAGTTTTTTACTAATTTTCGAAGAAAAGTAGTATTAAACTCGTTTCGCCGAAAATTCATATTTCTTTACATATATATATATATATATATATATATATATATATATATATATATATATATATATATATATATATATATATATATATATATATATATATATATATATATATATATATATATATATATATATATATATATATATATATATATATATATATATATATATATATATATATATAGATCATCAAAATGATTAAGGGAGATAATCTCTGGAGTGGCCGATTCGATTGAGCTGAAACTTTCGGAGAACGTATTCAGATGATGTATTCAGAGATGATGTATTCGTAGATGTATTCAGTAAGTAGGTCCATGACTTTTTAAAATTCAGATATCTTAAACATTTTGGCGGCGGCGAGCGTTTTAGTGAATTTTGAGGTACTCCTTTATTTCCAAGCAGCGTGATATTTTGCTCAAAAAAAGTATTGGGAGTAAAAATATTTTATGTTCTAAGCTTGTTTATGGTAAAGAATTGGAGATTTTGAGCCGTGTGTGGGTGCAGCGTGCCTAAAAGTAGGCAAGGATTTTTTTTCAAATTTTGATTTGTCATTACTTCTGACAAAAACATTGGATAATCGTGAAATTTGCAGAGCATATTAATGTTGACCATAGTTTAATACACATGGATTTCCAAGGTAGTCCGGGTAACCCTGTAGCTGCGGCACGCTCTTGAAAAAAAATCCTTCAAATCATTGAACCTGATGAAAAATTTTTGATTTTTGACAAAAAATTCAAATCATTGATAAATTTTAACGTTTGTGCATCATGTCAATCAAAAATTTTTAAAATTCCGATTTGCACAAGAACGGCAACCCATCACCAAATTATCTCTATTTTTAGCACTCGAAAGTTCTGTTCACGAAAACTGACGACTGGATTATCCGATCAAAATGAAATTCACAGGACATGTTGGTATTACTTAGGACCAGGTCTGATAGAAGTAATTTTGAAATGCAGGCAACCCTGTGGTAGTGGTGCCATCTTGAAAAATCACTGAGAAAAACAACAGCTTTTTGGCCTATAACTTCCGATTCAGCCATCAGATTTAAACAAAATTCACACAATATTTGTTTCCTATTTAAGATAACATTTGGTGAAAATTTGGCTGAAAAATTAGAATAGGGTTGCCAGCTATGGTGATTTTTGGTGGTGGTGATGGTGATTTCTCCTAAATCTTGCATATTTGCTCAGCAAAATAAAGCTTTTTCCTTTATATTTTCCGGTGCAGTCATGATATCAAAATGAAGTTTATGCAGTAAATAGATTTTGATGTGGGCCAAATGTCATAGGAATTTTGTACAAAAATCGTGAAAGGCCTGCCAGCTATGACCATTTTTGTAATTTTTTGGAATTTCTTTACTGCGCGATTATGTCATTAGATTTGCAAATGGGAACGATCCTGCAATAAGAATTAACAATAAATATTAACGTTTTAAAACTTTGAAAAGTTTTGAGGGTGCTAACCCTAAAGATTTATTCACCCGTATAACTTCAAGCGCAGTGATTCAATCGAAAAGAAATTTATTTGTTGGGTTTAGTTTAACGTGAAGCAGATTCGGTATATATTTTGCTATGCTGCTGACACAGGGTAATGAGCTTTAGCCATTTTCGTAACTATTGCATCAACAGATGCTTCAAATAACATACTCATATGCAAAACATTTGCAATAAAACTAAGAAACCAATTTTTAAATTTGCCGAGTTTTGAACATTTTTTGGATGGCAGCTTCAAACAACGTTAACCGCTAAAGCTTTCGACGAAATCCTCCGATGAGAACGAAATTCAAAGGATAAGTTGATTTAAGTATGAGCGTGTGAAGGTTAACTTATTGCTGCTTCGTTGGGAAAATGTTGCCAGCACTGAACATTTTCATCATTTGTGTTATAGCTGAATTCTGTTGCTTTGAAGAAGGAATGGTTGATATGATTCTACAAAAAAGTATATTACGTTTTTCCACATTTTTTTGTCACTCAAAGAAAATTTCTTCGAAAATTAGTTTTCTAGCGGTTCAGGTGCGCTAGAGTTTTTTTTTTATATATATAGACATATATATATCAGCAAAATGATTTTCCGAGATGATCTCTGGAGTGGCCGATCCGATTGAGCTGAAATTTTCGAAGGACGTAGATGTATGTAGTAGGTATAGGTCCATGACTTGCTAGAATTTAGATATCCTAAACCTTTTGGCGGCGGCGAGCGTTTTAGTGAATTTTCAGGTACTCCTATTTATTATTTTATTATTTATTTATTTATTATGCACTAAATATAATATATAACAATAGTAGTACAATGCACACTCTTAATTATAGAGTGATCAGCAACGCTCCACAACTCAAAAATTAGCCTGTTTTTCATCTATAAGTTAGGTATAAACTATGAGTAATATTAATATAATTACTGTGTAAATTACAAAAACCTACTAAAAGAAGAAAGATTAAAAACTAGGAACTTAAAAAACTAAGTTATAACTAACTGTCCAATTAAGTAATTCAAAGCATTATCTTATAGGTTAATTTGATTTTTAAATGTTAAAATCCAAAATAAAGTGCTGATATCAGCGGGTTTTCGGAAACTCTACACTTTTCTTCAAATTTATTGTTTAAGATATCACAATAATCTGCAAACATAAGCATGTTCATATTTTTATGCAACCTAAAGGTGGAGTAGTATCTAGGGAGATTAGAAATCATCTTGAGCACTGTGTTTTGCTGTATTTGCAACTTTTTTATGTGGCAGGTGGCGGCCGTAGACCAGACTGGAGCTCCGTAAGTTAAGAATGGCAGGAATATAGTTTTGTAAATAAGTAATTTGTTTTCGAGGCTAAGGAAAGATTTTCTATTAATCAATGAGTATAACATCTTAATAAGATTATTGGATTTAAATATTTTATTTTGAATATGGTGTTTATAAGTTAGGGACTTGTCGAACATCAAACCTAGATAATTTAAAACAGGACACCATTGTATCTCTTGATTTGGGGTGATTTTTTTCTAGTAAAGAACATGCATTGTGTTTTCTCAGCATTAACTCTGATTTTCCATTTTTTGAAGTCTAGGGACAGTGCAAGCAAGTAGTTTTCAGTAGCAGACATCAGTTCAGGCGAGTACAAGAGCGTATCGTCGGCAAAAAGACCTAAATTTATTACGGGGCATTTCGGAATATCGCTTGTAAAGATAAGATACAATAGAGGGCCAAGTACTGATCCTTGGGGAACACCGGCCACAACATGGTAAGCATCAGACTTGGTGCGACCAAGTTGAACATAAAAAGTCCTATCTAGAAGGAAGGAGCGAGTTAATTTGATTATGTTAATTGGAAAATTTAATTTAATCATTTTATATACAAGTTCATCATGCCAAACACAATCAAAAGCTTTCCGAATGTCTAGAGAAATAGCTAAAGTAGACATTTTAAGAACTAAGTTTTGCTGGACATAGTCGGCAAATCTTTTAAGTTGATGCACCGCATTATGGTTTCTCCGGAATCCAAACTGTTCATTGGGTATGATTGAGTGAGTTTCTAGAAAATTCTGAATTTTGGATTTTATTAATTTTTCCAGTAATTTGCTCATGACGCTCAATAGACTAATAGGTTTAAAGCTTTTGGGAGCACTATTGTCTTTTCCAGGTTTTAATATAGGGACAATCTTTGTTATTTTCCATTTACTTGAGAGAAAACCAAGCACTTATTAAATATTATTAATAAGTAATTTATTGCTTTACTTGGTAAGTTTTTCAATTGATAGTTGGTTATTTGATCAGCACCCGGCGATTTCTTATTTTTAAGAGAGTGGATGAAGTACAACAAGTCTTTTCGTTTGAACGGTGTAGACGTGGAGCTGTTTTCGTTAGCCAGTTCATTTAAGCTATTGGAAACCTCAGTTTCAATATGAACATGCCTTATGTTTAACGTAGATTCGTGAACTGTGGCAAAATGCTGTGCAAGCATGTTAGCTTTTTCAGATTCCGAAGTAAATAAGCGGCTCTGCTGCTTAAGAGGTGGAATTAATTGCTTTTTATTTTTTAAAAGTTTCGTCAACTTCCTAAACGGCTTAGAGCCTTTGCCAAAAGTACTCAGCATACAGTTGAATTTAATATTTTTTAGCCTATAGAATTCGTCGCATATCAATTTGCTGATATCACTCAACCTTGTTTGAAAGTAAGGGATTCGTGTCCTCTGCCAGAGACGTCTGATACGTCGCCTTTCAGAAATTAAAAGTCTGAGCGACGGGGGAATGTCCGAGGAGCTTTTATTAATAGTAGAAGTAGTAGAAGCCTCGAACGCGGATAAAATGCAGTCAGTAAACTTTTCAATGCATTTGTCGATACTCGAAGTTGTATAAACGTTGAAAATATTCACATAGTAAGGGATTCGTGTCCTCTGCCACAGACGTCTGATACGTCGCCTTTCAGAAATTAAAAGTCTGAGCGACGGGGGAATGTCCGAGGAGCTTTTATTAATAGTAGAAGTAGTAGAAGCCTCGAACGCGGATAAAATGCAGTCAGTAAACTTTTCAATGCATTTGTCGATACTCGAAGTTGTATAAACGTTGAAAATATTCACCTCATTAATTTTCTGAGTTACAATTTTTCTATAGAGAGTCCAATTAGTACTCCTCAGATCGTAAAGTTTAGTTTCATTACAAACCGGTTTCCCAAAAACTACAAAGTGCACAGGAAGGTGATCGGAGCTGAATTCATTGCAAACAATAGGAAGCGAGCAAACGGACTGAACATTTGTAAGAACTAAATCAAGTGTAGAGGGCTTAAAACGTCGTTGGCGTGGAATAAAAGTAGGTTCAGATGGGAAAAGAAGGTTGAAATCGTTTAGAAGCTGGCTGTTGTATAGGATATCACCCCATTTGTTTCCCCTTGTGCAGCCCCAAGAAGAGTGCCCAGCGTTTAAATCACCACAAATTAAGTAGTTATGGTTGATATTAATGAGTTTACGAATGTCGTTTTTATATTGAAGAGCTTTGTTTGAGTTGTAAATACCACCGGGAAAATATACAGAAATGAAATGGAAAATAACACCATCGAGCATTATTTTGACACCAATTGTTTCTATGACATCAGTAGTAATATCAGGCTAAACAGTATGTTCCAGACCATATCTGATCAAAATAGCAACCCCGCCACCAGAGCTATGAAGACGATCATTTCTATAAACTGTAAAATTTTGCTTTATTATGAACGCTTTGTGCACTCCAAAATATGCATTTTAAATTTTCACGGGCCATAGAGAAACTTAGAAACTACACCAGCTATTGCTATAATTTGTTCTTCTTTGGAGCGGGTAGCATTTAAACTTTGGAGAAGCTCATTTATAATCAGCAACAGCTCGCTTGTATTAAAAAGATCATTTTGTGTCCGTCTGACCTGCTGTGCGTATGTCAAACCGGTTGAATTTAGTTGACTCTCAGCTTCTGTTAATAATTTAGAGTTTCGTGTGCGCAAGGGAGGAAACTCGCAGCTCGAGAAAGTAATGTTCCGAGTCTGGTAATTTTGATGTGAAGTTGAAGGTGTTTTAGCTAATAGACGCTTTTGTTGTCTTTGCTTAATATCGATGTACTCCAATCGTTTCGGGCAATTTAAGTCCGAAGATTTGTGAGCTCCGTTACAATTTGCACAGCTAATTTTATTGAGATTTTGACACTCAGTAGTCAAATGGTTCATGCCACACACGCTGCATTTAGGATTAACTTTGCAGTTGTCTTGGCCATGGCCAAACATCTGGCAGCGGTAGCACTGCGTAATCAACTTTCGTTTTCTGGACCAGAAAGACCACCTAACACGTATTTGGAATAACGATGAGATTTTTTAAAGTTCCGATAGTTTCATTGTACCTTTTTTAAAGTACAAAATAAAATTCACTTTGTGCTGACTGAAAGTTTTGTTTATGAGCATTTTGATGTCCAGGCAGTTATTGATACCGAGCTTGAGAAGTTCATCGTATATCTAAACTATGGGGATTTCATGCAAACCGGTCATCACAAATTTGATCGGAAGCTCTGATCCATTGGTGAATGAGTAGAACTGGTTTTTGAATTTTGTAAGAAGCGAAACTGTTTTTTCATAACTTTCTTTTGAATGCGTGAAAATTTTGATGCCGATAGACATCAGTTTCAGCTCGAAATCATTTATATTGTTTGTTTTTAAAGTTGTAAGAATATAGTCACGAGAGACACTTTTGATCACTATTGGGGGAATTTTGATGTGCACTTTTTTGTTGGAAGGTTCACTATCAACATTGACGTTAATATCGCCTGCATCATCTAGAGGCAGGATGCTGAATGGGTTTTCGCGAGCTGGGTCCATTTTTCGCTTCTTGACTGAAGCGTAATAATCGGAGCGAGTTTGTATTAGATCACGGTTATTTCCCGAGAATTCATCCTCACTTGAGGACAGCACGTTAAGAGATCTTTTTTAGGCAGAGATTACTACGGATTTTCGAAACTAAACGATTTACAAAACTTTCACTTAGCAAAGATGTTCACCGAGCGAGCGAATGGTTCGAACTGAGGTACTCCTATATTTCCAAGCAGTGTAAATTTTTGTTAAAATAAATGTTTGGGAATGAAAATTTATTAAGTACTTTAACTAGGGCATTATGCCATTATGACAAGCAGCTGATGAGTGAATTGTTTGCATCAGCTGTGTTCCGCAGTTGCAATGACAATTGGAATTGTCAAAACGGCCATTGACAATTCGCCAATGTGTTTGTTTATGTTCGGGTTTCTGAGGCGCCTCCGCTGGCGTGAAAGTTTGAAACTTTCCGCGGTGCATGTCTTAGGACTGGACTGGGTCTCCGCATTAGGGTCTCCGCTCGATGGAAGCATTCGTCAGGTAGGTGCTATTATTTGTTTTTCTCATAAGTTTAGTTGCTTGGTGCGGAATTTTCGTCTGTTTCAGGTCGCCGCTGGCGGAGAGTTCGATGCAAGAAACTGACATAGCTGGCTGCCGATTGCTGATTGTTGATGCGCTCCGGGTTTTATGCGAGACACCAGGATATCTAGACGTTCTGGTCTGCCCACGGTCCATGATTCCGACCCGTCTACATGCCTCATTCGGGCCAGGCGTTCGAAGTTCTCGTGCGATGCCACCTACTAGGTCCTCAGGTGAGCATATTGAGTTAAATTTATATTGGAATTGTCGGTGCGTGTGTTTGTTTACCGTCGGTTTGGTGCGTCGAGCTCGACATCCAATTCACCGGGTTATTCGCGGTCTTCGACGAGTTCGTTTTGTCTGGTTATTCCCCTTCCGTCGAGTATTAGATTACTCAACTTAGGTTAATCTATCCACCAGGTACTGAACACAAGGCGGCTTAGTGTCTATGTTTCACCCTATGGCCCAACGAGTGGTGGGTACATTATTTACCTACTGCGCTGAGTGTTGGCTCCGCGGTTTTTCGCTTCGGGCAGTCTTCCCCGGGGAAATCTTCCCCCTTTTTTCCGTTCTATTTGGAAGTATAGGTGGTCGTACCGGTGCGGCCCCTTTTGTTACTCCGTAACAAAATCAATTCCTTTTTCCATTAAGTTTTTGTCAAAAAGCAAAACATTTTCTGGAGGATAATTTGAAGGTTTTCTTCAAGTGCCCGCCTTAGCTACATTATAGCTGACACAGTCTTAAAAAACCAACGTATGCATATCCTAGGCAAACGTCAGTACGCTTTGCCAGTTTCATGATGATTCAATATTTTTTTCAACAGTTAGGACAAAACGAGATTTGAAAAAAAATTCTAGCCTACTTCTAAGCTCTCAGCTCCCACACAGAGGTCAAAGTTTCGAATTTTTATCACGGAAAAACATTCATCATACTAAGTTTTTTTTCTATTACTTGTTTTCAACGAAAATGTCCTCTGCATTGATATATACAGGTACCTGGAAATTCATTCAAATACCCACTGCTGTTAAAGTGTTAGGGGTATCGTAATTTTATTCAATCACTGCACTAGTCCTTATGTTCAGCTCAATCAAATCGGCCACTCCAGAGTTTTTCTCCCTCAAACTTTTTGCTGATATATATATATATATATATATATATATATATATATATATATATATATATATATATATATATATATATATATATATATATAGATATATAAATATATATATATAGATATATAAATATATATATATATATATATATATATATATATATATATATATATGTATATATATATATATATATATATATATATATATATATATGGTGACAGCCATTATTTTTTCCGCTTCGGGTTCTCAAAATAAATCCGTGTTTCGTCCCCCGTGACAATTCGATGCAGAAAAGATTTCGTTTCGAACCTTTGAAGCATTATTTCACAAATGGTTTTTCGATTTTTCATTTGTCTATCGTTCAGTTGGTGTGGTACCCATTTTCCATACTTTTGGATCTTTCCCATGGCTGTTAAACGTTGGCAAATTGCTCCTCGGGTCACATGTAGTGTTTGTGCCAATTGTTGTTGTGATTGGGTTTGGTCTTCATCCAATAACGCCTGCGATTCCTCGTCCTCGAACTTTTTTGCTGCACCAGGATGTTCGTTACCTGTTAATTCGAAATCTCCACTTTTAAATTGACGAAACCATGTCTCACATGTTCTAATCACTGGAGCATGTTCACCATAAGTTTCTACCAGCAACCGATGAGCTTCAACTGCCTGTTTCTTTTGATGAAATAAGAAAAGCAATGAATGCCGCAAATGCGATTTACTTGGAACGAAACTCGGCATATTCACGGAGGTAAACAACTATGACGCTATTATTTTGCCAGATTGTAACTTGTGCATTTTTACTAATGTTCGAAGAACATTAGTATTAAAATCGATTCGGCCAAAAATTCATATTTCTTTATATATATATATATATGTACAAAAAATTTCAGTGAGATAATCTCGGGAACGCGCCATTCGATTGAGCTGAAACTTTCAGGATACATTGGTGTATATGCAGAATAGGTCCAGGTCTCTTTAAATGTCAGTTATTGTAAACCTTTTCGCGCCGGCGGGCATTTAAGTGATATTTTTAATATACCTATTATTTCGTGCACAAATGATTTTCGCAAAAATAAAGTTAATAAAATAAATTTCCAACGTGTTTTACATATGAATCGGATAATGCTTTGGAATATTTTAACCCTATGTGTGCGCTGGGTGCCTAAAAAGAGGACGGGAAAATTTGAAAATTTTTAAATTTCGATAACTTTTGACAGAGCTATTCAATCATTACCAAATTTTCAGGACATATTGATATTATTTAGTTGTAGATTAATGTGGCTTTTAATGAGCGTGCTGGCAACCCTGTAGCTAGGGCAGGCACTGAAAGTGAAAACCTCAAAATCATCGTCTCTCTTGAAAAAATGCAGTTTCTTCAAAAATAAGCCTTTCATATGTAAATCTTGTGCTTTGTTTACATAACCAAAAAAAAAAAAAGATATGGTATAACGGGCACGCCTGGCAACCCTTGCCCAATTTACCTATATTTTTAGCATCAAAAACTTCTGTTCACGGAAACTCACGATCCGATGGGCAGAATTATTTGAAATTCACAGCATGTATTGACCTTAAATAGGACCAGGTCTGATAGAAGTGATTTTGAAATGCGGGTAATTCTGTGCCAGTGGTGCCATCTTGAAAAACCACTAAAAAAGATAACTGTTTTTAGCCCTATAAATTCTGATTGAATCGTTCGATTTTGACGAAACTTACACAATTGCTGGACCTTACTTTAAGCCACGTTTGGTAGAAATTTGGTCGAAAAATTCGATTGGAGCTGCCAGCTATGATAATTTTGGTGTCTTCATTTTGAAAAAAAAAATTTGGAAGCAAAAACATTCAAACCATCGAATATTCAAAAAAATGTCCGTTTCTTACAATAAAACCAATCTGTATATAAATCTTATGTTTTATCTACACGTTCAAAATAAAACTTTGCAAATTTCATGTCGGACAAGAACGGTAACCCTCTCCCAGTTAACCTATATTTTTAGCATCAAAAACTTCTGTTCACGGAAACTCACGAACCAATAATCAGATACAGCTAAAATTTACAGAATGCATTGGACTTAAGTAAGACCAGATTTGATAGAAGCGATTTTGAATTGTGGGCAACTCTGTGCCAGTGGTGCCATCTTGAAAAATTACAAAGAAAAAAAACTGCTTTTTGCCCTATGAAATGTGAATAAGTTACCAGATTTTCATGAAATTGACACAGAAGCTAAACCTAACTCTAATCTCTGTTTGGTGGAAATTTGGTTGAAAAATTTGATTGGTGCTACCAGCTATGGTAATTTTTGTGTCTTTGGTTTTGAAAATTCGCTCAGGAAAATAAAACTTTTTGTACTATAACTTCCAGTGCAGTCATGAAATCAATACGAATTTCATACAATTAATGAAACCTGTCATAAACATTATTCAGGCCAAATTTGGTTGAAAAGACACGATAGGGTTGCCAGCTATTGTTGGTTTTGTGTTTAATTGCAATATCTTTATTAAGCGGTTTTATCGTAGAATTTTCAAATGGTAATGATATTGTAGTGACAATAAACAGCAAATATTAAGCTTTCGATCATTTGAAAAAACTCGCTGCAGGTAACCCTAAATTTCTTTATACTCCTATAACTTCGAATGTAATTAAACAACGTGAAGCAGATTTGATATATTCTTGGATTTGATACTGGCGAAAGGTTGCCAGCACGAGTCGGTTGTGCTACTTTTGTATCAATAAATGCTTACAGTTAGTATACATACCGGAAACATTTACAATGAAAATAAATAACCGATGTTACAATTCGCAAAGTTCTGCAAATTTTTCGGATCGCAGCCCCAAACACCAACTTCAGTTACAGTGCTGCAGGCACTGAGCATTTTCTTCATTGATGTTATATGAGATGCTGCTTTCAAAATTATGTGAAATAAGCAACTGATAACGAATATAATTAACCCGTGTTTTGCTCTCATAAACGTTGAAATTCATGCCAGTGGTAATATCTGAAACCTTGCACCATATGAGTTATAATGCATTCTTAAGACGAAAGTGAAACGTGGCATTTGAAACAGTTTGGCCGTAATAAGCAGCACATGTGGTGGAATATGCACTCAAAACCTGCACGATTCTTCTACTGTTCTTCGAACATTAGTGTTTCTAGCGGTTCAGGTGCGCTAGAGTTTTTAAGGTTAATATCAATAGAAAAATATGACAAAGATGCTAAATCATAGACATGTACACATATCTCTAGCGATATCTATGAGTAACACTGGCAAATTTCAACTAACACCCCTGGTATATATATATATATATATATATATATATATATATATATATATATATATATATATATATATATATATATATATATATATATATATATATATATATATATATATATATATATTTATATATATATATATATATATATATATATATATATATATATATATATATATATATATTTATATATATATATATATATATATATATATATATATATATATATATATATATATATATATATATATATATATATATATATATATATATATATATATATATATATATATATATATATATATATATATATATATATATATATATATATATATATATATATATATACCAGGGGTGTTAGTTGAAATTTGCCAGTGTTACTCATAGATATCGCTAGAGATATGTGTACATGTCTATGATTTAGCATCTTTGTCATATTTTTCTATTGATATTAACCTTAAAAACTCTAGCGCACCTGAACCGCTAGAAACACTAATGTTCTAAGAACAGTAGAAGAATCGTGCAGGTTTTGAGTGCATATTCCACCACATGTGCTGCGTATTACGGCCAAACTGTTTCAAATGCCACGTTTTACTTTCGTCTTAAGAATGCATTATAACTCATATGGTGCAAGGTTTCAGATATTACCACTGGCATGAATTTCAACGTTTATGAGAGCAAAGCACGGGTTAATTATATTCGTTATCAGTTGCTTATTTCACATAATTTTGAAAGCAGCATCTCATATAACATCAATGAAGAAAATGCTCAGTGCCTGCAGCACTGTAACTGAAGTTGGTGTTTGGGGCTGCGATCCGAAAAATTTGCAGAACTTTGCGAATTGTAACATCGGTTATTTATTTTCATTGTAAATGTTTCCGGTATGTATACTAACTGTAAGCATTTATTGATACAAAAGTAGCACAACCGACTCGTGCTGGCAACCTTTCGCCAGTATCAAATCCAAGAATATATCAAATCTGCTTCACGTTGTTTAATTACATTCGAAGTTATAGGAGTATAAAGAAATTTAGGGTTACCTGCAGCGAGTTTTTTCAAATGATCGAAAGCTTAATATTTGCTGTTTATTGTCACTACAATATCATTACCATTTGAAAATTCTACGATAAAACCGCTTAATAAAGATATTGCAATTAAACACAAAACCAACAATAGCTGGCAACCCTATCGTGTCTTTTCAACCAAATTTGGCCTGAATAATGTTTATGACAGGTTTCATTAATTGTATGAAATTCGTATTGATTTCATGACTGCACTGGAAGTTATAGTACAAAAAGTTTTATTTTCCTGAGCGAATTTTCAAAACCAAAGACACAAAAATTACCATAGCAGGTAGCACCAATCAAATTTTTCAACCAAATTTCCACCAAACAGAGATTAGAGTTAGGTTTAGCTTCTGTGTCAATTTCATGAAAATCTGGTAACTTATTCACATTTCATAGGGCAAAAAGCAGTTTTTTTTCTTTGTAATTTTTCAAGATGGCACCACTGGCACAGAGTTGCCCACAATTCAAAATCGCTTCTATCAAATCTGGTCTTACTTAATTCCAATGCATTCTGTAAATTTTAGCTGTATTTGATTATTGGTTCGTGAGTTTCCGTGAACAGAAGTTTTTGATGCTAAAAATATAGGTTAACTGGGAGAGGGTTACCGTTCTTGTCCGACATGAAATTTCCAAAGTTTTATTTTGAACGTGTAGATAAAACATAAGATTTATATACAGATTGGTTTTATTGTAAGAAACGGACATTTTTTTGAATATTCGATGGTTTGAATGTTTTTGCTTCCAAATTTTTTTTTTCAAAATGAAGACACCAAAATTATCATAGCTGGCAGCTCCAATCGAATTTTTCGACCAAATTTCTACCAAACGTGGCTTAAAGTAAGGTCCAGCAATTGTGTAAGTTTCGTCAAAATCGAACGATTCAATCAGAATTTATAGGGCTAAAAACAGTTATCTTTTTTAGTGGTTTTTCAAGATGGCACCACTGGCACAGAATTGCCCGCATTTCAAAATCACTTCTATCAGACCTGGTCCTATTTAAGGTCAATACATGCTGTGAATTTCAAATAATTCTGCCCATCGGATCGTGAGTTTCCGTGAACAGAAGTTTTTGATGCTAAAAATATAGGTAAATTGGGCAAGGGTTGCCAGGCGTGCCCGTTATACCATATCTTTTTTTTTTTTTGGTTATGTAAGCAAAGCACAAGATTTACATATGAAAGGCTTATTTTTGAAGAAACTGCATTTTTTCAAGAGAGACGATGATTTGGAGGTTTTCACTTTCAGTGCCTGCCCTAGCTACAGGGTTGCCAGCACGCTCATTAAAAGCCACATAAATCTACAACTAAATAATATCAATATGTCCTGAAAATTTGGTAATGATTGAATAGCTCTGTCAAAAGTTATCGAAATTTAAAAATTTTCAAATTTTCCCGTCCTCTTTTTAGGCACCCAGCGCACACATAGGGTTAAAATATTCCAAAGCATTATCCGATTCATATGTAAAACACGTTGGAAATTTATTTTATTAACTTTATTTTTGCGAAAATCATTTGTGCACGAAATAATAGGTATATTAAAAATATCACTTAAATGCCCGCCGGCGCGAAAAGGTTTACAATAACTGACATTTAAAGAGACCTGGACCTATTCTGCATATACACCAATGTATCCTGAAAGTTTCAGCTCAATCGAATGGCGCGTTCCCGAGATTATCTCACTGAAATTTTTTGTACATATATATATATATATATAAAGAAATATGAATTTTTGGCCGAATCGATTTTAATACTAATGTTCTTCGAACATTAGTAAAAATGCACAAGTTACAATCTGGCAAAATAATAGCGTCATAGTTGTTTACCTCCGTGAATATGCCGAGTTTCGTTCCAAGTAAATCGCATTTGCGGCATTCATTGCTTTTCTTATTTCATCAAAAGAAACAGGCAGTTGAAGCTCATCGGTTGCTGGTAGAAACTTATGGTGAACATGCTCCAGTGATTAGAACATGTGAGACATGGTTTCGTCAATTTAAAAGTGGAGATTTCAAATTAACAGGTAACGAACATCCTGGTGCAGCAAAAAAGTTCGAGGACGAGGAATCGCAGGCGTTATTGGATGAAGACCAAACCCAATCACAACAACAATTGGCACAAACACTACATGTGACCCGAGGAGCAATTTGCCAACGTTTAACAGCCATGGGAAAGATCCAAAAGTATGGAAAATGGGTACCACACCAACTGAACGATAGACAAATGAAAAATCGAAAAACCATTTGTGAAATAATGCTTCAAAGGTTCGAAACGAAATCTTTTCTGCATCGAATTGTCACGGGGGACGAAACACGGATTTATTTTGAGAACCCGAAGCGGAAAAAATAATGGCTGTCACCATATATATATATATATATATATATATATATATATATATATATATATATATATATATATATATATATATATATATATATATATATATATATATATATATATATATATATTTATATATCTATATATATATATTTATATATCTATATTTATATATATATATATATATATATATATATATATATATATATATATATATATATATATATATATATCAGCAAAAAGTTTGAGGGAGAAAAACTCTGGAGTGGCCGATTTGATTGAGCTGAACATAAGGACTAGTGCAGTGATTGAATAAAATTACGATACCCCTAACACTTTAACAGCAGTGGGTATTTGAATGAATTTCCAGGTACCTGTATATATCAATGCAGAGGACCTTTTCGTTGAAAACAAGTAATAGAAAAAAAACTTAGTATGATGAATGTTTTTCCGTGATAAAAATTCGAAACTTTGACCTCTGTGTGGGAGCTGAGAGCTTAGAAGTAGGCTAGAATTTTTTTTCAAATCTCGTTTTGTCCTAACTGTTGAAAAAAATATTGAATCATCATGAAACTGGCAAAGCGTACTGACGTTTGCCTAGGATATGCATACGTTGGTTTTTTAAGACTGTGTCAGCTATAATGTAGCTAAGGCGGGCACTTGAAGAAAACCTTCAAATTATCCTCCAGAAAATGTTTTGCTTTTTGACAAAAACTTAATGGAAAAAGGAATTGATTTTGTTACGGAGTAACAAAAGGGGCCACACCGGTACGACCACCTATACTTCCAAATAGAACGGAAAAAAGGGGGAAGATTTCCCCGGGGAAGACTGCCCGAAGCGAAAAACCGCGGAGCCAACACTCAGCGCAGTAGGTAAATAATGTACCCACCACTCGTTGGGCCATAGGGTGAAACATAGACACTAAGCCGCCTTGTGTTCAGTACCTGGTGGATAGATTAACCTAAGTTGAGTAATCTAATACTCGACGGAAGGGGAATAACCAGACAAAACGAACTCGTCGAAGACCGCGAATAACCCGGTGAATTGGATGTCGAGCTCGACGCACCAAACCGACGGTAAACAAACACACGCACCGACAATTCCAATATAAATTTAACTCAATATGCTCACCTGAGGACCTAGTAGGTGGCATCGCACGAGAACTTCGAACGCCTGGCCCGAATGAGGCATGTAGACGGGTCGGAATCATGGACCGTGGGCAGACCAGAACGTCTAGATATCCTGGTGTCTCGCATAAAACCCGGAGCGCATCAACAATCAGCAATCGGCAGCCAGCTATGTCAGTTTCTTGCATCGAACTCTCCGCCAGCGGCGACCTGAAACAGACGAAAATTCCGCACCAAGCAACTAAACTTATGAGAAAAACAAATAATAGCACCTACCTGACGAATGCTTCCATCGAGCGGAGACCCTAATGCGGAGACCCAGTCCAGTCCTAAGACATGCACCGCGGAAAGTTTCAAACTTTCACGCCAGCGGAGGCGCCTCAGAAACCCGAACATAAACAAACACATTGGCGAATTGTCAATGGCCGTTTTGACAATTCCAATTGTCATTGCAACTGCGGAACACAGCTGATGCAAACAATTCACTCATCAGCTGCTTGTCATAATGGCATAATGCCCTAGTTAAAGTACTTAATAAATTTTCATTCCCAAACATTTATTTTAACAAAAATTTACACTGCTTGGAAATATAGGAGTACCTCAGTTCGAACCATTCGCTCGCTCGGTGAACATCGTTGCTAAGTGAAAGTTTTGTAAATCGTTAAGTTTCGAAAATCCGTAGTAATCTCTGCCTAAAAAAGATCTCTTAACGTGCTGTCCTCAAGTGAGGATGAATTCTCGGGAAATAACCGTGATCTAATACAAACTCGCTCCGATTATTACGCTTCAGTCAAGAAGCGAAAAATGGACCCAGCTCGCGAAAACCCATTCAGCATCCTGCCTCTAGATGATGCAGGCGATATTAACGTCAATGTTGATAGTGAACCTTCCAACAAAAAAGTGCACATCAAAATTCCCCCAATAGTGATCAAAAGTGTCTCTCGTGACTATATTCTTACAACTTTAAAAACAAACAATATAAATGATTTCGAGCTGAAACTGATGTCTATCGGCATCAAAATTTTCACGCATTCAAAAGAAAGTTATGAAAAAACAGTTTCGCTTCTTACAAAATTCAAAAACCAGTTCTACTCATTCACCAATGGATCAGAGCTTCCGATCAAATTTGTGATGACCGGTTTGCATGAAATCCCCATAGTTTAGATATACGATGAACTTCTCAAGCTCGGTATCAATAACTGCCTGGACATCAAAATGCTCATAAACAAAACTTTCAGTCAGCACAAAGTGAATTTTATTTTGTACTTTAAAAAAGGTACAATGAAACTATCGGAACTTTAAAAAATCTCATCGTTATTCCAAATACGTGTTAGGTGGTCTTTCTGGTCCAGAAAACGAAAGTTGATTACGCAGTGCTACCGCTGCCAGATGTTTGGCCATGGCCAAGACAACTGCAAAGTTAATCCTAAATGCAGCGTGTGTGGCATGAACCATTTGACTACTGAGTGTCAAAATCTCAATAAAATTAGCTGTGCAAATTGTAACGGAGCTCACAAATCTTCGGACTTAAATTGCCCGAAACGATTGGAGTACATCGATATTAAGCAAAGACAACAAAAGCGTCTATTAGCTAAAACACCTTCAACTTCACATCAAAATTACCAGACTCGGAACATTACTTTCTCGAGCTGCGAGTTTCCTCCCTTGCGCACACGAAACTCTAAATTATTAACAGAAGCTGAGAGTCAACTAAATTCAACCGGTTTGACATACGCACAGCAGGTCAGACGGACACAAAATGATCTTTTTAATACAAGCGAGCTGTTGCTGATTATAAATGAGCTTCTCCAAAGTTTAAATGCTACCCGCTCCAAAGAAGAACAAATTATAGCAATAGCTGGTGTAGTTTCTAAGTTTCTCTATGGCCCGTGAAAATTTAAAATGCATATTTTGGAGTGCACAAAGCGTTCATAATAAAGCAAAATTTTACAGTTTATAGAAATGATCGTCTTCATAGCTCTGGTGGCGGGGTTGCTATTTTGATCAGATATGGTCTGGAACATACTGTTTAGCCTGATATTACTACTGATGTCATAGAAACAATTGGTGTCAAAATAATGCTCGATGGTGTTATTTTCCATTTCATTTCTGTATATTTTCCCGGTGGTATTTACAACTCAAACAAAGCTCTTCAATATAAAAACGACATTCGTAAACTCATTAATATCAACCATAACTACTTAATTTGTGGTGATTTAAACGCTGGGCACTCTTCTTGGGGCTGCACAAGGGGAAACAAATGGGGTGATATCCTATACAACAGCCAGCTTCTAAACGATTTCAACCTTCTTTTCCCATCTGAACCTACTTTTATTCCACGCCAACGACGTTTTAAGCCCTCTACACTTGATTTAGTTCTTACAAATGTTCAGTCCGTAATGTTCTTCGAACATTAGTGTTTCTAGCGGTTCAGGTGCGCTAGAGTTTTTAAGGTTAATATCAATAGAAAAATATGACAAAGATGCTAAATCATAGACATGTACACATATCTCTAGCGATATCTATGAGTAACACTGGCAAATTTCAACTAACACCCCTGGTATATATATATATATATATATATATATATATATATATATATATATATATATATATATATATATATATATATAAATATATATATATTTATATATATATATATATATATATATATATATATATATATATATATATATATATATATATATATATATATATATATATTTATATATATATATATATATATATATATATATATATATATATATATATATATATATATATATATATATATATATATATATATATATATATATATTGTTTTTATAGCGAGATTAATCGTTGTTTTGACTGTCGACCGAATTCAATATCCGGTCTGTCGCCCTTTTTTTACAAGTCCCTTGGTGGAACACCAATGGACACTTTCGTAGAGTTGTTGAACCTGAGATTTGACAGAGATGTTGAACCTGCAAGGAAAATTCACTTGGTGATACACCAAATGAAGTTGCTGTGGACAAAGGTATTAAGAACAAATACAAAACAAAATGTTAATTATATTGAATCGCCTTCTTTACTCCTCCACGTTAAACAAACAACTGTTCTTAATATTATTCTTATCCTACTTAAGTACTAATCGGAGCATGTATATATCAGCATAAATTTTCCGTTAGATTCGTTGGTCACGTGTATGCAGTATACTGCATATATGGCAGGCATGTTCATGAAGTATACCTGCATATATTGCTTAGCACTCAGGTACACAGGAATTTGCTGACGATGCGTCCGGCGTATGATCGTGGTAAAAAGTGGTTGTTATATGAAGCGTACTATCTGAACATATATATATATATATATATATCTATATATATATATATATATATATATATATATATATATATATATATATATATATATATATATATATATATATATATATATATATATATATATATATATATATATATATATATATATATATATATATATGTATATTGTAATGCCAGTGCGTAGGGAAAATTGTACAATGGCAAAAAAAAAAAGAATTTGTAATGTTAATTAAAAATTGTAATTATAATTGTAATTGTGTCGCGACGAACTTGGACTCCCCTGTGAAGAAAACGAGCGCTCCCCGCCAAGCCAAGTCATTGCTGTCGACTTACATTAGACAATCGACGATTACTTGACCTAGAAGCGAGCAAACCCGAGCGTAGCTAAGAGGCCAAGCGGTAATGACCATCGTGGCAGCCGACAGCCATTCCCAATCGACTAATTCCATAATCTGTAACTGATACGTTGAAGCAACGACCACAACAACCACCGCCACTACTTCAACAACAACAACAAGTCGGTGAATATACAGGATGCTGACTATTGGTTGGAAAAAAAAACTAAATCACTTACGGGGAAATTTGAGTCCAGCTCGAAGCCAATATATTTGACATTATCCAGATAGTAATGTGTCGGATGGAAACCTGAAGGTTCACCAGATGCACATGTAAATGACATCAATGATTCGAAAGGGAAAACCTGACTTGTCGCCGAATCGCGTGGGACATCTACAGCCAAAAATTCGCCAGATCAAGCAGCAACAACAGCATCAAGTTGTCGTCAGCAACAGCAAGGCGGCCACAATGGTTCACGTAACAGCAATTGTACTTCGTATGGAGTAGCCACTTAACAATTATTCTCGTACAAGATGGCCAGTAGTTTTCAGAATCCTGCCACGACAATGGCACAGGTTGTTGCAACCTCGATCGCTGGTACCGTTTCGGCGTACGATTATCGCTTGAATATGGCCATAGCACAGGCAGCTGCCGCTGCGGCGCCCGGATTACAATGGTGGTACGCGGCGGTCGCGAATCAAAGTCAGATGGAAGCGGCGAACGCCTTGCAGCAGCACCAACAGCAACAACAGCAGCAGCAGCAACAATAGCAACAACAGAACCAGCATAACGTTCACAATGTCATCACACCGCCGCCATCGAACCAGCATTTATCCGATCAAATGCAACAGCAAAATCATCAAAACAATCAGACAAATAAGTGAACACGCGAAACGTCAAAAAGCGGCAAATGGAAAGGGTGCGTTCCGATTGCCGCCACTGCAGGAAAATGCACTTTTCAAATGCGCGTGCAACAAGTGCAATGGGCCAATGCATCCGCCTGCATGTTGCACTGGAGGTGGCGGCAACGGCATATTGAAATACCGCAGAAGCGGTGGGAAATACCTCTAGCAAAGGTTTTGTGGTAAATCGACGGGGCCTAGTGAGGTCTCTTTTGGAAAAACCAGAGTGAAACTCGGACGCATTGGCGCAAGCTTTTCTTAATAGATTTTTTTTTCTTGTCGGAAAACTGTCTGGATTGGACGAGGAACTTGGTGCTAGCGATAGGGAAGAATAAAAGTAGCCCTGAGGTGAGAACTTAGCTACAGCAATTGGTCGATAGCCGAGTGGTATGAAGAAGCAAAGTAGTATCGAAAAGGGGATTTAACTGCGGAAACTCGACGATAGCCAGGTGGTGTGAAAACGAATAGAAGAATACGATTCATAGAAAGCGAGCGTCGGTGGAATTCATCATCGTAGGCAGCAGCGCAGATCGTCAGTCAAACAACGGCGGCACTGGAACGACGCTTCGGGGAAGCACCGGTTTTGCAACTGAATGAGCGAGTGTCGGCAGCGCATTTTTTGCGAAGAAGGTCCAAGGTAGGCTAAGATTTTCTTGTTGTAATTAGATTAAGTGGATAATTTTTCTTATTGTGATTATAATAAGTGGAAGTGAATAAGGTAGCGCGGCGCCGTCGGTAGGGAATTCGAGAATTAGGTTGAGAACTAAGCGAAATAGAGATTGTGAACCTTGTAAAACTGGTGTTATTTTTTGGTTAGTCTCGTGGTTTAAATCTTTTCAATCGCGGGCCGTACCTAGCATTCGCCGCTGTCTTCTCGCTTCGAAGCGGCGATTCAAAGGCAGTTTCCGCAGTTGAAGCGAGTGGCGCCCACTCACGACCCTTCTCGTGAGCTAGAGCCACCGGAAACTGCCGCCCTTGCATCCCAGCTGGGAGGATGAAGGGTTTTAGACCGAAACAGGAAAAGATTCGGTAATAAATTGGCGCCCAACGTTCTAAGGGGTGATAAAACGGTATTTAATTTTGAAGAGCTAACGATTTAGTCAAAATTTGATCAAAAAGAGTAAATTATTTATAGAACACGTATGTTATTGAAATACGTAAATTGGAAACGGGAATTTTAATTAAGCTCTTCACTAAGCGAGTGGAATTTTGAGAAATATTTTATAGTATCGCATGCTAAATTTTTAGACATCATTCTTACAAATATTGAATTTTATTAACTATATCTCATTTTATTCTATATTGTTAATACGCATTTTGTGGGTGGAAAAGTGGTTCTTGGTTCTACCTTCGATAGTGTGTGAAGTGAGTCTAAGAGTGAGTCATAAGGAATAATTAATGGTGTATCGAGGGTTGGTTTTTGCATCTCTTGTTGGCGAGCGTCTGTAGCGGTAGAGGCTAAGAAAATATCAACAATTCGACCGACTTCCTCTAGCGATAACATGAGTACGTTAATGTTTTCCTCTCGACCGAGTCTTTGTTGAAATTTGTAATTAACTTCTTAATGGCCGAGCCTGTCTTCTCCTGTATGGCTGCCTCCATTACTTCACTTTGTGCCATCGCTTCGTACTGGACAGTCTGCAATAATAAGTATGATATTATTGAATCTTGTTTCAACTATCAAGAGTTCTACTTTGAAGGAACTTTGTTCAACTTGCAATTCAGTGCCTTTGTCAGCCTCACGAAAGGTAAATTGTGGCTTGAATCACTGATTGCAACTCCGGGTTACCAAAATGTTTGATTCTTAAGGCGGCTCTAGATATGTGGTGTTTGTCAAACACCTCCTATTCGCCAAATACCGAACACCTAGTCAAGTAATTTCGCTTGGTGCTTGTGGAATGACAGATACAGTGAATTAGACATCCGGGCATTGCCGAATGTTGGACAAAACTGGAAGATGAACGAGCTGCGGGGATCCGACACAGTGCTCGTCTACTTTGATATGAGTTGAAAGTTCGGCAAACTACGGGAATAGCGAGCACCCGAATGTTTGTGCTTGGCCTTGGGCAAGTACTAGGTGAGTTACCCAACCACACATGCGAAGTTTGCCAAGCTAAGTGCTCGGTATTTGACAAACACCGCATATCTAAAGCCGCGTTAACAAAAGAAACAATTATTTAAACGAGAAACGTTTTTAATTACGTGTCGAACTGAACTGACAAATTGCCCTACAATCTAGTTCTTTAAGTAGTAAAAAAATGCTTACTCTAAACGTTACTTAATTTGCCACTAGATACATTGAACAGTGTGTTGTTATTGATATGACACTATATACGAAATATGCGGAAACATATTATGTTGCGTATGCTAGCTAGAATTACATGCATTGGAGTTTACGCCATGGAATATTTTAATTGAATGCATTTATTTTAAGCTGAGATTTGCGGAATGTGCATACCGTGTGATCAATTAATTCAGTATTTTAAGATAGATCTATTTGATGACTAGACAGATATTGTTATAGCATCTTTAATTTTCAATCAAATTTCGATCGCTTGTTATACATCTTCTATTTCAGGTTTAGGTGTATATATTTCACGAATTGAAGACGGTTCAGTTGCTGAACGAGCTGGTTTAAGGCCTGGTGACACAATCCTAGAAGTTAATGGTACACCATTCACTGCAATTAGTCATGATGAAGCACTTAAGGTAAGATTCAACTTCTCATCTATGTTTTATTTTCGTTCTTGAATATCAAATTCAAAGTCCTGAATTGGGTTTTAAACAATCGAAACCCATTTCCTTCCCAATCAAATTTCGTACAAATTTATTTTTATTGTTGTTTAACTTATTTGTGTACCTGGTTTTGATTTGGAAGAATTCCTACATTTGACTATTTTGCTTTTCATGTACTCACTAACTATGTATATTAAATGCCTGTATGATTCATATATTCAATATTTACATGTTAGTCAGATATTCGAGATTTTATATTTCTACCTTTATTGTTTTCATTCAGCTGTCACTGATCAAGGAAAAGACCTGATGCCATAAAAAATTATAAATCGATTATATTTTAAGTTTATAAAATCTATTAAAATTGGCTGGGAAAAGACTAACTCTAAAAACAACAATACTTAAGGGCGAATATTTGTGTATGCAACAAATCCAGCAGAGGCGTTTACGATCACCAACTTACTAGTATAAATGAACTCGTTTGGTTAGTAATATTTTCAGTTTGTGGGACACGGGGCATGGAATTGCTAAGCAGTGCTTTCCAACGTTTAGTTCATAGAACTAATTCTTAAAAAAACCAATACTTAAGCGCAAATGCTTTCGTGCGCAACATGTCCGATTGAAATATTTACCGACCACTAAACTTACAAATATAGAATAACTAATCTTCCTGGTAGCATTTCCGGAATTTTTAAGAAATATTTTCAACTTTTGGTTCTTCTATTTATTATTTTTCAGCTGATGAAACCCACTATAACAGAAACTGTGGCAGTTATTACAGAAGACCTAACTTTTCAAAATTTCGGTTGGTTACCTCGTAGAAAACACAAGGTACGAACATGTTTGTCTTCATCAAAGCTACAATGGGCTTTGTTTACAAACCTACAGTTTTTGATAAATTAGTTGTGGTTTTTCCTATAGGCTAATTATATAGCGGTAGTAGATGTTCGTGTCTTTAAACTATATAGATCCAAACCTAGATGATCGTTTTCAATGCGTATATTTATCAAACCAGTCCTCTTCAGCTTTATATTTTCTAGCATGCCCCAGCATCTGACGGTATGTCTAGTAATTTATGCGCATTTGTAGCTCAGAGCAATCTGGTCACTTTAAAGTCAGGTCTTTTCTGTTCGTTTTGACATAGTTGAATTTAAGTTTCCATTTGCGGTTCGATTTCCGATTGTATTTTGTCAATCATCGATCTCATCAGCCTAATCAAGTATACAAACTTTTGCATTTTGTGTTTATTTAATACATGTTCAAAATGAATGTTCTTGGTAAATACACTGGCTTAGGTAATTATTGAGGAATTGTACGAAAATCAATGACAACTGAGTTTGAAAATAAAAAAAAATTGCTACACTTTCATTTATATCATAATAAACTAAGTATTAAAGATAAGAAAAAAATGGTGATAGAAAAAGAGTCATTGATTTCCTATTTTTATTTTCTATTTCGTTATTATTTGTTCCTGTTTTGCAGTACTTCCTATTCTTCCTTTTTTCGTTTATTTATATTTTTGTAGCTGAAATTTAATTTTTACAATGCAATCAAGAGTGCACAAAACTGAATATTGAGTTTTTTTGTGGACGAAAATATTTACAAGAATATCAAAATTGTTGATGGTTTCTTACACCTCCCAAATTCTAAAGCTTTTAAAAAGCTGCTTATCGTTTTTACAATTTTGAAGCAAACTTGATTGCCAAATTTTATAACTTTGTTTCTCTGGGCAATTTTTTTTTATGGAAAGAATATTCCAGATATTTTTATCAGTCAATAGATCATGAATAGTTTTTCGACCTTAATATCCTCTACGATGAGAATGAATATTAATTTTTTATGGTGATGTCACAATCAAGACAGTCATTGAAGTGTTGACTTGCCGAAAATGGTATTTTGTTTATTTCAATTTAATTATTCGAGTAAAAAAACAGCCAGAACTATCATTCAAGATAATACAAAAAAACTACTAAAATTAATTGACTGACCTAACATTTGCACCAAGTTTGCACTGAATATTTCTACACCGGAAATATAATTTTTATGTATAATTTTTTAGTTTCCATAGTGTCACACATAACATGACACATAAGTTAATTTCGATTGCGTATTCTCGCTTGAACAGAAAAAGCTGTTTTCTTTTTATTACTCCAAAAAATCATTATTCAATATTATTGTGTATGAAAAAAGAATGATTTAATTTTTTTGTGAATATTTTGATAGATACTGATAATTTTGTCTCAAATTTCTTTCTACTTTTTGTGGTGGATTTGTTGCTTTACGGTAGTTCATTTTTGTTCGTTTTGTTTCATTATTCCCCTTTATTCCTCTCTCTTGTTTCTTCTATTGCCACATTTTTTCTTATGCAGAAATGTGTGCAGATATTGAAATCGTCACGTCAAATCAGTATGACGGTACGGGCACCACCAATTTTCAATTCAACTGCACCCCTGCATGGATTCGGACCACCTTCACGAGATTCAACATATGCATCAACGGTCCCGTTAACTCCGCCACAGCAATCATCAGGACTAGCGTCATCGACACAACAGATGTTGGGTTGTGGAATTGGTGGTCCATTATCGCCACCATTTCGTCAAACATGTTCCTGGATGGATAGACAGGGTCGACCAGCTTCGCCACCGATGGAATATGGCGGGAGGCACAGTGATCGTAGGGATAGGTAAGTCGAACAATTTTAGATGGTTTTTGTTGATAAGTCTTAAGCTTATGAGATTTGGATATGACAATTAGCGTAGTTTGAATGTTGAAGAGTTAATTGACAAATGGTCTATAAAAAATCTTATTTAACGTATCCAAAAAAAGCTTTCAGAGTCAAATTCGCACCCAAGAAGAACTCAATTTTATTAGTTTCGGCAAATTTATCGATATCGTATGCAAACGCTAGCTGCACTTTGACTCCGTAGATCACTTTTTGCTGATTAAAGCTAATAACTTTTAAGGTTTCAATGATCATTTGTGATACATTTTCTTTTCTATACTTAACCGATTTGGTCTATTTTGGCGCTCATTGCTCTTTCTGTTCTAGTTCTTGAAATCCTACCAAGAGTTTATGCTTGGCAAAAATTTAATTTTTGAATTTTGTAATAGGTGCTTGACTATCCTATGCTTTAGACCAATTTCATTCGAATAAACTAATTTTATTCGAAACTAATTCCATTTTAAACCAATTTCATTCGAAAAGGAACATGTTCTGTAAGCAAAATAATGCCCAATTTTCACTTTTGTAGGTTTAATTGTCTTTGATTTTCTACAAATATTTATGAAATAATGAAATTAGGCATTCTGAAAAAGCTGGACATTTACAAAAGCTTGTAGCACAAAAAAAAAAATAAAAAAGTCTAGCGCATCAGAACCGCTAGAAAACTAATTTTCGAAAAAATTGTCATTGTCAGTGACAAAAAAGTGTGGAAAGACGTAATACACTGTTTTGTAGAATCATATCAACCATTCCTTATACAAAGCAACAAAACTCAACTATAACACATATGATGAAAATGTTCAGTACTGGCAACACTTTCCGAACGAAGCAGCAATAAGTTTACCATAACAAGCTCATACTCAAATCAACTTATCCTTTGAATTTTGCTCTCATCCCAGGATTTCATCGAAAGTTTCAGCGGTTAAACGTTGTTTGAGGCTGCCATCCGAAAAATGTTCAAAACTCGGAAAATTTAAAAATTGATTCCTTATTTTTATTGCAAATGCTTTGCATATGACAACGTTATTTGAAGCATCTGTTGGTGCAATATTTACAGAAATGGCTAATGCTGCTTAGCCTGTGTCAGCAGCAAAGCAAAATACATACGAAATCTGCTTCACGTTAGGCTAAACCCAACCAGTAAATTTCGTTTCGATCGAATCACTGCGCTGGAAGTTATACGGGTGAAAAGAATTATAGGGCTACCACCCTCAAAACTTTTCAAATTTTTAAAGCGTTAATATTTGTTGTTAATTTTCATTGCAAGAGCATTTACATTTGCAAATCTAAGGACATGGTCGCTCAGTAAAGAAATTAAACAAAATTACAATAATGTTCATAGCTGGCAGCCCTTTTATGATTTTTGTACGAAATTTCTACGACATTTGGTTCACATTAAGAACCATTTACTGCGTGAGCTTCGTTCTGGTTTCTACACTGGACCGGAAGTTATAGGGGAAAAACTTTATTTTGCTCAGCAAATTTGCAAGATTTAGGAGCCAAAAATCACCATAGCTGGCAACTCATTCTATATTTTCAGCCAAATTTTCATTAAATGTTACCTAAGGTAAGATCCAAGTACTATATGAATCTTGTCAAAATCTGATAGCTGAATCAGAAGTTTTCTCAGTGATTTTTCAAGATGGAACCACTGGCACAGGCTTGCCCGCATTTCAAAATCACTTCTATCAGACCTGGTCCTATCTAATACCAACATGTCCTGTAAAGTTCACCATGATCAGATAATCCGGTCGTCAGTTCTCGTGAACAGAACTTTCGAGTGGCTGCAAATAGAGGTAATTTGGTGATGGGTTGCCGTTCTTGTGCAAGTCGGAGTTATGAAAATTTCAATTTGACACGATGGATAAAGGCTAAAATTTATCAATGATTTGAATTTTTTGTCAAAAAATAAAAAAAAATTCCGGAAGGTCAATGATTTGAAGGTTTTTTTTTCCAGGAGCCTGCCGTAGATACAGGGTTATCCGCACTATCTTGAAAAACCACTTGTGCTAAATTTTAGTCAACATCAATACGCTCTGAGAATTTCACGATGATCCATTGTTTTTCTTAGAAGTAATGACAATCATAATTTGAAAAAAAATCCTTGCCTACTTTTGTACCCGGGTGCCTACCCGGGCGGCTTTGCTCGTGAAAAAAAAGGTCGCGGGTGGGCGCCATTTGCTTCTTTTTCGAGAAACTTCCTCGCTACCGTCGCCCTGAAGCGAGAAGACGTAGACTGTTCGTAACAAACAACCTACGACTCGAAATTCACAATTACCACAGCGCAATTATAATTTCAATCTTTATTGCACTTAACGTGTACTATAAATATATCACTTCTATCACTACCGCGTTACCATTCAATGATAATCTCCCTTATCCTACTTGCATTTCAATTTCATATAATCTTGTACAACAATTTTAACGCTACGTACTACTAACCTGCTTGCTCTGGCACTGTCGGCTCTGGATCGCAAGAATGTGGTTTTTCTCCCTCGGTGGGGCCCTTTTCCGATAATTGAAGTCACGCCAAAATCAATCGAAGCTTCGGAAATCCTCCGAAATTCGTCCTCCTCGACAAACTCGCTCTTCACCGCTACTATTTATCTTTGATGAGAATCCAGTCGTGTACAGTGATAATTCGTGCCGACCTTCTATGTAAAAATTCGTGCGTGCCGCAAGTTTCGGATGTGCAAGTGCCCCGACCCGTATGCTGATGTCCTCCTGATCTCAGTTTCCCTACGCGTATGGCGACTATCCTTCGCGTCTCGGGTCGATTATGTTAATATTTTCGCATTAACTTCAGTCGCCTTTTTTGATCAGTGACTTTGCATTCGGGAATCAGCAACTCGGGCATACACTCGGTATCAGTCGTATGTAGGTCAATTGTTGGCCTAGGTCTGGTGTCGTCAGTATGTACGACTCAGCCCATACATTGCTCTGCCGGGTGTGTGGATTTATGGCACAATGGTGTCGGATCGCGATATCTCGTAGATATTCCTGCGTTTTGGATAGCGTCGCGATTTAGTTATTGCCGCTGGTGGCTATGATGTTGTACATATCCACAATTTAATCGTGTTGTTCTGCTGTTGATGTGTAGATGTTCGACTGAGTTGTGCGTTTGTTAAATGTTCGTTTGTACTTATGTGGCATTCGTCGTATATTCCTTCAGCATGACTTGTGATGATCAACTGTAAACTTCCTATTAATTACACTACATGATTGTGATTGTAACAACAACGGGGATTGTGATTGTAACAACAACTGACCTAATCTACCTTAAATTAAATTTGTGCCTCTAATAGCTAACCCATCTTACCTAATACTACTTAGAATTAAATTCATAAATTGCGAATGTTACCCAATCTCCATCGTTTTCTCTTCAAGAGGACGATGGAGATTTTTTTTATTATTTTGATAAATAGTAAAATACCGTGACAGCTCGCCGCCGCCAAAATGTTTAAAATATCTGAGTTTTAGCAAATTATAGACCTATCTACTGTATAAATCTACGTTCTCCGAAAATTTCAGCTCAATCGGATCGGCCACTCCAAGAGATTATCTCGGAAAATCATTTTGCTGATATATATATATATATATAATATATATATATAATATATATATATATATATATATATATATATATTTATATATATTTATATATATATATATATATATATATATATATATATATATATATATATATATATATAATATTATATATATATATATATATATATATATATATTATATATATATATATATATATATATATATATATATATATATATATATATATATATATATATAGTATAAAAATATATATATATATATATATATATATATATATATATATATTTATATATATATATATATATATATATATATATAATATATATATACCTGTATATATATATATATATATATATATATATATATATATATATATATATATATATATATTTATATATATATATATATATATATATATATAAAGAAATATGAATTTTCGGGCGAAACGAATTTAATACTAATTTTCGAAGAAAATTAATATTTAAGAACGGAATTTGTTCTAACGGGTAACATTTTTTGAACAACTGATGCAAGATATACAAAAGCATATAAAAAAACCTCTTATCATGAAAATTTAGCTCTCTATTTAAGGTGAAGTACTCTATTTAAGGTGAAGTACTCTTTACTAAACTTTGTTTTAAATATTGACTGAAACTAAACGATATGCAGTGCTGTAAGTTCATTTAGTTTCACACTATTTAAATGTAAGCCATCCTTGTGTAAGCCAAAACTGTGAAACCAATTAGGCAAGCATGTTGCTGCAAAGCTCAACACCGCAGCACCGTTACAATGAGTATAGTGGAATTGGGAAATTTTAGAATCCTTCGGCCAGGTTACCAACAAGAATAGTAAACACAGTCCCTCTAGCGCATCAGAACTGCTAAAAACGCCAATGTTCGATGAACAGTGAGGTAATCGTGTTGATTTTAAGTGCATATTCCACCACACGTCCTGTTTCAACGGCCATGTACCGCTTTGATCTCAACATAGCATTTAAACTCATAGTGTGGAAAGGTTTTCCCAGCTACCAGTTTTACGAACTGCAGCATTTCACTATCGGTTGTTTATCTAACAAAACTTTAAAAGCAGCTTCTTCTGGCACAAATGAAGACAGTCTAGCATATCACAACAGCTAGAAAGCTGATTTTCGAATAAATTATCGTTGAGTGACTTAAAAACGAGTAAAGGCGTATTACACTTCTTTGTAGTATAATATCAACCATTTCTTACTCAACGGAACAAATATCATTTTGGCAGCATCTCTTATAACACAAATGATGAAAAGGCTTAGCGATTAAACTACGTCTGGGGCTGCCATCCGGAAAATTTCAAAAACTCGGAAAATTTAAACATCGGTTACATATTTTATTGTAAATGCGTTGCCTTATGAATACAATATGGAAGCATCTGTTAGTGCGATATTCACGAAATGCCTGGTGTTAGTATTCATAAGTTAGCACTATAGCCAAGTTTACCTAATCTGCTCCACGTTGGTTTTAACTTACCCCTGTGAATTTTGTTTTGATTGAATGACTGTGCTGGAAGTAAAAGGAGTGGAAAAAATTTTCGGGCTACCACTCTCAAAACTTTTCAAACTTTCGAAACATTAATTTTTGTTGATAATTGTCATTACAGGATCATTCCCATTTGAAAATTTAATGACAACCTCTTTTAGGAAAGAAACACCAAAAAATTACAAAAATTACCATAGCTGGTAGCCCTTTCATATTTTTTTACTAAATTTCTACGACAGCTGGCTTATAACATAACTAGTTCCATTTACTACGTGAGTTTTGTTTTGAATTCTTGACCAAATCGGAAGTTAAAGGGGGAAAAGTTTTCTTTAGCAGAGCAAATTTACAAGATTTGGGCTACAAGAATTACCAAAGCTAGCAGCCCTATCTTAATTTTCAGCCAAATTTTTGCCAGATTTGTCCTAGAGTAAGGTTCAAATGCTGCGTGAATTTTTAAAAATCTGACGGCTGAATCGGAAGTTATGAGCCGAAAAGCAGTTTTTTTTCTCAGTGATTTTTCAAGATGGCACCACTGCCAGAGGATTGTCCACACTTCAAAGTCACTTCTATCAGACATGGTCCTAGTTGATACAAATACGTTTTGGAAATGTCATATTAATGGGATTGCCCGGTCGTCAGTTTTCGTGAACTGTTGGAATATGAGGCACGCGTCTAATCGATTTATTAGAATTTTTAATAAGAAGTCAAGTGTCATTCTTTATTTATACATTAAGTTGAATACACGATTAAAGACCTTAATTGTGTTTCACGTTAGATAGCATTGGAGTCTTGTAGAAGCTTTATTCAACTTACCCCCTCGATAACATAAGCCTCGCAAATGTGGTTAAAACTCCATTCCGAGCTGCGTAAAAGAGTCGTAGTGCTTTGAGATTAATGTTTCTCTCGTCAGTACATCCGCTGGCATCTGGTCCGTACATTTATATATGAGCTGAACAATACCATCAGATATTGCTTCCTGGTCGTAATGATTCTTACATGGAGATGCTTTGTCTGAGAGCTCCCAGTGTGATTGCACGCAATATGGTGTGCACTTTTGCTGTCATTATATATTACAATCGAGTCATTCCATACTCGTATGTTCGTTTTGGATAGAAAGTGCTTCGAATATGCAGCTTTTTTTGCAGCAGTAGTGAGTGCGATATATTATTGTTCAGTGCTGGGCGTGGCTACGAAAGGCTGCTTCCCTAATTCCTATGGAATGGCTCTACCTCTAAATAAAAAAACAATTCTAGATAGTGATTTCCTGTCGCTGACATTCTCTGCCCAATTCGAGTCCACATAAGCAGACAAAGGTTTGCCTGTTTTTCGATAAGTTATTTGTGCATTCTGAGTTCCTTTTAAGTATTTTGGCACTGATATTGCAATGTTCCAATGTCGCTTTCGTGGATCTTGGTTAAATTGCGATGGCATATTGACACTTCAAGCTTTGACCGGACGACTACATGTGGATAAATAAAATAAACTTCCGATGAGCTTTTTATTGATTTGTTTTCGTTCACCTTCTATCATGGATTCCTCTTCTAATTTGGGTTTTGGTGGTACTGGCAGCTTTTTTGGATTACATTCAAGCAGGTTATATTTTTGACGTAATTTTCTGATATATCCAGTTTGGCTTATTGATAAGCTATTATATTATTTGTCTCTTGCTATATCTAAGCCTACGCATAGCTTTGGTTCCCCATGGTCCCGAATGTCAAAATGCGACTCTAAATATGATTTCAAAATATTATAGCTTGCAGAATTGGTTGTTATTGTTATTTAATCACGATCTATTTTGAAGTTTATGCATTTGTCGTAGTAAGAATTGATAAATCCTATCTCTTTTAATTTTTCATCTTATTTAATATTCCAGTGTCTTCCAGATTGCTTCAGTCCATAAATTGCTTTCTTTAGTTTGCAAACCTTATTTTCATGTCCTTTGAGTATAAAACCTGCAGGTTGTTCCACTTAAGCTTCTTCCTGAAGATCTCCATATAGTGAGGCTGTAAAAACATCTATATGATGCATGTCCATTTTCCGCTCAGCAGAAAGTGCATACAGCAATCGAATCGAACTAAGTCCTGCAACTGGAGCAAATATCTTATTATAATCGATCCAAAAGAGCTGTGAATATCCTTTTGCAACAAGTCTAGCTTTTCTTCTTCCTACGAATCCCTAGTGTGGTACTTTGTTTTGAAGACCCATTTGCATCCCACAATATTCTTATTTTTGGGTTGATCAACTAATTTCCAAATGCTATTCTTTGTCAAAGAGCCAAACTTCAGTTCCATAACTTACTTAAAAAGATGAAAATTTGGCGTATTTTTCATGTCCTGTAATGATTTCGGATCCTCAAATTCAACAAAGTTTGCTCTTTTGATAAGGTTCATCATAGCAAGTACAGCACGGGTTTGTTGTGAGTCTACGTTTTGTTTACGTTCAAAATGTTAATGATATGGAAGGTTAGCGTATGTTTCCATGGATTTTTGGTCATCTTGAATATTTTGCATGTTAATTTGGTAGACAGTGTGCATTTTTATTATAAGATCTGGTTTTTTTCGACAAGATATAGTAAAGGTCGACGTTCGTATGGATGAATGCACTGATATCATTTTCTTTGTCTTTCTGGAATTGAACATTTCAAATATTATGAATGAGGCTACTTTTGCGGTATGTGGGCACGTTGTTCTTCTTCAACTTTCGGTATTTTTGCTTTGTGAGCTGATTTGCATATGTTAACATCATGTTGTCTGGGTCGTGAGTTGAATTTAAAAAAAACTCTAGGGCACCTGAACCGCTAGAAACACTAATGTTCGAAGAACAGTAGAAGAATCGTGCAGGTTTTGAGTGCATATTCCACCTCATGAGCTGCTTATTACAGCCAAACTGTTTCAAATGCCACGTTTTACTTTGGTCTCAAGAATGCATTATAACTCATATGGTAGAAGGTTTCAGATATTACCACTGGCATGGGTTTCAAAGTTTATGAAAGAAAAACACTTGTTAATTATATTCGTTATCAGTTGCTTATTTCACCAAACTTTGAAAGCAGCATCTCATATAACATCAATGAAGAAAATGCTCAGTGCCTGCAGCACTGTAACTGAAGTTGGTGTCTGGGGCTGCGATGCGAAAAATTTGCAGAGCTTAGGGAATTGAAACATCGGTTATTTATTTTCATTGTAAATGTTTCCGGTATGAATACTAACTGTAAGCATTTATTGATACAAAAGTAGCACAACTGACTCGTGCTGGCAACCTTTCGCCAGTATCAAAGCCAAGAATACATCACATCTGCTTCACGTTGTTATATTACATTCGAAGTTATAGGAGTATAAAGAAATTCAGAGTTACCTGCAGCGAGTTTTTTCAAAAAATCGAAAGCTTAATATTTGCTGTTTATTGTCACTACAATATCATTACCAATTGAAAATTCTACGATAAAACCGCTTAATAAAGATATTGCAAACAAACACAAAACCAACAATACCTGGCAACCTTATCATGGCTTTTCAACCAAATTTGGCCTGAATAATGCTTATAATAGGTTCCATTAATTCTATGAAATTCGTATTGATTTCATGACTGCACTGGAAGTTATAGGGCAAAAAGTTTTATTTTCCTGAGCGAATTTTCACAAAAAGACACAAAAATTACCATAGCTGGCAGCACCAATCGAATTTTTCAATCAAATTTCTATCAAACAGAGTTTAGAGTAAGGTTCAGCTACCGTGTCAATTTCATGAAAATCTGGTAACTAATTCACATTTCATAGGGCAAAAGGCAGTTTTTTTTCTTTGTAATTTTTCAAGATGGCACCACTGGCACAAAGTTGCCCACAATTCTAAATCGCTTCTATCAGACCTGGTTCTACTTAAGTCCAATGCATAATGTAAATTTCAATGGTATCTGATTATTGGTTCGTGAATTCCCGTGAACAGAAGTTTTTTGATGCTAAAAATATAGGTTACCTGGGAAAGGGTTATCGTTCTTGTCCGACATGAAATTTCCGAAGCTTTACTTTGAACGTGTAGATAAAGCATAAGATTTGTATACAGATTGGTTTTATTGTAAGAAACGGACATTTTTAGGATATTCGATGATTTGAGTGTTTTCACTTCCAAATTTTTATTTTTTCAAATCTAAGACACCAAAATTATCATAGCTGGCAGCTCCAACCGAATTTTTCAACCAAACTTCTACCAAACGTGGTTTAAAATAAGGTGTGAATTTCGTCTAAATCGAACTATTCAATCAGAATTTATAGGGCTAAAAGCAGTTATCTTTTTTAGTGATTTTTCAAGATGGCACCACTGGCACAGAACCACCCGCATTTCAAAATCACATCTATCAGACCTGGCCCTATTTAAGACCAATACAGTCTGCAAGTTTCAATCAATTCTGCTCATTGGATCGTGAGTTTCCGTGAACTGAAGTTTTTGATGCTAAAAATATAGGTAAATTGGGCAAGGGTTACCAGGCGTGCCCGTTATACCATATAAAATTGTTTTTTGATCTATGTAAAAAAAGCACGAAATTTACATATGAGTGGCTTTTTTTTGAAGAAGCGGCATTTTTTCAAGAGAGACGATAATTTGGAGGTTTTCACTTTCAGTGCCTGCCCCAGCTTCAGGGTTGCCAGTACGCTCATTTAAAGCCACACAAATTTACAACTAAATAATGTTAATATGTCCTGAAAATTTCGTAATGATTGAATAGCCTTGTCAAAAGTTATCGCAATTTAAAAATTTTCAATTTTTCCCGTTCTCTTTTTAGGCACCCAGCTCACACATGGGGTTAAAAAATTCCAAAACATTATCCGATTCACATGTAAAACACGTTCAAAATTTATTTAGTCAACTTAATTTCTGCAAAACTTATTTGTGTACGGAAAAATAGGTATATTAAAAATATCACTAAAATGGCCGCCGGCGCCAAAGGGTAAGATTTTTAACTTTTTTTGAGACATGGCACTATTCTGCATATACATCAATGTGTCCTGAAAATTTCAGTTCAATCGGATGGCGCGTTCCTGAGATTTTTTCACTGAAATTTTTTGATGATATATATATATATATATATATATATATATATATATATATATATATATATATATATATATGTATATATATATATATATATATATATATATATATATATATATATATATATATATATATATATATATATATATATATATATATATATATATATATATATATATATATATATATATATATATATATAGAAATATGAATTTTTGGCCAAAGTGATTTTAATACTTATGTTCTTCTTCGAACATTAGTAAAAAAAAATTACATTTTGTGCATGCATATGACAACGAAAGTGGTAGCCGTTAATTAATGTCGATGAATAAAAGTGGGTCTGTAATGCAAACTATATATCTCAAATAGGCGGTTTGCGTCAGATTTGTTTGTTTTTGAAAATAATAACGTCTGTATGTAAATGGGTAAAAAATTAAATAGGAAAACAGTTGAATGTTAATTCAGTTAGCGTGTGCATTTATGCTAATGAGTACAGGTGTGAAATAAAAAGCACATCATATGTAAAAGTGAAATTTTTTATCTAATATTTTTGTTTGTTTGTTTAACTACATTAATTCAATATTCAACATGTTTGTTCAATATTTTTACTAATGTTCGAAGAAGAACACTAGTATTAAAATCACTTTGGCTCGCTCTCTCTCTCTCTCTCTCTCTCTATGTTATATATATATATATATATATATATATATATATATATATATATATATATATATATATATATATATATAGAGAGAGAGATGTCTATATATATGTATATATATATATATATATATATATATATATATATATATATATATATATATATATATATATATATATATATATATATATATATATATATGTATATATATATATATATATATCTATATATATATATATATATATATATATATATATATATATATATATATATATATATATTTATCTATGAACACGCATCACACACTAAGACGCACGCCGCCGCCACCCACAAACTAAAAACCTCAATTCTACTCCCCTCATCAGGCCTCCATCTCCTATCAGTCTGCTAACGCCTAAAGCTCTTTTTGGCATCCTCACCCCCAGAATACAAAGCTCTAGCGTATACCTAAACACGTTAGCACTTCTGGTGGCTACCACCGGCTGAGGAGCCTCTCTTGTGTCACTTTAGCATGCTGTCTCTACTGCATCCTATGCTTATGACATGGAAAGGTGGCGCACTATCTTCTAAGAGGTACAAAGGAATTTAGGGTCACCAGTCGCACAAGTTTCGAAATGTTCGAAAACTGAATATCTGTAGTTTATTGCCATTACAAGATCATTACCGTTTAAAAATTTTAAGTTTAAATTGCGTAATATCTACTAACCGAACTTTTCAACCAAATTTCTACCAAACATTCTACCAAAAAATATAAGTGAATTGGAAGAGGGTTACCGTTCTTGTCCGGTGTGATATTTCGAAAAAAATTTCTTTTTTTATGTAGACAAAGCACAAGATTTCTATATGAGTTTGTTTTCACTGTAAAAGACGAAAAATTTTCAGGAGGGTCATGTTTCCATTACTATCAGCAACTGGGATGCAAGGGCGGCAGTTTTTGGGCGGCTTTTGCTCGCGCAGAAAAGGTCGCGGGTGGGTGCCACTCGCTTCTAAACCGAATCACTGCCACGCTTCCGTCGCCCTGAAGCGAGAAGAGGATGACGGATCCCTATGCGCAACCCCGTATCACCTATCGATAATTACAACCCTATTCAATTCACGATCACACACTTTATTGCACTACTGTAACAATCATAACTTTACTTCAAATCACGTTATCTTCTATCGCGTTACCATTCAGTGGTAATCTTTCAAAATTTCTTTTAGCTTGTAAAATTGCACTAAATTTAATTCACAATAGTATTTTACTTGCTATCTAACCTGCTGATTCCGGGTCTGACTATTCTGGATCGCCGCGATGTGTTTTCTCCCTCGATGGGGCCCTTTCCGCAGATCGATGCTCGCAATAGAGTAAAAATTCGATCTTACAAACTTCCTTCGCCAATCGTCCTCTTCGTTCGACTCGTACTTTGCGAAACCGCTACCTCGTCCACGGAAACAGGTCTCTTCCTTTGTAGATTTCACCGCACATCAATCGCGAAAAGTATAGATTACCGTCGGCGGTTATATGTTCTCCAGTACAATTCCGAGTTAACACCAGAAAGAAAGAAATCTATTAGTTGGCTTGCAGCACCCATAGCCTAGGACCTCCATCCACTCACCGTGTTAACACCAAAAAGACCCTTTTTCATCGTTCCCGCTCACATGAATATTTTCCTGGTGGCAGCGGAATTTTCAAATTCCGTTTTACGCACTCACCCGAATTCGATTTCACTCATTTGACTGTTGGATTTCTAATTGACCTCGCGACCCAATTTGGGACAATCTGATTTGGGACATCTCATCTGACATTTTTCTCTTCGTGACGTTTCCAAATGTCAACATTCGGTTGATCATAAATTTTACTGTCGTGTGCATGAATTTGTGTTGTGCTGCAGGACTTTTCGGCTTCCCATTTCAGGTAGGTGGCTATTTTGTATTCAAAACTACTCGTTGAGTGAGGAAACATATTCGCGATCCTCACGGTGACCTTTTGTCTAATCGGTATCAGATAATATTAGCCTACGACAGTGAATTCACTCCGCCGTGTTTTCGTGCGAGGATCTGTGCGCGTTGAAGTTTTCGGGTGTGAATGTTTCCTGACGCGTATGCTGATGTCCTCCGGATGTCGGTTTTTATACGCGTATGTCGATTACCCTCCACATCTCAGGTCGATTCCATTAATATCCCATCATTAACCTTAGACGTCTTTCGATCAGTGGCTTTGAGTTCAGAAGTTAGCAATTTGTGTTGTGCTCCAGGACTTTCGGCTTCCCACTTCAGGTAGGTGGCTGTTTTGTATTCAAAACTACTCGTTTCAGAATTGTATGGCGTGTTCTTGACATTTATTCACTGAAATTTTTTGTTGATATGCATATATATATATATATATATATATATATATATATATATATATATATATATATATATATATATATATATATATATATATATATATATATATATATATATATATATATATAAATTCTCGAAAGTTATAATATTCCAAAAAATGGAAGATTTACTGATAGCGCTAACAGGAAAGTGGCCTTTCACTGTATTAGATCTTCATAATGGCTTTTGGCAGGTAAAATTAGATAGGGAATCCAGTAAAATATGCTCATTTTCCACCCCCTTTGGAGTGTATCGTTTTAAATGTCTACCTTTTGGACTAAAAGCATCACCACAAATATTTCTACAACATGGAGTGTTTCGGTGACATTCCAGGTGTTTTCATATACGTTGATGATTTATTGATTTCTGGTAGTGACAAAAATGAGCTTGATGAAATTTTATTGAAAGTCATGAAAAGAGCTCAAGGAAATAATGTGAAATTCAATAGTGAAAAACTACAATAAAGAATGGAACAGGTATCATATTTAGGAAATATAATATCCAAAAATGGCATCGCACGTGATCCAGACCGCGTAAAAGCCATCAAATTAATAAAAAAAAGTCTAGCGCATCAGAACTGCTAGAAAACTAATTTTCGAAGAAATTGCATTTGAGTGACAAAAAATGTGGGAAGACGTTATACACTTTTTTGTACTACCATTCCTTATCCCAACCAAAAAAAACTCAACTATAACACAAATGATGGAAATGTTCAGTGCTGGCAATACTTTTCCAATGAAGCAGTAATAAGTTTACCTTAACAAGCGCATACTTAAATCAACTTATCCTTTGAATATCGTTCTCATCGGAGGATTTCATCGAAAGTTTCAGCGGTTAAACGTAGTTTGAGGCTGCCATCCGAAAAATATTCAAAACTCGGAAAATTTAAAAATTGATTTCTTATTTTTATCGCAAACGCTTTGCATGTGAGTACGTAATTTGAAGCATCTGTTGGTGCAATATTTACTAAAATGGCTAATGCTGCTTAGCCTGTGTCAGCAGCAAAACAAAAAATATACCAAATTTGCTTCACGTTAAGTTAAACCCAACCAGTAAATTTTGTTTCGATTGAATCACTGCGCTGGAAGATATACGGGTGAAAAGAATTTTAGGGTTACCACCCTCAAAACTTTTCAAATTTTTAAAATGTTAATATTTGTTGTTATGTTTCATTGCAGGATCATTCTCAATTGCAAATCTAATGACATAATCGCTCAGTAAAGAAATTCCACAAAATTACAAAAATGGTCATAGCTGGCAGCCCTTTTATGATTTTTGTACGAAATTCCTAAGACATTTGGTCTACTTTAAGATCCTTTTACTGCATGAACTTCGTTTTGATTTCTACCCTGGACCGGAAGTTATAGGGAAAAAAGCTTTATTTTGCTGAGCAAATTTGCAAGATTTATGAGACAAAAATTACCACAGCTGCCAGCCTGTCACTGCTACTCTCAGCACCGCGCAATTGAACCCTTTACAAGAGTGGCAGGTTTCGGGCGGATTTTGCTCGCGAAGACAAAAGGGTAGCGGGTGGGCGCCACTCGCTTCTAACCCGAAACACTGCCTTGATACCGTCGCCCTGAAGCGAGAAGAGGATGACGGCCTCTTATGTACAATACCGATTCGCTATCGATAATTACAAACCCCGCACAATTCACGATCACACACTTTATTGGATTTAAATAATAATACTACGTTATGTTCTGACGCGTTACCATTCAATGGTAATCTTCTCAAAAATTTCTTCTTTCTTGAAAAATTTTACTAAATTTAATCCACAATTTTAACTTACTAGCTATCTAACCTGCCGATTCCGGGTTTATTCTGGATCGCCGCGATGCATTTACTCCCGCGATGGGGCCCTTTTCGTAGATTGATCCTCGCAATCGAGTGGAAATTCAATTTTGCAAACGTCCCTCGCGACTTGTCCTCCATGTTCGATTCGCACTTCGCAAAACAGCTATCTCGTCCACGGAAACTGATATTTTCCTTCGTAGCTTTTTCCAGTAACACAATCACGAACAATGTGCAAGAAAATGATTTCGTGTTTGATGTTGCCGCTTCCAACTTAACTAGATTACCGTCGTCGGATATATCTCTTCCAATCCACGTCCAAATATGCCCAAAAAGCCAGAATAAAAAAAGGAAAGGTATCAGTTTAATTTTCGCACCTACAGCTCAAGACCTCCGTCCACTCACCCAGTTCACCACGAAAAATACCCTCTTTCATCAATCCTGCCCATAGGAAAATTTTCCTGGCAGCAGCGGGACTTTCAAAATCCGTTTGGTGCACTCACCCGAATTTGATTTCACTCATCTGAGTGTTGGGTTTCGAATTCACCACACGTCCCAACTTGGGACAGTCTGACTTGGGACATCTCCACTGACATTTCTCCCAGTTGACGTTTCCGAATGTCAACATTCGTAAATACATAAATTCTTCTTAAATTCGGGTGGTGTTCCAGGATTTTCGGCATCAAATTCCAGGTAGGTGGCTAATTTGCGTTACAAATCCCAATATTCAGTGAGAAAATATGTTCGCGATCCTCCCGGTAATCTTTTATTCGATCATGTTAGCTAGTATTCGCTTCCGATAGTGTATTTACGCCACCGAGTTTCCGTGCGAGGATTTGTGCGTGTCAAAATTTGTCGTGACTTGGTGTTGATTGTTTTCATGTTCTTTGTTACAGATTGTTTTCATGTTCCAGATTGTTTTCATGTATCTTCGATAGATGTCCATTTGAGTTCGTGTCGCTCGGTGATTACTCGTGTTGTCTTGTTGTAGCTTCTTAGCTAAAACTAACAGCTAACTTAACTATCATACGCCTAAAGTTAACATCTAAACTAACAATCTAAACTAAGTCGTGAACTGTGGTTGTTGCCTATTTACAATGTTGATGCTTCTACAAACCGTGACACCCCCCTCACTTTAGAGTATTTCATAGAAATATTCGACCATTTTCGTACAAATTACCGCGATTTAAAATTCTCATTTGACCCGCAATTCCCAAAGTGCGACTCAAGTTTCCACTCTTTTCGCGTGGCCTTGTTCCGTTCATGAAATATCCACGCCTCTCGGTTATTTGAATTCTGGATTTACTGACTCAATACCACACAATCTCATTCTCGTCTCAACACTTACACATACTTCTTTCGTACCAGGCCCTATTCTTCTAACTTTCGCTTTCCTTGTATGTTTACATGTTGCATGTTTTAGATTTGCCTGGTGCGGGTACTTTTACAAATATCATTTAAAATTCTATTGCCCTTCAAACTCGTTTTAAGGATAACCATTCCTACTACCGCCAGACCGGTCCGCCATCAAGCCAGACCGGTCGTCCTGCTGGTAACACTGGACGTGCAAAACGCTTTCAACTCGGCGAGGTGGACGGACATCCTGCGGGTCCTTGAGCAGACGTTCCGTATCCCAAGCTACTTGCTAGCCATGATGCGGGACTACCTCAGGGACCGCTGGTTGCTTTACGAAACTGCCAAAGGAGTCAAAAGGAGGCCTGTCACGTCAGGTGCGGTACAGGGGTCGATCCTAGGACCAGACCTCTGGAACATCATGTACGATGATCTGCTGCGCCTGGAAATGCCTGCGGATGTGTTTCTGGTAGGTTATGCTGATGACGTCGCGGCGGTAATCACTTCCAGATCTGCGGAATTCGCTCAACTCAGACTCAACCAAGTCATGAGGAGAGTGGATCGGTGGATGACCGAACACGGCCTTCAGCTGGCAGTCTCTAAAACAGAGATTGTCATACTGACGAAGCGGAGGATACCAAATGTCATACCCATGACAGTTGGCTCCGTTGAGGTCCAGACCAGCAAGTCGGTCAAGTATCTGGGAGTGACCCTGGACACCAAGCTGACGTATTGGGATCATATCCGCAGGGCATGTGACAGGGCTCTTGTAGTCGTCACTTCGCTGAGTAGACTAATGGCCAACGTCGGTGTACCCAGTGAGACGCGATGGAGGCTACTGATGGTAACGATCGATTCCATCTTGCTATATGGAGCCGAAATCTGGGGAGATGCACTACGAACTAAGAAGTTCCGGAAGCGCATTGCTGGTGTCCAGCGCAGGGGTGCCCTGCGTATTGCTTGTAGCTACCGCACAGTCTCAGAAGAGGCTGTGATGGTGGTATCAGGGGTAATCCCGATCGACCTACTAGCGCGAGAACGCAAAGAAGGGTACCTCTTTCGCTCAGAGCTGGGCAGAACTGAGGCTCTGACGCACCCGCGTATGCTTACCCTCCAACTTTGGCAACAACGTTGGAGCGAAAGTACTAAAAGACGTTGGACAGCTAAGCTGATTGGTCTCATTGAGCCTTGGCTTAACCGGAGCCACGGAGAGGTAAACTTTTACCTTTGTCAATTCTTGACAGGGCACGGTTACTTCAGGAAATACCTGAACAGAATGGGTAAGGTGGTCACACCGTACTGCCGGTATTGTGTGACTGAGCTCGATGATGCCCAGCACACATTCTTTATGTGCAGTCGCTTCGTAAGTTTTGGGCGCACCATTGAGTCCACGATTGGCCTGGCAACGCCTGAAACGATCGTGGATGCAATGTTGCGAAACGAAGAGTACTGGCGCGTGGTCTCAACATATGTTGAAAAAGTGCTGCGCATAAAGCGGGAGGAGGGTTGCCTTAGATACGCATGAGCTGTAGTAGTTTCTGAAGTCCGTGGTTACCGATGGGTGAGTCACCACGACCGGGTCGAAGTAGTGCTTAGGCGGGTCCCGACTCGGAACTTCGTGGGCTTGTAGATGGTCCTTTTTTTTAGTGAGTCAAACCTCACATACCCCGTGGTGATAGGTCACCCGGGGATCTGGTATGCAGATTTTTTTTTGCCATCTACACTAGGGAAAAAAAAACTGCCACCAACGGAAAAAAATTGAAAAGCCAACAGCGAAAGAAACGAAATGAAAATGAAAAGAAAATTCCGAAGGAAAGAACAAAGAAAAGAAAAGGAAAACGGAAAGGAAATAAAAGCTAAGTCGGACTCACCACCAACCTGACGGTATTGTTTTTATGTACATGACCATCATACTAGTACTAATATCCTATGCAACTAAACTCTCTACTAATGTTAGTTTCTAATTTTTAATTATTTTAGTTATATCTTTTCCTTCTTCATATTTCTTTTTTTGTTATTTTTGCTTTCTTGTTGCTGTAATTGGAATTATATCTGTAGCACAAGGGATTAAATAAATAAACATAAATCCAATCTTATCTGCCGCTTTAATCATGATTACCTGACTGAGCTTTCAGTTAATTTAACCACCACCACCCAATTATTCTAAAAATCTATTACCTTAACCCACCACCGCTAAGCTATTTTAAACCACCACCACTAAGCTATTTTAATAACAGTTAATTCTACTCACTGTAGCCTAACGTTATCGTAGTTTAGTCCCTCCATTGCCCATTAATACCTTAACTTCCCCTAGCAAATTCGAGCTCCACCTAATGATGCCCCTACGAATTCCTTCATATCTAAATCATGGCACGTACCGCTTGAGGTCTTTAGCATGCCATGTGCCCACGCTCTTTCTCTTTTCGTCCAGTAATTCGTATGTCCAATTCGACGTCTATTTCGCAACCGTGAAAGGACCTACGAACGCGGGGGCTAGTTTAGCGGAAAAGTACTTGCTCGCGTCGGATTGAGCATAATTTCTCCTCCATACGCAATATCCTACCTGAAAGACTTCTGCTCGTCGACGGAGATCATAGCGACTTTTATTAGCCGTAGCCGCCTTCTTCATCCTTTTCACTACGTCTGCTAGTATTCCTTCTAGTGTCCGGCTCGTACTGGAAGTATCACTGAGAATTTGGTGACATAGTCCACCACTGTCAAGATATAGGTATGGCCATGAGTCGACCTGGGTAATGGTCCCACCAGGTCTATACATACCATCTCCCATGGTGCTTTCGCCAATTCCGCTCTAGACGACACCAGACCCACCGGTGCCTTTCGCTCTACTTTACATGCCTGGCACACTTTACACCTTCTGACGTATTCTTTAATGTCAGACCGCATTCCAGGCCAGTAGTAGTTTTGTGAAACACGCGCCAACGTCTGAGCGGCTTTTCTATGCCCCGCTTTTGGGTCGTCGTGACATCTATTAAGAATCTCACCCCTTTCTGTTTTCGACACTACGCGCTTCCAGGCAGCACTCGTCTCCCCTCTTCTCTCTTTACCGGAGGTTTGTTTCCAGAGCGTGTCACTTACGATTTTCCAATTTGAATACTTCTGCGGGTCATCCCGGACGTTTTCTATCATTTTCGTAAACCACTTATCCGACATTTGAGGAGCCGATATGCTGTGTAACTCTACGATTGCCCGTGAAAGTGCGTCTGGAACTAAATGTTTGCAGCGTTTACAGACCCCGACGCATCTCCGCTGAACTTAAGCCCCCATTTTGCCACTTCCGCCAGGGACGATGCCTTCACCTCTTGCGGTGCAACCCTCGTCCGGGAATCATCCTCAAACTCAGCCTCGACTTCACTATCCCCCTCGGTTTTGTACACTAAGTTACCCATGGCTATGATGAGTCAATTACGGATCTTTTGTGCACCTTCTAGCTGTTCGGGTGTGGATGCCTGCATCTTACTTAGTCGGCGGAAACCGAATTCTATCTTGACCCTAACCTTTAGATAGTCCGACGAAGTTTTATCTCCTAACACCTTCGAGATTAGCTCTTCAACTTCCGATACTTTCGCTGCCAATTCAGAAAAATCGGTTTCAAAATCGAATGGATACGCCGCTTCTTTGTAGGACGTATCCAGAGCTGACTCTGCTTTCAGTGTAGCCCTTAGCGTTTTGCGCATATTTTCCACCGTGTCTGACGGGAATCCACGAATGGCGAGCTCATACGTGAGCTCGTCCTTACTTAGCCGGTCCACTTAAATCTTCATTATAAGCTCCTGCAACGAATATCTACAGTAGGCTGAACAACCGGATCGAATTTCCACCGAAAAAAACAAGAAACCGCGAAACAGGACTGCAAACTGCCCTCACCAAAATCGCCACCTTCAGTTTATATCTTATCCCGTCGGGGTTGGGACCAGAACTCTTATCAACTAATATTTTTTTTTCACTCACTCATCAACGGTCACGCTATAAAATTAAACTCTTTCATCTGTTAAACCCTCAAATTGCACTTCTCAGTTACTCTAATACATTATCTCCTCAGAATGTTAACATAAGAGCACTTCATTAAAATAACAATTCATAAAAAATTCCCCCTATAATCGATTAAAAATTCCACCTACAAATGCTTCGCAAAATATATATTTTCAAAGTAACAAACCGTCCGATTATAAGTTTAAACCACGTTATCTTCAATGTACTGAATCCTCCCGATCAGGACAAAGAAAGGGGGAAAAACCTTTTTTTTTTGCAAGCGTACCGTTAACACCGTTACTAGTGCAGCATATACCTCGGCTTCTCGGTGGTTATACCTGAAACTCTTATATGACACAATACCACACTTCTCGCACGCAAAAACTACAAAATCCACTATTTCGATTGCACAATCAGAAGTCTTGCTCATCCACCCTGTCACACATACAAAATCTAGAATTCAAATATATGTTCATAAGCTGACACGAATAAAAAAACCTATATATATATATATATATATATATATATATATATATATATATATATATATATATATATATATATATATATATATATATATATATATATATATATATATATATATATATATATATATATATATATATATATATATATATATATACACATACATATATATATATATATATATATATATATATATATATATTTATTTATACATATATATATATATATATATATATATATATATATATATATATATATATATATATATATATATATATATACATATATATATATATATATATATATATATATATACATATATATATATATATATATATATATACATATATATATATATATATATATATATATATATATATATATATACATATATATATATATATATATATATATACATACATATATATATATATATATATATATATATATATATATATATATATTTATTTATACATATATATATATATATATATATATATATATATATATATATATATATATATATATATATATATATATATATATATATATATATATATATACATATATATATATATATATATATATATATATATATATATATATATAAATATATATATATATATATATATATATATACATATATATATATATATATATATATATATATATATATATATATATATATATATATATATAAATATATATATATATATATATATATATATATATATATATATATATATATATATATATATATATATACATATATATATATATATATATATATATATATATATATATATATATATATATATATATATATATATATATATATATATAGATATGATGAACTAGCTCCATCCAACTTCGTAAATTCGAAAACTATTCACAATGACTTCCAAAATGAAGATAATATCGCCGTTCTCGCGTAAGATTCTTCGAAATTCGCCTTTAAGATGTTATAAACATCAATTTACGCACCTAAATGCCTTCCCACAATCTGGGACTTGGCTCATCAAATTTTCACGAGTACTGTTACGTTCCGTTTTTACCGCTATTGCCGTTATAAGCCCCACGTTGGGCGCCCATATGTCACCGTTACTCTTAGCAACGCGCACTAGAACCCTTTACAAGGGTGGGAGATTTCATGTGGCTTTTGTTCGAGAAGAAAAAGGGTCGAGGGTGGGCGCCATTCGCTTCTAACCCGAAACACTGCCTTGATACCGTCGCCTTGAAGCAAGAAGAGGATAACGGCCTCTTATGTACAACACCGATTCGCTATCGATAATTACAAACCCCGCACAATTAACGATCACACACTTTATTGTTTTAGTGTTTGGATTTTCCATTTAGTGTGTTTAGTGTTTGTATACTACGTTATGTTCTGACTATATATATATATATATATATATATATATATATATATATATATATATATATATATATACATATATATATATATATATATATATATATATATATATATATATATATATATATATATATATATATAAATATATATATATATATATATATATATATACATATATATATATATATATATATATATATATATATATATATATATATATATAAATATATATATATATATATATATATATATATATATATATATATATATATATATACATATATATATATATATATATATATATATATATATATATATATATATATATATATATATATATATATATATATATATATATATATATATATATATATATATATATAGATATGATGAACTAGCTCCATCCAGCTTCGTAAATTCGAAAACTATTCACAATGACTTCCAAAATGAAGATAATATCGCCGTTCTCGCGTAAGATTCTTCGAAATTCGCCTTTAAGATGTTATAAACATCAATTTACGCACCTAAATGCCTTCCCACAATCTGGGACTTGGCTCATCAAATTTTCACGAGTACTGTTACGTTCCGTTTTTACCGCTATTGCCGTTATAAGCCCCACGTTGGGCGCCCATATGTCACCGTTACTCTTAGCAACGCGCACTAGAACCCTTTACAAGGGTGGGAGATTTCATGTGGCTTTTGTTCGAGAAGAAAAAGGGTCGAGGGTGGGCGCCATTCGCTTCTAACCCGAAACACTGCCTTGATACCGTCGCCTTGAAGCAAGAAGAGGATAACGGCCTCTTATGTACAACACCGATTCGCTATCGATAATTACAAACCCCGCACAATTAACGATCACACACTTTATTGTTTTAGTGTTTGGATTTTCCATTTAGTGTGTTTAGTGTTTGTATACTACGTTATGTTCTGACGCGTTACCATTCAATGGTAATCTTCTCAAAAATTTCTTCTTTCTTGAAAAATTTTACTAAATTTTATCCACAATTTTAACTTACTAGCTATCTAACCTGCCGATGCCGGGTTTATTCTGGATCGCCGCGATGTATTTACTCCCGCGATGGGGCCCTTTTCGTAGATTGATCCTCGCAATCGAGTGGAAATTCAATTTTGCAAACGTCCCTCGCGACTTGTCCTCCACGTTCGATTCGCATTTCGCAAAACAGCTATCTCGTCCACGGAAACTGATATCTTCCTTCGTAGCTTTTTCCAGTAACACAATCACGAACAATGTGCAAGAAAATGATTTCGTGTTTGATGTTGCCGCTTTCAACTTCACTAGATTACCGTCGTCGGATATATCTCTTCCAATCCACGTCCAAATATACCCAAAAAGCCAGAATAAAAAAAGACAAGGTATCAGTTCAATTTTCGCACCTACAGCTCAAGACCGCCGTCCAATCACCCAGTTCACGACAAAAAAGACCCTCTTTCATCAATCCTGCCCACAGGAAAAATTTTCTGGCGGCAGCGGGATTTTCAAAATCCGTTTGGTGCACTCACCCGAATTCGATTTCACTCATCTGAGTGTTGGGTTTCGAATTCACCACACGTCCCAACTTGGGACAGTCTGACTTGGGACATCTCCACTGATATTTCTCCCAGTTGACGTTTCCGAATGTCAACATTCGTAAATACATAAATTCTCCTTAAATTCGTGTGGTGTTCCAGGATTTTCGGCATCAAATTCCAGGTAGGTGGCTAATTTGCGTTACAAATCCCAATATTCAGTGAGAAAATATGTTCGCGATCCTCCCGGTAATCTTTTATTCGATCATGTTAGCTAGTATTCGCTTCCGATAGTGTATTTACGCCACCGAGTTTCCGTGCGAGGATTTGTGCGTGTCAAAATTTGTCGTGACTTGTTGTTGATTGTTTTCATGTTCTTTGTTACAGATTGTTTTCATGTTCCAGATTGTTTTCATGTATCTTCGATAGATGTCCATTTGAGTTCGTGTCGCTCGGTGATTACTCGTGTTGTCTTGTTGTAGCTTCTTAGCTAAAACTAACAGCTAACTTAACTATCATACGCCTAAAGCTAACATCTAATCTAACAATCTAAACTAACTCGTGAATTGTGGCTGTTGCCCAATCTCCATCGTTCTCTCTTTTAGAAGACGATGGAGATTTTTTTTTTTTTTTAAATGTTGATGGTTCTTCAAACCGTGACGAGCCCTATACTTATTTTTCAACAAACATTTCACCAAATGTTACATAGAGTAACATCCAAGTACTGTGTAAATTTTGTTAAAATGTGATGGCTGAATCGGAAGTAATAGGTCAAAAAGATGTTTTTTTTTCAGTTATTTTTCAAGATGGTACCACTGCCACACGGTTGCCCGCATTTCAAAATCACTTCTATCAGACCGGGTCCTAGTTAATACCAACATGTAATGTAAATTTCATAATGATCGGATTATCCGGTCGTCAGTTCTCGTGAGCAGAACTTTCGAGTGCCGAAAATAGAGGTAAGTTGGTGATGGGTTGCCGTTCTTTTGCAAATCGGAATTTTGAAAATTTTGTCTTGAGATGAAGGATATAGGATAAAATTTATCAAAGATTTGAAATTTTTGTCAAAAATAAAAAATTCTCCAGGGAGGTCAATGATTTGAAAGATTTTATTTTCAGCAGCCTGCCACAGCTACAGAGTTACCCGCTTTATGCTGAAAATCAAAAAGTGCCAAAGTTTGGTCAACATCAATACGCTCTGTAATTTTCACGTTGATCCCTTGTTTTTCTTACAAGAAATGACAAATCAAAATTTGAAAAAATATCCTTGCCTACTATTAGGCACCCTGCACTCACACACGGCTCAAAAAATTCCTATTCTTTATCATAGACAAGCTAAGAACATAATTAATTTTCATTCCCAATACCTTTCTTTAACAAAAATGTACACTGCTTGGAAATATAGGAGTTCCTCAAAATTCATTAAAACGTTCGCCTCCGCCAAAAGGTTTAAGATATCTGAAATCGAGAAAGTCATGGACCTACCTTCTTAATACATCTACGTTCTCCGAAAATTCCAGCTCAATCGGGTTCGCCACTCCAGAGATTATCTCCCTTAATCATTTTGCTGATATATATATATATATAAATATATATATATATATATATATATATATATATATATATATATATATATATATATATATATATATATATATATATATATATATATATATATGTATATATATATATATATATATATATATATACATATATATATATATATATATATATATATATATATATATATATATATATATATATCTCTATATATATATATATATATATATATATATATATATATATATATATATATATATATATATATATATATATATATATATATATATATATATATATAAAGAAATATGAATTTTCGGCGAATCGAGTTTAATACTAAGATTCTTCGAACATTAGTAAAAATCCATCAAACAGAAAAGAACTACAACGTATTATGGGCGTTATAAGTTATTTCCGTCCATTCATACCAAATCTAGCCAAAGAAACAGAACAGCTACGCGAATTACTGAAGATAACAAACGAATTTCGTTGGGAACATAACCATACAAATGTTTTGAACAAAATAAGAGAAATAATTCAAAAGGTCACACATCTTCAGGCGTTTAGTCCTATTAAACCAATAAGAATACAAAATGATGCATCGAGAATTGGTGTAGGTATATGTTTGTTTCAGAATAAGCAACCAATCTTTTGGGCTTATAGAGCTTTATCCCAAACGGAAATAATGTTTTATCAAATAGAAAAGGAAATATGAGGAATAGTTTATGCGTGCCAGATATTTCATAGATATATATATGGACGACAAATAACTGTAAAAACAGACCATAAACCTTTAGTTAATCTTTTACAAAAAGAAATTCATAAAATCCCGTCCCCACGCCTACAACTCTTTTATACGAAAATATTCATACTATTAACATAAGTGAAATACGAAAAACTCTAGCGCACCTGAACCGCTAGAAACACTAATGTTCGAAGAACAGTAGAAGAATCGTGCAGGTTTTGAGTGCATATTCCACCACATGTGCTGCTTATTACGGCCAAACTGTTTCAAATGCCACGTTTTACTTTGGTCTCAAGAATGCATTATAACTCATATAGTAGACGGTTTCAGATATTACCAATGGCATGAATTTCAAAGTTTATGAGAGCAAAACACGGGTTAATTATATTCGTTATCAGTTGCTTATTTCACAAAATTTTGAAAGCAGCATCTCATATAACATCAATGAAGAAAATGTTCAGTGCCTGCAGCACTGTAAATGAAGTTGGTGTTTGGGGCTGCGATCCAAAAAATTTGCAGAACTTTGGGAATTGAAACATTGGTTATTTATTTTCATTGTAAATGTTTCCGGTATGAATACTAACTGTAAGCATTTATTGATACAAAAGTAGCACTACCGACTCGTGCTGGCAACCTTTCACCAGTATCAAAGCCGAGAATATATTACATCTGCTTCACGTTGTTATATTACATTCGAAGTTATAGTTATAGTTATAAACAATTATGCTGATTGGATCGTGAGTTTCCGTGAACAGAAGTTTTTGATGCTAAAAATATAGGTAAATTGGGCAAGGGTTACCAGGCGTGCCCGTTATACCATGTCAAATTTTATTTTTTGTCTATGTAAATAAAGCACGAAATTTACATATGAGTAGATTTTTTTTAAAGAAACGGCATTTTTTCAAGAGAGACGATGATTTGGAAGTTTTCACTTTCAGTGACTGCCCTAGCTACAGGGTTGCCAGCACGCTCAATAAAAGCTACGCAAATCTATAGCTAAATAATGTCAATATGTCCTGAAAATTTCGTAATGATTGAAAAACTCTGTCAACAGTTATCGCAATGTAAAAATTTTCAAGTTTTCCCGTTCTCTTTTTAGGCACCCAGCGCACACATGGGGTTAAAAAATTCCAAAATATTATCCGATTCACATGTAAAACACGTTCAAAATTTATTTTGTCAACTTTATTTTTGCAAAACTTATTTGTGTACGGAATAATAGGTATATTAGAAATATCACTAAAATGGCCGCCGGCGCCAAAGGGTTAAAGATTTTGAGCTTTTTCTGAGACCTGGCACTATTCTGCATATACAAAAATATGTCCCGAAAATTTCAACTCAATCGGATGGCGCGTTCCTGAGATTTTTTCACTGAAATTTTTTGATGATATATATATATATATATATATATATATATATATATATATATATATATATATATATATATATATATATATATATATATAAAATGAATTTTTGGCCAAAGTGATTTTAATACTAATGTTCTTCTTCAAACATTAGTAAAAAGGAGTTAGTGGAACAAACAGCAACGGATCCTGAGTTAAGTCAGTTAAAAAAAACCGTGACGATCGAATTGCATCTCAAATTGATTCTGCGATGAGATTGATGCTCGACTTAAAAACGAAAGTCGATAAGTTATCAAGTACAGTCTCAAAAGAAACTGCACCTATTTCATATGCTGCAATTGTTAAAACTAATTCGGCCAACGTTGAAGAGAAGAAGAAATTTAATAAAGGGATAATAATCAAGCCTAAGAAGAACCAGGACGCGAGTATTACTATGCAGGCGATTAAATCCAACATCAAGCCAGTAAAATTATGGATGGAGGCATTCTTATTAAGTCGGACACCCAGGCAAACACTAATATTTTATTGAAAAACGTTCATGAAACCCTGGGAAAGGATTATGATGTTCGAGTGTCCAAGCAAAGATTGCCTCGCTTAATAATTAAGGGGTTGGATAGAAAAATGTTCACGCAAGAATTAATGGATGAAATATCGACCGTTAATCATTCGATTGATACCAACAATAGATTTGAAGTTGTCTACACAAGGCAAACTCTAAAATCGAAAAAATGGATTGCCTTTATTGAAGTAGGTGGAAAACTTTTCAAAAGATTGGTAAACCAATATATAAATATTGGCTTTGGGTCCTATTATGTTGAAAAAGATCATAACATCATGCGATGCTTTAAATGCCAAGACTACAACCATAAGACAACAGATTGTCCATAAAAGGAAGAATAATGTGCGAAGCGTGCCGGTAACCATCGGACCAGTACATGCACTGCAACATCAATGAAATGCGTAAATTGCCCCATCAAAAAACATCTACATACACAGCACCGTGCTGACAGTTTCGAATGCCCAGAATTAAAAAAGTTGATTTTGATAAACCAAAAAAAAACTAATTATGGTTATAAGTTCAAGTACCATCAATAAAGCTGAGACCTTAAATATTGTATATGCAAACATTCGGAACAAGATCGATGACATAAATGTCTACCTTTCTTCCAGGAACGATATTGATATATTAGTTTTAAACGAAGTATGGATATACCGAAATGAAGAGGCATTATACACGCCAAATGGATATGATGGCTATGTCTGCTGCAGGCAATCAGGGTGTGGTGGAGGCGCAGCTATATTTATAAAAAAACTCTAGCGCACCTGAACCGCTAGAAACACTAATGTTCGAAGAACAGTAGAAGAATCGTGCAGGTTTTGAGTGCATATTCCACCACATGAGCTGCTTATTACGGCCAAACTGTTTCAAATGCCATGTTTTACTTTGGTCTCAAGAATGCATTATAATTCATATAGTAGAAGGTTTCAGATACTACCACTGGCATGGGTTTCAAAGTTTATGAAAGAAAAACACTTGTTAATTATATTCGTTATCAGTTGCTTATTTCACCAAACTTTGAAAGCAGCATCTCATATAACATCAATGAAGAAAATGCTCAATGCCTGCAGCACTGTAACTGAAGTTGGTGTTTGGGGCTGCGATGCGAAAAATTTGCAGAACTTAGGGAATTGAAACATCGGTTATTTATTTTCATTGTAAATGTTTCCGGTATGAATACTAACTGTAAGCATTTATTGATACAAAGGTAGCACAACCGACTCGTGCTGGCAACCTTTCGCCAGTATCAAAGTCAAGAATATATCACATCTGCTTCACGTTGTTATATTACATTCGAAGTTATAGGAGTATAAAGAAATTTAGGGTTACCTGCAGCGAGTTTTTTCAAATAATCGAAAGCTTAATATTTGCTGTTTATTGTCACTACAATATCATTACCAATTGAAAATTCTACGATAAAACTGCTTAATAAAGATATTGCAAACAATCACAAAACCAACAATAGCTGGCAACCCTATCGAGGCTTTTCAACCAAATTTGGCCTGAATAATGCTTATAATAGGTTCCATTAATTCTATGAAATTCGTATTGATTTCATGACTGCACTGGAAGTTATAGGGCAAAAAGTTTTATTTTCCTGAGAGAATTTTCAAAACCAAAGACACAAAAATTACCGTAGCTGGCAGCACCAATCGAATTTTTCAACCAAATTTCTTTCAAACAGAGTTTAGAGTAAGGTGCAGCTACTGTGTCAATTTCATGAAAATCTGGTTACTAATTCACATTTCATAGGGCAAAAAGCAGTTTTTTTTTCTTTGTAATTTTTCAAGATGGCACCACTGGCACAGAGTTGCCCACAATTCAAAATCGCTTCGTTCAGACCTGGTTCTACTTAAGTCCAATGCATTCTGTAAATTTCAATGGTATCTGATTATTGGTTCGTGAATTCCCGTGAACAGAAGTTTTTGATGCTAAAAATATAGGTTAACTGGGAAAGGGTTACCGTTCTTGTCCGACATGAAATTTCCAAAGTCTTACTTTGATCGTGTAGATAAAGCATAAGATTTGTATACAGATTGGTTTTATTGTAAGAAACGGACATTTTTAGGATATTCGATGATTTGAATGTTTTCACTTCCAAATTTTTATTTTTTCAAATTTAAGACACCAAAATTATAATAGCTGGCAGTTCCAACCGAATTTTTCAACCAAATTTCTACCAAACGTGGTTAAAAATAAGGTCCAGCTACTGTGTGAATTTCGTCAAAATCGAATGATTGAATCAGAATTTATAGGGCTAAAAGCAGTTATCTTTTTTAGTGATTTTTCAAGATGGCAGCACTGGCGCAGAATCGCCCGCATTTCAAAATTACTTCTATGAGACTTGGTCCTATTTAAGACCAATACAGTCTGCAAATTTTAATTAATTCTGCTCTTTGGATCGTGAGTTTCCGTGAACAGAAGTTTTTGATGCTAAAAATATAGGTAAATTGGGCAAGGGTTACCAGGCGTGCCCGTTATACCATATCAAATTTTTTTTTTGGTTTTTGTAAAAAAAACACGAAATTTACATATGAATGGCTTATTTTTGAAGAAACGGCAGTTTTTCAAGAGAGACGATGATTTGAAGGTTTTCACTTTCAGTGCCTGCCCTTGCTTCAGGGTTGCCAGCACGATCATCAAAAGCTACACAAATTTACAACTAAATAATATTAATACGTATTGAAAATTTCGTAATGATTAAAAAGCTCTGTCAAAAGTTATCGCAATTTAAAAATTTTCAATTTTTCCTGTTCTCTTTTTAGGCACCCAGCGCACACATGGTGTTAAAAAATTCCAAAACATTATCCGATTCACATGTAAAACACGTTCAAAATTTAATTTGTTAATTTTATTTTTGCAAAACTTATTTGTGTACGGAATAATAGGTATATTAAAAATATCACTAAAATGGCCGCCGGCGCCAAAGGGTTAAAGATTTTGAGCTTTTTCTGAGACCTGGCACTATTCTGCATATACACCAATGTGTCCTAAAAATTTCAGTTCAATCGAATGGCGCGTTCCTGAGATTTTTTCACTGAAATTTTTTGATGATATATATATATATATATATATATATATATAGAAATATGAATTTTTGGCCAAAGTGATTTTGATACTAATGTTCTTCTTCGAACATTAGTAAAAAATCTCACATCCGGTCTAGACTGATCATGATGACAGAAAAATACAGTTCTATTATAGTGGAACTACAACTAAAAAAGGAAAAATTAAAATCGGAACATTTAATAAAGCGCCTAGTGACGACGACATCTTTTTCTACACCACATCGATGAATTTCTCTCGCTACATGACAAATTAATTACAATAGCCGGTACCAACATCGATCTTTTAGCCACGTCAACAGTTATGAAAGCATACTCTGATATAATTGCGGCCAATAACGGAGTTATTTTAAATACAAACAAGCCAACAAGAGTAACACAAACGTCTAAGACCTTGATAGATCATGTGATAATAAAACATCCACAGTTATTAGATCGAATATCATACGCGGATAATGATTGGCCTGGGTTAGACCACAAGATCATAAAAATATCGATCGTTGAACGCGGAAATATAAAAGCACAGCCCAGGATGATAGCCATCAATTCAACTGATAAGAGAAAATTCGTGAAATATGTAATTGATGAATTAAAAATGAGGCCAAATGCTACTATAGAAGGTTTAATCGATATTATATCGAAAGCAAAAGAAAAAGCGACATTAGCCAAACACGTAAGAGCTCGGCAGGAATCATGGATTACTAAGAAAGTTATTGATGCTGCTAAACGCAAAAGAACTGCTTACAAAAGATACATGGCAAATTAAAATTGTGCTATGAAAAAACAAGATTATCTATTTAAAAAAAAGGAGTCAAATAAGATTACGCAGGAGGCAAAGAAACGTTATTTTGCCAATAAATTCGAGAACGCAGCTGGAAATAGTGCTAAATATTGGAAAATAATTAAAGAAGTGACATCAACTTCAAAGGATACAATGCATATGACATGCATAAATGAACTATGTGTGAATGGAACCCTGTTAAATGATCCCTCTCTTGTGACTCAACATCTAAATAATTACTTCGCAACTATCGGGACTAATCTTACACAGCAGCAGCAAGCTACTTATGGCTCAGATATCAACATAAAAGTGAATACTTTAACGTCCATGCATTTACGCACTACATCACGGAAAGAAATATCTGAAATAATAGATAATTTAAAAGCTGGAGTATCCCCAGGACTCGATGCAATCACTTCCGAAGACATCAAACTATTGAAGAACTACATAATAAATATATTAACCGCCAACATCAATGAACACCTTAAAACTGGTTCCTTCCCTGATTGCCTTAAATTAACAAGAATCACTCCTGTATTTAAAGGAGGTGATCGTGCAAATCCATCTAATTACCGCCCCATTGCTGTCACCAGTATTATGAGCAAAATATTTGAGAAGGTAATAAATTCAAGAATATTATAATTCTTAGAAGAAAATTCAATCTTGGCTCCAATTCAGTATGGGTTCCAACAACAAAGTAGCACGTTAGCGGCAATCTTGGATGCAGTGCACTTTATAAACTCTACGCTGGGAAAGGGGAATCATGCCGCAGCTATCTTCATTGGCTTACAAAAAGCTTTCGACACCATCGACCATGTAATTTTACTAGAACGATTAAATAAATACGGATTTGGGATAAAATAAAGCTACTAGTTAGAAATTACCTAATAAATAGGCGGATGGTAACCAAAAATTATAATTACGTCAGCCGAGAATGTGAAGTAAATATCGGTGTACCACAAAGATCTATCCTCGGCCCGCTTCTTTTTCTGCTATACGTGAACAGCATACAGGACATTCAGCTATCTTGCAAAATTGTGCTCATTGCGGGCGATACCCTTCTTCTTTATTCCGGGAATGAAGAATTAACACTACAGAACACTATAAATGCAGATTTAGAACGATATTTCAGCTGGCTTCAGAAAAGTAAACTAGTTCTTAACATCCATAAGACTAAATACATTGTGTTTCAGCAGAGGAACAAACGTCCAGTGAACCTACGCATCCAAATAAATGGGTTACAGCTTGAAAATGTAAATTCAATTAAATATTTAGGATTGGTGCTAGATGATAAAATGACATGGGCAAACCACATCAACAACATCAGATGCAAAGTGGCACCTATGATAGGTGTAATAAAAAGGTTTGAATTTATACCTTTACAAACCAAGCTTACCATTTACCATGCGTACATTGTTTCATTAATCACATATGGAGTACTGTTGTGGAGCCAGACTTCCAAACACAACATTGAAAAAACAATTCATAAAATGCCCACACTTACCTCAACTTCAGCGGTATATGCTAGAACTGGGCTTCTAAATATCAACAAACATATACTGCTTGAGCGAGGTAAATTGATTTATAAGATTTTAACGAAACAGCTCAAATGGCCAAACATTCTTCGAACTTTTGGTGAGTCCACCAATATTCCAACAAGAAATGCAGGTAATTTATCAGTGCAAACTCCAAGGACCGAAAGAATGAAGACCGACCCTGTACAGGAAGCAATACAATTTTTTAACACACTGCCTAATTCGGTTAAACATTCGGGAAACTTAGTAAAGCTTAAAGAAAATCTGAAGATCTACATGGAAAGAGCACACTGCTAATGAAATCCAGAGTTTTTTGTAAAGTTTTCTCTGGACGCACGTCATGATGACAAATGAAATGTACACAATATGACATAAAGTACTAACTATAAAAAAGCAAGATGGTACTATCCCTTATACCAATACACCAATTGTCTGGTAAGTACTAGGAATAATTATTTACTGATGATTTTGTGATGCACACGGACCGTGCATATTGAGTGATGGAGAGAGTGGAGTGAAGGAGGTATAAAGAAAAGAAGTAAATATTGCCTAGAAGGATGGGCATTATCAAAAAAGGAGCTACATCCATCTCTTAGAAAATATTGGAACATCCGAAGTGATGTGTACTCTGTCGACGGTCTGGTACACCTCAATGAAAAAGTATGGATACCCGCAACAGCACGCAAGTACATCCTGGAAGACCTACACAGCGCACACAATGTAATCGAGAAAACAAATAAAAGAGCTTGAACTATGTTATATTGGCCTGGTCTAGGTTCTGATGTAGAAAAAATTATATCAAGCTGCCGAATATGCTTGAAATATGCTAATATAATTTCTAAAGAACCGCTTATAAATCTACCAATTCCTAAACGCCCTTGGGAGCGCATCGAAGTTGACATAGCAACATGTCGAAAAAATGATTATTTGATTGTAGTTGATGCGTAATCCAATTGGATAAAAATATTTCCCCTATCGCATAAAACTGCAACAGCAGTAATTAATAAATTAAAACAAATTTTTGCAACACAAGGAATACCTGATGAAATTGTAGCAGATAACAATCCATTCGAGTCAAGAGACTTTGATGAATTTGAGAAATCGTATAATATTAAATTTTTATCTAAATCTCAAAGATGGCCAAAAAGTCACGATCTAGTAGAAAAAGCAGTCGACATTGCTAAAAAGATGATTCTTAAGAGTTTTGAAGACAAAATTGATTTAAATTTTGCACTCATGCATTACAGAGATACTCCAAACAAAAATTTAAAGCTCACTCCGGCAGAAATGCTGATGTCAAGAAAAATAAAAACCACACTACTGGTTAATTTAAAATTGCTAGAGCCATAAATACAAAATAATAAAACAGCTAAAAAGGAGATGAATAATGAACCAATTAAAAAACTCTAGCGCACCTGAACCGCTAGAACACTAATTTTCAAAAAAATTGTTTTTTAGTGACAAAAAAGTGTGGAAAGACGCAATACGCTGTTTTGTAGAATCATATCAACCATTCCTTATGCAAAGGAACAAAACTCAACTATAACACAAATGATGACTATGTTCAGTGCTGGCAACACTTTCCGAACGAAGCAGCAATAAGTTTACCATAACAAGCTCATACTCAAATCAACTAATCCTTTGAATTTCGTTCTCATCGCAGGATTTCATCGAAAGTTTCAGCGGTTAAACGTTGTTTGCGGCTGCCATCCGAAAAATGTTCAAAACTCGGAAAATTTAAAAATTGATTCCTTATTTTTATTACAAATCGTTTGCATATGAGAACGTAATTTGAAGCATCTGTTGGTGCAATATTTACGGAAATGGCTAATGCTTATTAGCCTGTGTCAGCAGCAAAGCAAAATTCATACCAAATCTACTTCACGTTAAGTTAAACCCAACCAGTAAATTTCGTTTCGATTGAATCACTGCGCTGGAAGGTATACGGGTGAAAAGTATTTAAGGGTTACCACCATCAAAACTTTTCAAATTTTTAAAGCGTTAATGTTTGTTGCTAATTTTCATTGCAGGATCATTTCCATTTCCAAATCTTATGACATAATCGCTCACTAAAGAAATTAAACAAAATTACAAAAATGGTCAAAGCTGGCAGCCCTTTCATGATTTTTGTACGAAATTCCTAAAACATGTGGTTTACATTAAGATCTATTAACTGCATGAACTTTGTTTTGATTTCATGCCTGGACCCGAAGTTATAGGGAAATAATCTTTATTATACTAACCAAATTTGCAAGATTTGGGAGACCAAAATCACTATAGTTGGCAACTATATTCTAATTTTTCAGCCAAATTTTCACCAAAGGTTATCTTAAAAAAGATTCAAATATATGGTGAATTTCGTTTAAATGTGATGGCTGAATCGGAAGTTTTATGCCAAAAACCGGTTTTTTTTCTCAGTGATTTTTCAAGATAGTACCACTGCCGCAGGATTGCCCGGATTTCAAATTCACTTCTAGCAGACCTGGTCCTAGCTAATACCAACATGTCCTGTAAATTTCAATATGATCGGATAATCCGGTCGTCAGTTCTCGTGAACAGTACTTTCGAGTGCTAAAAATAGAGGTAATTTGGTGATGGGTTGCCGTTCTTGTGCAAATCGGAATTTTGAAAATTTTAATTTGACGTGATGGACAAAGGTTAAAATTTGTCAATGAATTGAATTTTCTGTCAAAAATTGAAAATTTTTCAGGAGGGTTAATGATTGGAAAGATTTTTTCAGGAGCCTGCCGCAGCTATAGGGCTAGCCACACTACCTTGGAAATCCATGTGTGTTAAGATTTGGTCAGGATCAATACGCTCTGCAAATTTCACGATGATCCAATGTTTTTGTCAGAAGAAATGACACATCAAAATTTGAAAAAAAATCCTTACCTACTTTTAGGCACGTTGCACCAACACACGGCTCAAAATTTCCAATTCTTTATTATAGGCAAGCTAAGAACATGATAAGTTTTCATTTTCAATCCTTTTTTTTAAGAAATTACGCTGCTTGGAAATATAGGAGTACCTCAAAAGTCACTAAAACGCTCGCCGCCGCCAAAAGGTTTAAGATATCTAAATTTCAGCAAGTCATGGACCTACCTTCTATATACATCTAATTCCTCTTAACTCTATTACTCTATTACTTAATTCTATGAATCAATTTGCTGATATATATATATATATCCACCAGCACACAGTGCATACTTGACTGGTGTGACCACTTGCAGTTGGAAATCATTAATTGTTATTTACGCTGGTTGTGACAAATTTTAACATCTCCGACTTATATCCATGGAAATAATTTACTCATAAAGGTTATTGATCTGTGATCACGGTTCCCTTCTTGTCTATAATCGCATAGACAACGTATATCGTCTCTAAAGCTTATCAAAGCAGAGAATAATTGATACGGGAAACTCGATCGTTTTGCGGAACAAGCCTCCGAAAGCAGAATCAAATTGGAATTGTTTTTGCGGGATGATTAAAATTGAAAAAAAATTTATTTATCTTGAAAATTGTAATTTGACAAAGTGGTTTCGAAAGCATGCACTGATTCTCATCAGACACCAGCACACAGTGCATACTTGACTGGTGTGACCACTTGCAGTTGGAAATCATTAATTGTCATTTACGCTGGTTGTGACAAATTTTAACATCTCCGACTTATATCCATGGAAATAATTTACTCATAAAGGTTATTGATTTGTGATCACGGTTCCCTTCTTGTCTATAATCGCATAGACAACGTATATCGTCTCTAAAGCTTATCAAAGCAGAGAATAATTGATACGGGAAACTCGATCGTTTTGCGGAACAAGCCTCCGAAAGCAGAATCAAATTGGAATTGTTTTTGCGGGATGATTAAAATTGAAAAAAAATTTATTTATCTTGAAAATTGTAATTTGACAAAGTGGTTTCGAAAGCATGCACTGATTCTCATCAGACACCAGCACACAGTGCATACTTGACTGGTGTGACCACTTGCAGTTGGAAATCATTAATTGTTATTTACGCTGGTTGTGACAAATTTTAACATCTCCGACTTATATCCATGGAAATAATTTACTCATAAAGGTTATTGATTTGTGATCACGGTTCCCTTCTTGTCTATAATCGCATAGACAACGTATATCGTCTCTAAAGCTTATCAAAGCAGAGAATAATTGATACGGAAAACTCGATCGTTTTGCGGAACAAGCCTCCGAAAGCAGAATCAAATTGGAATTGTTTTTGCGGGATGATTAAAATTGAAAAAAAATTTATTTATCTTGAAAATTGTAATTTGACAAAGTGCTTTCGGAGGCTTGTTCCGCAAAACGATCGAGTTTCCCGTATCAATTATTCTCTGCTTTGATAAGCTTTAGAGACGATATACGTTGTCTATGCGATTATAGACAAGAAGGGAACCGTGATCACAAATCAATAACCTTTATGAGTAAATTATTTCCATGGATATAAGTCGGAGATGTTAAAATTTGTCACAACCAGCGTAAATAACAATTAATGATTTCCAACTGCAAGTGGTCACACCAGTCAAGTATGCACTGTGTGCTGGTGTCTGATGAGAATCAGTGCATGCTTTCGAAACCACTTTGTCAAATTACAATTTTCAAGATAAATAAATTTCATTTTCAATTTTAATCATCCCGCAAAAACAATTCCAATTTGATTCTGCTTTCGGAGGCTTGTTCCGCAAAACGATCGAGTTTCCCGTATCAATTATTCTCTGCTTTGATAAGCTTTAGAGACGATATACGTTGTCTATGCGATTATAGACAAGAAGGGAACCGTGATCACAAATCAATAACCTTTATGAGTAAATTATTTCCATGGATATAAGTCGGAGATGTTAAAATTTGTCACAACCAGCGTAAATAACAATTAATGATTTCCAACTGCAAGTGGTCACACCAGTCAAGTATGCACTGTGTGCTGGTGTCTGATGAGAATCAGTGCATGCTTTCGAAACCACTTTGTCAAATTACAATTTTCAAGATAAATAAATTTTTTTTCAATTTTAATCATCCCGCAAAAACAATTCCAATTTGATTCTGCTTTCGGAGGCTTGTTCCGCAAAACGATCGAGTTTCCCGTATCAATTATTCTCTGCTTTGATAAGCTTTAGAGACGATATACGTTGTCTATGCGATTATAGACAAGAAGGGAACCGTGATCACAAATCAATAACCTTTATGAGTAAATTATTTCCATGGATATAAGTCGGAGATGTTAAAATTTGTCACAACCAGCGTAAATAACAATTAATGATTTCCAACTGCAAGTGGTCACACCAGTCAAGTATGCACTGTGTGCTGGTGTCTGATGAGAATCAGTGCATGCTTTCGAAACCACTTTGTCAAATTACAATTTTCAAGATAAATAAATTTTTTTTCAATTTTAATCATCCCGCAAAAACAATTCCAATTTGATTCTGCTTTCGGAGGCTTGTTCCGCAAAACGATCGAGTTTCCCGTATCAATTATTCTCTGCTTTGATAAGCTTTAGAGACGATATACGTTGTCTATGCGATTATAGACAAGAAGGGAACCGTGATCACAAATCAATAACCTTTATTTATATATAAGTTAAATTATTACTTCGAGAATTTACTAAAAAAAATGCTCCACGAGCTTTATTCAAGAAAATGTACAATGTAAGTGAACTTAATTCCAGTGGCGGCTCGTCAGGGTGGGCCCGGCCCGCCTGGCCCACCCTGACGAGCCGCTACTGAGTTAAAGTAAAGTAGATATTTCTTGTTGGTATCCGCGTATACCTTATAATAATGTTTTAGTGTCGAGCGGGCCCAGTGGCGGCTCGTCAGGGTGGGCCAGGCGGGCCGGGCCCACCCTGACGAGCCGCTACTGCTTACTTCTAGTATCGATAATTACTTTTATTCGATATTTCTGCTGATGTAGCGTCTGCCTTTGCTGCATTTGGTTCATCATGATCGATGCATTTTCACCTGGGCGCGTGTTTGCTGATTATGCGGGAACGTGTTGTTAACTCTTCCCCCTCTAAGTGCGATTGTCCGCTATCGTTAGAAGTACGGAAGGTTATTAAACCTGGGTTGCGTTTGATTTGCCAATGTGGATGGATAGCTGATTGTTGATGACATTGATGATGGGATAACTGTGACTTCTGTTTTAGGTGAGATCGCCGCTGATGAGATTTGGCGCTTCTGGAAACAAGTTTTCAGAATCAGGTAGGTTGATGTTATTGCTCCCAAGAGAAAAATTAGGCAATAGGTCGTGTACTGGTGAACTTCGTTGTTTGATTTTAGCAATTCTATCTTCTCGGTGTTGTTGATTTTAATTTCGTCCAGCATTTCAAGGGAAAAATGATCCCCATATAATTTTCCTTCGGCTGTAGGCTGGAGTATTGCAGGCAGTGCGTTGATCGTTGATATCTCATGCGCTTCATAGTTTTTCCCATTTATTTTTATTGAAGTATTGCGAAAGTTGACTAAGCACGTCCCGTTCAAAGGGTGAGTGGATTCTTCTACTTCAAGTTGACCACAGAACGCATTTAGTAGTAAGTTGCCAAGTGAAATCTCCTCGGTGGTTGGAACTTGCAGACCGTTGATTCTGTTGCAGGTGGCGTTTGAGCTTTGCAGCAGTCTTGGCAAGCAGCTGGTTAAACTAATATCTACTACATCGGATTCTTCACAAATGAATAAATTGTTATAACATTTACAACTATTCGTTTTTATTCCATACAATTTTTCTTTATGCTTTAATATTTTCTCAAAAGGTATTTCTGTTTGTTCAATCGCACTTTTCTAAGCTGCAAACATCAGCAACAATCTGTAAAGCAATCAAATCATATCCAATGTTCAATAGCAGTTTTCTAAGTTGCAAACATCAGCAAAAACCCCTAAAGCAATCAAATCACATCCAACACAATGTAATCAAGGCATCACATTACCACGACCAGATTGTTTATTCGTGATGGGAGCGCAACAATGTTGCGTGCGTTAACAGATTGGTATTTGATCGCGACTTCTTGCAAGATAAAAAATGCTGACCATAGCGTCTGGCGGGTAAAGTGATGCCTTGTGAAAAATAAAAATGTAACTTTCGGATACCATCGAAGTGCACAATAAATTCATTCGTACTAGAGAGCTCGAGCTAAAAGGGTGTTTTTTCTTGAATTCAAAATATAATATTAATTTTTCTATCCTATCAGCAAGGTATCGTTGCAACTGTTCCAGCGAAGGAGCAAAGGTTAAGCACCTAGGCTCCAGGTCAACTCAAGAGGCGTTGGTCTTTGACAAGCGGACATAAAAACAAAGGTGAAGTGTAGTGGTTTTGCGGTGAAGCAGCTGTTTCTGCCAACGATATAAGAATCGGAGGCAGTTTTTTCCTACGCGTAGCAACCAGGTACAGGTACCTCGGCTGGAGGTCATCGCAAAAGAGCGTTGACATTAACACTGTTATTATGTTTCTTTTTACTAATGTTCGAAGAAGAACATTAGTATTAAAATCACTTTGGCCAAAAATTCATATTTCTATAAATATATATATATATATATATATATATATATATATATATATATATATATATATATATATATATATATATATATATATATATATATATATATATATATATATATATATATATCATCAAAAAATTTCAGTGAAAAAATCTCAGGAACGCGCCATCCGATTGAGCTGAAATTTTCAGGACACATTGGTGTATATGCAGAATAGTGCCAGGTCTCACAAAAAGTTAATAATCTTTAACCGTTTGTCGCCGGCGGCCATTTTAGTGATTTTTTTAATATACCTATTATTTCGTACACAAATAGATTTTGCAAAAATAAAGTTGACGAAATAAATTTTGAACGTATTTTACATGTGAATCGGATGTTTTGGAATTTTTTAACCCCATGTGTGCGCTGGGTGCCTAAAAACAGAACGGGAAAACTTGAAAATTTTTAAATTGCGATAACTTTTGACCGAGTTATTCAATCATTACGAAATTTTTAGGACATATTGGTATTATTTAGTTGTAGATTTCCGTAGCTTTTGATGAGCGTGCTGGCAACCCTGTAGCTAGGGCGGGCACCGAAAGTGAAAACCTTCAAATCATCGTCTCTCTTGAGAAACTGCCGCTTCTTCAAAAAAAAGCCACTCATATGTAAATATTGTGCTTTGTTTACATAAACAAAAAAAAAATTTTATATGGTATAACGGGCACGCCTGGTAACCCTTGCCCAATTTACCTATATTTTTAGCATCAAAAACTTCTGTTCACGGAAACTCACGATCCAATGAGCAGAATTAATTCAAATTTGCACAATGTATTGGTCCTATATAGGACCAGGTCTGATAGAAGTGATTTTGAAATGCGGGTGATTCTGTGCCAGTGGTGCCATCTTGAAAAATCACTAAAAAAGATAACTGCTTTTAGCCCTATAAATTCTGATTGAATCGTTCGATTTTGACGAAATTCACATAGCTGAACCTTATTTAATACCACGTTTGGTAGAAATTTGGTTGAAAAATTCGGTTGGAGCTGCCAGCTATGATAATTTTGGTGTCTTAAATTTGAAAAACTAAAAATTTGGAAGTGAAAACATTAAACCATCGAATTTTCAAAAACTGTCCGTTTCTTACAATAAAACCAATCTGTATACAAATCTTATGCTTTATCTACACGTTCAAAGTAAAACTTTGGAAATTTCATGTCGGACAAGAACGGTAACCCTTTCCCAGTCAACCTATATTTTTAGCATCAAAAACTTCTGTTCACGGGAATTCACGAATCAATAATCAGATACCATTGAAATTTACAGAATGCGTTGGAATTAAGTAGGACCAGGTCTGATAGAAGCGATTTTGAATTGTAGGCATTTCTGTGCCAGTGGTGCCATCTTGAAAAATTACAAAGAAAAAAACTGCTTTTTGCCCTATGAAATGTGAATAAGTAACCAGATTTTCATGAAATTGACACAGTAGCTGAACCTTACTCTAAGCTCTGTTTGATTGAAATTTGGTTGAAAAATTCGATTGGTGCTGCCAGCTACGGTAATTTTTGTGTCTTTGGTTTTGAAAATTTTCTCAGGAAAATAAAACTTTTTGTCCTATAACTTCCAGTGCAGTCATGAAATCAATACGAATTTCATACAATTTATGGAACCTCTTATAAGCAATTTTCAGGCCAAATTTGGTTTAAAAGCCACAATAGGGATGCCAGCTGTTGTTGGTTTTGTGTTTGTTTGCAATATCTTTATTAAGCGGTTTAATCGTAGAATTTTCAATTGGTAATGATATTGTAGTGCCAATAAACAGCAGATATTAAGCTTTCGATTATTTGAAAAAACTCGCTGCAAGTAACCCTTAATTTCTTCATAGTCCTATAACTTCGAATGTAATATAACAACGTGAAGCAGATGTGATATATTCTTGGCTTTGATACTGGCAAAAAGTTGCCAGCACGAGTCGGTTGTGCTACTTTTGTATCAATAAAATTATACCGGAAACATTTACAATGAAAATAAATAACCGATGTTTCAATTCCCAAAGTTCTGCAAGTTTTTCGGATCGCAGCCCCAAACACCAACTTCAGTTACAGTGCTACAGGCACTGAGCATTTTCTTCATTGATGTTAAATGAGATGCTGCTTTCGAAATTTTGTGAAATAAGCAACTGATAACGAATATAATTAAACCGTGTTTTGCTCTCATAAACGTTGAAATTCATGCCAGTGGTAATATCTGAAACCTTCCACCATATGAGTTATAATGCATTCTTGAGGCCAAAGTAGAATGTGGCGTTTGAAACAGTTTGGCCGTCATAAGCAGCTCATGTGGTGGAATATGCACTCAAAACCTCCACGATTCTTCTACTGTTCTTCGAACATTAGTATTTCTAGCGGTTCAGGTGCGCTAGAGTTTTTTTTAATTGGTTTAACTAGAAGAATATTGATTATATAAAGTATGGTTTCATGATTACTGATAATTTTTATGTCAGCTTATTCTAGGGCTTCTTCTACAGTCGAAAAGGGTAATAAATCTTTGTTTAACGTATCGGTAGCTAAATTTATTTCGATTTTTGATAGAATGAGGGAGTTGATGACTCCCATTTTTGCCCAGTTAATGTTTTTCAATTCCTCCTCAACAATTTTCATTTTGTATTTTGATTCGGAAAAATTATTATTATTTGCCCTTTTTTCTTCATTTCATCATATATTTTTATTAATGTTTGAAGAACATTAGTATTAAAATCGATTCGGCCAAAAATTCATATTTCCATATATATATATATATATATCATCATATATATATCATCAAAAAATTTCAGTGAGATAATCTCGAGAACGCGCCATCCGATTGAGCTGAAACTTTCAGGATACATTGGTGTATATGCAGAATAGGTCCAGGTATCTTTAAATGTCAGTTATTGTTAACGTTTTGGCGCCGGCGGCCATTTAAGTCATATTTTTAATATACCTATTATTTCGTGCACAAATAATTTTTGCAAAAATAAAGTTAACGAAATAAATTTCCAACGTGTTTTACATATGAATCGGATAATGCTTTGGAATTTTTTAACCCTATGTGTGCGCTGGGTGCCTAAAAAGAGGACGGGAAAATTTGAAAATTTTTATATTGCGATAACTTTTGACAGAGCTATTGAATCATTACGAAATTTTCACGACATATTGATATTATTTAGTTGTAGATTTGTGTAGCTTTAAATGAGCGTGCTGGCAACCCTGTAGCTAGGGCAGGCACTGAAAGTGAAAACCTCCAAATCATCGTCTCTCTTGAAAAAATGCCGTTTCTTCAAAAAAAAGCCACTCATATTTAAATCTTGTGCTCTGTTTACATAACTAAAAAAAAAAAAGATATGGTATAACGGGCACGCCTGGTAACCCTTGCCCAATTTACCTATATTTTAAGCATCAAAAACTTCTGTTCACGGAAACTCACGATCCGATGAGCAGAATTAATTAAAATTTGCAGAATGTATTGGTCTTAAATAGGACCAGGTCTGATAGAAGTGATTTTTAAAGAAGGTTGCCAGCACGAGTCGGTTGTGCTACTTTTGTATCAATAAACGCTTACAGTTAGTATTCATACCGGAAACATTTACAATTAAAATAAATAATCAATGTTGCAATTCGCAAAGCTTTGCAAATTTTTCGGATCGCAGCCCCAAACACCAACTTCAGTTACAGTGCTGCAGGCACTGAGCATTTTCTTCATTGATGTTATATGAGATGCTGCTTTCAAAATTATGTGAAATAAGCAACTGATAACGAATATAATTAACCCGTGTTTTGCTCTGATAACCGGTGAAATTCATGCCAGTGGTAATATCTGAAACCTTCCACCATATGAGTTATAATGCATTCTTGAGACCGAAGTAAAACGTGGCATTTGAAACAGTTTGGTCGTAATAAGCAGCACATGTGGTGGAATATGCACTCAAAACCTGCACGATTCTTCTACTGTTCTTCGAACATTAGTGTTTCTAACGGTTCAGGTGCGCTAGAGTTTTTTGTATGTCATTCGTTATCTTCGTAATCTTGTTAATTCGTTGGTTATACAATTCGTTTATTACAAATTGTGTATTACTATTACTTAGGACGTTGTTTATCTTTTCTTTTATCGTCACCAGGTCTTCGTGATCAGGGCTTCCGGCTATCCATTTCCATGCCGAGCCTAGAAAATTTAGTGATCTTTTCGCCTTCCGGGGTTTTAGGTTATGGATTCAAGTGGTGGACTTTGGTGGACTTCATTCATCAAATATCGTGAGAGTGGATTATGTTGGATTATTGATAGATTCAGAATGGGGTGAACGTCGGTAATAAATCGTTCGTATTGGTCTAAGTATATAATGTGAATTATTTTAAAATTTCTGTCCTTTATCTTTGTCGGTCCCAGATAGAAAGATATGATTTGCGAGTTCGTATAGTCCAAAATTTGTACGTTTGCGTTGATCGCGTGGGCGATGAACCTGGAAGAAGTTAATTTCGAATTTTATCTTTATGTATTATTTTGCCAGATTCAGTTAGTATAGTCGTATTTCTGTTCTCCCTAACAACTTCCTGTCGGTATCTAGGGTTTAGTTTTGTTCCAATTCGTTTGTTCTGTCTGACGTAAATAACCTGTCCTGTATCGTAAGTCTTTATAGGTTGCCGATTTTTATTGTGGTGGATCATGTCGGTCATTTGTTTGCGTTTGATCTTCTCTATATTACTGAGGTGCGCATTCTCTAATTCTTCAGGGGTGATATTTGGAATTCGGCCGAGGTAAAGCTCTACTGGTTTCTTACCTATAGTCGAGTGAATTGTGAAATTGTACTCGTGCACTGCACGTTCGAAGAGTTCTTCGAAGGGTCTAGGAGGTCCGTCGCGTTTCAGGCATCTCATGATCTCTATGAGAGTAGAGTGCCAGCGTTCAATTTGACCGTTGACTTCACTTTTGTACGGAGGAGTTCGAAAGAGCTTAATTTTAAGTTCGTCCTCTATCATGGACTCTAAGGATGCGGATCTAAGTGCACCTTCGTTATCGATTACCACCATTTCGGGGATACAGTAAAAAAAATTGTATATCTCGTAGGGGACGTCTGACGTCCTCAGCGGATTTTGTTGGTATAACTTTGGCTTGAACAAATTTTGTGAATTTATCTATTGCTGTGAGTACGCGTTTTTTCTCCGTCATGAATATGTCGATGTGAACAATATGTCCAGGATATTTTGGAATTAGTGTCAGTTCTAAGAATTGTTTGTTCGGGTGTCTGTCATATTTGTTTTCTTTGCATATGGTACAAAGTTTAACCAGCTGTCTAATTTTGGAGGACATTTTCGGAAAATAAAAATTCTCTAATATTTGTTTGCGGTTTTCTTCCGCGTTACGGTGTGCTCTCTTGTGAGTTCGAAGGATTCGTTCTTCTTGTTCTGCCTCGTTGGGAATGTCTTCTACCAGTTTTTATGTAAAGCAAATTCTGTAGTCTTTAAAGTGATGGGGATAAATAGTTTGGATGAGACCCATAGTAGGCTCGTCAGTGAGGAGTCCATTTGTAAGATGTGGATTTAGATACCTTTTAAAAATGTTTATTATGTTGTGCTCGGAATAGTTTCTTTGAAAAATGATGTGCCTGGTGTAGTTTTCAAAGGGGTTTACAATCTGATAACTGTTTTCTTCTCCGATTTTAAGAAGGAGTTGATTTTTAAATACGTTAACTGGTGATTCGAGAGAAGGAATAAGGTTTTGTGCCGAACTATCGTCACTGTGTTCTGTAAGTGTCATGGAATTTATTTTGTTTGTATTGTATGTCAGAGTAGTTGATTCTTTGATTTTTTGAGGGGGTCTAGAAAGAGAATCAGCGACGGCATTCGCTTTACCTTGTTTATAACGAAACTCATAATCATATTCTTCGAGAATGGCTTTCCAACGTTTGAGTTTACTATTTGTGTTTTTCGAACTGAGTGCGTATATAAAGGGCTGATGGTCGGTGAAAATCCGAACATGATTGGAGCCGTAAAGATAATTTCGAAGGGAATTTAATGACCAAATAATTGCTAACATCTCTTTTTCATTCGTTGCGTAGTTTTCCTCAGTTTTACTGAGAGTTCTGGACAAGAATGAAATAGGCTTGTTATCTTGAGATAAGACAGCACCGATCGCGTAATTGGAAGCATCGGTTGTTAGCTCGAATGGCTTAGTGAAGTCTGGATGGGAAAGTACAACATCTTGTGATATGAGAATATTTTTGAGCTTTTCATAAGCTACAGCTGCTTCTTTATCGAGAGAAATTGGTTTGTTTTTGGATGAGTTTTTTGATACTCGTCCATCCTCCCCTCTTAAAAGTGATGTCAGGGGTTTGGCAATTTTTGCATAATCTTTAATAAACCGCCGATAGTACCCTGACATGCCTAGGAAAGAACGTAAGTCTTTGAGTGTTTTGGGAAGCGGGAATGAAGCGATTGCTTCAACTTTCTTGGGGTTTGTTTTGATGCCATCTACGCTGACTATAAACCCTAAGAATTCAACTTCCTTTTTTAGGAATTCGCATTTGTCCAAATTAATTTTCATATTGGCATCTTTCAGGGTTTTAAGAACTATGTCTAGATTTTCAAAATGGTCTTTTTCAGTCTTACCGAAGACTATTATGTCACCTATATAAATGCGGCAGCGTTTTCCGACGTGTTCTCGAAGGATGTCATCTAGTGCCCTTTGAAATATTGCTGGGCCGTTTTTTAAGCCGAACGAACTCATATTTGCCATTATTGATGGCGAAAGCGGTTTTCTCGATGTCGCGTTCTCTTAAGGGAATCTGATGAAATCCGCTTTTTAGGTCGATGATTAAAAATTATTGATTTTCACCAAGGTTGGAGAGGACATCATTAATGTCGGGAATAGGATAAGCATTGGTTACTGTAATGGAGATCAATTTCCAGTAGTCGATGACCATTCGAAATTTTTTTTCTCCTGATGCATCCGGTTTTTTCTTTACTATCCAGACTGGTGCATTATAAGGGGACTTGGAAGGACGTATGATATTGTCGTTTAAAAGTTGTTGAATTTCTTTTTCGACTTCGTCCTTCAGCCCCATTGGATACAGGTAAGATCTATCATAGACTGGGTCGTTGGTTGTCGTACAAATTTCCCCTTTTACAATAGTTATGTAGTCAGGCTTCTGTTTGGCTCTGATGATAGGTTAGGGTATTTTTCGAGAATATGTTTCAGGGTTTTAATTTGTGATTCGGTCATATGATTGGTTCTTAGGTTTAGGTGATTCAAGGTTTGGGAAATTTGTTGTTTGAGGGGATCCAGATATTCCCTTTGATCGTCATAAAATTATTGTTGGTGTGAATAACTGCTTGGAGGGTTTTTAAGCTGTCATTCTCAATTATTCCTGCAAATGTTTTTAATGGTGGTAGGATGAAGAATTTTAATTTTTCGATGTTGGGTCCAAATAAAGGAATAAAGGCATGGTGTATTATATTGATTGATCCGCCAACAGAATTTACATTCAAGGATTTTTCATTTTTTATGGGATATCGTATGAATAGTAGCTGAATGTAATTTTTGTTCGAGCCGGTGTCAATAAGAAATTTGAGACTTTCTCCGCTCTTCGCGGTGTATTCCATGTATGGAAGCGAAGAGCTCAACAATCTAAAAAATGGACGTTGTCCTGTTCGTTTTCAGTATTCTGGTCCGGGGTGTCTGTAGTTGTATTATTATTATCATTTTCGGTAAGTGGGTTTTTGTAGGTATTTAGTTCGTCGTAGTTAAAATATTGTTCGTATTGTTCGCTGTCGTAATTTTCGTCAGGAGCAGTGGGAGTCTGCTCCAAATTGAATATCCTCTGCTGTTTGTTAGGTACGTGGGCCATTTGAGATGTTGGCCGTTTTTGGGCTGTGTGTTGGTGTTGATTTTGGGGTCGGTTTTGGTAGTTTATGGCTCTTGACCTGATTGACTGATCAATGTCCATCGACTCATATTGCCTGGGCTTTGGGGGTAATTGCCTGAAATTTGGATTGTGTGCAAATGGTCCATGGTTTGGAAAAAATTGATTAGGTTGTGGAGGATGTCGAAGAAATTGTGTTGGCTGAGGCACGCTAGGGCTCTGTAGTAATTCAGGGAGGAAATCTCTTCTTGGGATGTGGCCTTGTAAGGGTGAATTATTCCTTTTAGGTGGCAGTGGTGGCGGTACATTTGGGTGATTCCTTCTGTTTGTATTGTGTGAGCTTAACGCGTGCTGAGCTCTGTAGTCTACATTTTGCCATTTAAGGCAAAGATGTAGAGCTTGCGGGAGATCGACAGGTTCTCGAATACTTAAGAGACGAGGAAAATCACCTTTGAGACCACGCACGAACGTATCTAATGCCTTATCTCTATAGCAATGGGTCATGTTTCTTAAGGATTCATGTCCCATCTCCATAGATGACAGCTTGTTGAGAATAAGGGACAAATGATGATATACGATTTGATAGAATTCGTGAATGGTATGGCTACCATGCACAAGAGTTGTCATCTTGTACTCAAGAGTACCTAGGTCGCGCTTATCTGCGTAGTGCAAGGTTAGACAATTCGCAAATTTAGGCCAATTTAAGGGCGTATTGTAGGACTCAAGGGCTATGTCGGCCTTTCCCACAATTTTGTTGCGTATAACCGATAGAATACCAAAGTACTTTGGAGTACCTTGCAGGTGTTGGTAAATTTTAAGTATCCTTTCTACGCTCTTCCTCCATGAAGAAAATTCACTTGGGTCCCCCAAAAATGTTCGTAGGCTTTTAACTACGTCAGGGATTTTATCCATATCAGATAAGTCCCTTTCGTTGCCCACGTTTATGGGAATATCATGATCTTGGTTGGGATCTGATGCGGGGTTCATGTAAGACTCAAAAATTTGTCTTCCTTGAATGTGGAGGGTTTCCAAAACCAGCTGAGATATTAATCGAACTAGATCTTCATGATTTTGAATGTTTTGTTGAGAGTTTGGAGGGTTTGCTGCGCCTACTTCTTCCACTATAGGTGGAAGTTCGTCAGCGTTTAAGCGGGGGGTCTAATCAAGTTATTTCGGTTGGCTATTATCCTCACAACACGAAGGGATTTTCACAAGTCAAGAGCCGTCACTAAATCAAAAGGATTTTCGATAAGTGGGGACTAGGGATTCCAATCCCGAACAATTTTTTCAATCCCGGGATTACGGGATTAAAAAATCTCAAATCCCGGGATCCCGGGATTCAAGATTCAAAATATAACACATCAAAATAAGTCAAGTTTTAATAAACAGATTATATTATGTGCCATCATTTCAAAACTACAGCAATAAGTAAGCTGAAAACTGTATAAAAAATATGTTACTGAATAATTACTAATTTATTTAATTGATGCAAATAAAAACAATAATTTTAATTATCCGAGACGTTGACAGTATGAAAGCAAATATTTAAAATTACAACTATTACAAATTACAACAACAAATCACGACAAAAAATCACAACAAAAAATCACAACTCTTAACATATAAAATATTCAACACATAAAAATTCTGCCAAAGTTCATTGATTTTTTCGGAAATAACATTGAAGCAATAGCAAAGTATCCAAAGTATCGTCCTCAAGCCTGCTTCTAAATTTATTTCCGATGTTGGATGCCGCGGAAATGGTCGATAAATATTAGTAAGCCTGCTCCAAACTATGTGAGTGCCACCACTTTCGAAAAGTTTCATTTCTTTTGCAATAGTTTTAATTAGATTAGTTTCTTGCGGCATTTCACGATTGATTATTTTCATACTTTTGCAGCTCTTTTTGTAGCATCAATTGATGACTACCATGTTCTGATTTAATATGGGTATCTACTGGGTTCTCCTCATTTATTTGGCTAGCAAGCAAAGGGTTCAGCATCTAGATCATTGAAGTATTTTTTTTTTAATTTTGCTTGGTTTCTAAAAGAAAGATTCTATTTCACTTGGTAAATTTTTGGTGGCACTATGTAGATTCTGGAGATAGCTCAGTACACGGACGCTCTTTTGTTCGGTCAAATATTGCAATTTTCATATCATTCACAAGAATGGACCGTTTTTCTCCTAGCAGCCTAAATAAAAATCTTGATGAAGTATTAGCATCTTGATGAAGTATTAGCATAAATTTGCATCTTTCCGATTTAAGGCCTAAACAGTCAGTTTTACAAGGAGTAAAACTTCAATAAGTTTCTGAATCGAATCAAACTCAGTTTTTTTTAATCGCTTTGGATATTGCAGGCCTATTAATGTATACTATTTTTCAAAATGGAAAACCGTTTAAACATTGTCAAGAGATTATTTCATCTTGTTTTACAATCCAGTAAGTGAGACAATTAAAGGCCTTGCTCGGATTTGACATAGTTTTAAAGATCGTTATTATTTTTCGTTGAAGCTTTTTTAAAATATAAAACTACCTTACGAACTTTCTTTATGCATGCGCTCATGTCCGTCGTCAGATCAAGCATGTCTTGTAGGCGACCGGGTTCAACGTAGTAAGCTGATTCAGGAGCGTCCAAATCTTCGTGGTCTTCGTCCAAATTATCAGCTGCTTCATCAACTCTTTGATCTAGAATGGACCTCCTATTATAGACAACATCGCAAACTGCCAAAAGGATGCTATGCGCCAAACAAATATGTTGCTCTGTATTAGCTAGTCTGCCTACTTTTCGCATTTCATTTGACCCATCAGTTATGATGGTAACAATGTATTTTCCTAGAGAAACATCAAACTCAGCGAAACACTCTTTTAATATATCTAGGTAGTTTGCAACTGTCATTGATATCCTTACTCGCACCAAGCTCCAGTAAGAATTCAATAAGTAGATGTTAATATTTGTGTAGCGTCTATTTGTTGTCGAGGTCCACTCATCAAACGTCAAAATGAACCGTTCACCTGAGATACTAGCCTGTCTTATCTCATTTTTTATTATTTTTTTATCCCGCTTGGATAGCCCAGAGCCTTTTTTTGATTGTAATTGAGGATTTTGGTAAATCTGTGTATGCATTTGCTAGTATTAATTTCCTCAAATCATTCGAAGTAACGAATACACTAAATGCGAAACAGTCCATACTTATTTATTAACAAACCCCTTTGTATTCTCTTGTTAACTGATACATCGGTTTGTTTTGCTCTATTCTTTACACATTTTGATGTGAACCTGCATGCTGATTGCTTTCTCATAAATATGGATTCTATTTGCTCTTTTCGAGTCTTGTCGTAATTTGATTGCCGATTATGCTTGACTCCCGGCCCCGGAATCCAGGCCAATTTCTGATCCCAAAAATCCCGGGATTAGAACTCATCAATCCCGGGATTTTCGGGACCAGAAATTAACCGGGATCCCGAGATCCCGGGATGCGGGATCCCGGGATTGGATTCGCTAGTGGGGACGCACCGATGATTTTTAGCAATGAAGAAAAAGTATTTTCAATAAGGTAGAAAATGATTTTGTTATAAAAGAGGATTTCCACACAGTAGAATGAAAAGATGAACAGATCACACCACTTTGTGCTTTACTTTACGATTTTGCGGTGTCACGATCAGTAGCCCCACATTGGGCGCCAGTTAAATTATTACTTCGAGAATTTACTAAAAAAAATGCTCCACGAGCTTTATTTAAGAAAATGTACAATGTAAGTGAACTTAATTCTAGTATCGATAATAACTTTTATTCGCTATTTCTGCTGATGTAGCGTCTGCCTTTGCTTGCTGCATTTGGTTCATCATGATCGATGCATTTTCACTTGGGCGCGTGTTTGCTGATTATGCGGGAACGTGTTGTTAACTTATATATATATATATATATATATATATATATATATATATATATATATATATATATATATATATATATATATATATATATATATATATATATATATATATATATATATATATGTATATATATATATATATATATATATATATATATATATATATATATATATATATATATATATATATATTTATATATATATATATATCTATATATATATATCTATATTTATATATATATATATATCTATATATATATATCTTTATATATATATATATATATATATACATATATATATATATATATATATATATATATATATATATATATATATATATATATATCTATATATATATATCTATATATATATATATATATATATATATATATATATATATATATATATATATATATATATATATATATATATATATATATATACATATATGTATATCTACTAGGTGGGGTGAAAAGTAACCTCCTTGACCACCAGAATGCGCTGCAATCGCAAAAAAGATTATTGTGCCTTATAGTCCATTCATATTTAGGCAGACATGTCAAATTTCAGAGCGATACAGTCATTTGTTTTGTTTTTACAGCCGATTTTTGTTGACGTGTTTGGCATCATGTTGAGTATGGAAATAAACCATTTTCATTGTCTCATAAAACATTATTTTTTGAGAGGCAAAACGGCGAAGGAAACAAAAGAAAAGTTGGATAAATATTATGGGGCTAGTGCTCCTTCAGATTATACCGTGAAATATTGGTTTCGAGAGTTTCGTGGTGGCCGAAACTCCACTGCCGATGAAGTCCGCAGCGGCAGGCCCTCCGATGCGGTTACACAGGACAATGTCAAAAAAATACATGAAATGGTGTTGGCCGACCGGAAAATGAAGATGCGCGAGCTAGCAGATGTCACAAGGATTAGTACCAAGCGCACAGGCTATATTTTGGGTGAGATTCTGCAGATAAAAAAATTATCCTGCCGCTGGGTGCCGCGCATGCTGACTTCGGACCAAAAACACAAACACGAGCGCACTTCGGAAGCGTGTTTGGCCATGCTGATGCGGAATTGGGTGGACTTTTGGCTTCGATTGGTGACTTGATGAAACCTGGATCCACTATTTCACGCCAGAGAGCAGAATGAGTGCCCAGCAATGGACTGAAGCCGGCACGAGTGCTCAGAAGCGGCCAAGGGAGGCTCAATGGGTCGGAAAGGTCATGGCGTCGGTTTTCTGGGATTGTCACGGCATACTCTTCGTGGACTACCTCAAAAAAGAAAAAAACCATCAGCAGCGAGTGTTACTGCCCATTATTGGAGCGATTGAAAGCCGAAATCAATGCGAAACGGCCTCACATGAAGCCAAAAAAATTTTGTTTTCACAAGATAACGCGCCGTCACACAAGAGCATCGCAACAATGGCTAAAATCAACGTTTTAGGGCTCGAATTGCTTCCCCACCCACCTTATTCACCTGACTTGGCTCTCTTGGACTATTATCTGTTCACAAACCTCAAAAGATGGCTCATCAATAAAAAATTCAGCTCGTGCGAGCAGATCATCAACGCCGCGGATGAGTATTTTGTAGGCCTTCCGGATAATTACTTTTCGGACGGGATGAAAAAGTTGGAAAATTTCTGGAATAAGTGTATCGACCTAAAAGAGGACAACATTGAATAAAATGTAAAAAAAAATTTAAAAAAACATTTTTTTCATTCCCAAGGAGGTTACTTTTCACCCCACCTAGTATATATATATATATATATATATATATATATATATATATATATATATATATATATATATATATATATATATATATATATAAAGAAATATGAATTTTCGGCAAAGTGGGTTTAATACTAATTTTCTTCGAAAATTATTCAAAATATTATGATCGTAATGCATGACATAGGAAACATTTCAAACCAAATGACAAAATAATGATCTTTTTGGAAAACAAAAGACAGGTTGAAGGAGAAATAGTAGGGCCCATAGGATATTCTCGATCATACATGGTAATGTGTGAAAGCAAATTTCTCAGGAGAAACTTAAATCATCTACGAAAATTTTAAAACTCTAGCGCACCTGAACCGCTAGAACACTAATGTTCGAAGAACAGTAGAAGAGTCGTGCAGATTTTGAGTGCATATTCTACCACATGAGCTGCTTATTACGGCCAAACTGTTTTAAACGCCACGTTTTATTTTGGTCTCAAGAATGCATTGTAACTCATATGGTGGAAGGTTTCAGATATTATAACTGGCATGAATTTCAGCGTTTATGAGAGCAAAACACGGGCTAATTATATTCGTTATCAGTTGCTTATTTCACAAAATTTTGAAAGCAGCATCTCATATAACATCAATGATTAAAATGCCCAGTGCCTGCAGCACTGTAAATGAAGTTGGTGTTTGGGGCTGCGATCCGAAAAATTTGCAGAACTTTGGGAATTGAAACATTTATTATTTATGTTCATTGTAAATGTTTCCGGTATGAATACTAACTGTAAGCATTTATTGATACAAAAGTAGCACAACCGACTCGTGCTGGCAACCTTTCACCAGTATCTAAGCCAAGAATATATCACATCTGCTTCACGTTGTTATATAACATTTGAAGTTATAGGAGTATAAAGAAATTTAGGGTTACCTGCAGCGAGTTTTTTCAAATAATCGAAAGCTTAATATTTGCTGTTTATTGTCACTACAATATCATAGCCAATTGAAAATTCTACGATAAAACCGCTTAATAACGATATTGCAAACAAACACAAAACCAACAATAGCTGGCAACCCTATCATGGCTTTTCAACCAAATTATGCTTGAATAATGTATATTATAGGTTCCAGTAATTGTATGAAATTCGTATTGATTTCATGACTGCACTGGAAGCTATAGAGCAAAAAGTTTTATTTTCCTGAGCGAATTTTCAAAACCAAAGACACAAAAATTACCATAGCTGGTAGCTCCAATCGAATTTTTCAATCAAATTTCTATCAAACATAGTTTAGAGTAAGGTTCAGCTAGTGTGTCAATTTCACGAAAATCTGGTAACTTATGCACAGAGTTGCCCACAATTGATCTGGTCCTACTTAAGTCCAATGCATTCTGTAAATTTCAGCTGTATCTGATTATTGGTTCCTGAGTTCGCGTGAACAGAAGTTTTTGATGCTAAATATATAGATAAAATGGGAAATGGTTACCGTTCTTGTCCGACATTAAATTTAAAAGATTTACTTTGAACGTGTAGATAAAGCATAAGATTTGTATACTGATTGGTTCTATTGTAAGAAACGGGCATTTTTTAGGATATTCGATGGTTTGAATGTTTTAACTTCCAAACTTTTATTTTTTCAAATTAGAGACACCAAAATTGTCATAGCTGGCAGCTCCAACCGAATTTTTCGACCAAATTTGAAATAAGGTGCAGCTAATGTGTGAATGTCGTCAAAATCGAACGATTGAATCAGGATTTATAGGGTTGATTGAATCAGGATTTATAGGGATGCTAAAAATATAGGTAAATTGGGTAAGGGTTACCAGACTTGCCCGTTATATCATATCAAATTTTTTTTTTTGTCTATGTAAACAAAGCACAAGATTTACATATGAGTGGCTTTTTTTTTTAAAGAAGAGGCATCTTTTCAAATTTCTTTATACTCCTATAACTTTGAATGTAATTAAACACCGTGAAGCAGATGTGATATATTCTTGGCTTTGATACTGGCAGAAGGTTGCCAGCACGAGTCGGTTGTGCTACTTTTGTATCAATAAATGCTTACAAATAGTATTCATACCGGAAACATTTACAATGAAAATAAATAACCAATGTTTCAATTCCCAAAGTTCTGCAAATTTTTCGGATCACAGCCCCAAACAACAATTTCAGTTACAGTGCTGCAGGCACTGAACATTTTCTTCATTGATGTTATATGAGATGCTGCTTCCAAAATTTTGTGAAATAAACAACTGATAACGAATATAATTAACCCGTGTTTTGTGCTCATAAACTTTGAAGTTCATGCCAGTGGTAATATCTGATACCTTCCACCATATGAGTTATAATGCATTCTTGAGACCAAAGTAAAACGTGGCATTGGAAACAGTTTGGCCGTAATAAGCAGCACATGTGGTGGAATATGCACTTAAAACCTGCACGATTTTTCTACTGTTCTTCGAACATTAGCGTTTCTAGTGGTTCAGGTGCGCTAGAGTTTTTTTTATATTTTCTCTCTATTCATTCCTGGCTGCGAAAGAGTTCACAACCGCACTTATGTGGAAACAATGTAAATCTACAGTAAATAATGAAACAAACTTAAAAAACTCTAGCGCACCTGAACCGCTAGAAACACTAATGTTCGAAGAACAGTAGAAGAATCGTGTAGGTTTTGAGTGCATATTCCACCACATGTGCTGCTTATTACGACTAAACTGTTTCAAATGCCACGTTTTACTTTGGTCTCAAGAATGCATTATAAATCATATGGTGGAAGGTTTCAGATATTACCACTGGCATGAATTTCAACGTTTATGAGAGCAAAACACGAGTTAATTATATTCGTTATCAGTTGCTTATTTCACATAATTTTGAAAGCAGCATCTCATATAACATCAATGAAGAAAGTGCTCAGTGCCTGCAGCACTGTAACTGAAGTTGTTGTTTGGGGCTGCGATCCGAAAAATTTGCAGAACTTTGCGAATTGCAACATTGATTATTTATTTTAATTGTAATTGTTTCCTGTATGAATACTAACTGTAAGCGTTTATTGATACAAAAGTAGCACAACCGACTCGTGCTGGCAACCTTCTACCAGTATCAAAGCCAAGAATATATCACATCTGCTTCACGTTGTTATATAACATTCGAAGTTAAAGGAGTATAAAGAAATTTAGAGTTACCTGCAGCGAGTTTTTTCAAATAATCGAAAGCTTAATATTTGCTGTTTATTGTCACTACAATATCATTAAAATTTGAAAATTCTACGATAAAACCGCTTAATAAAGATATTGCAATTAAACACAAAATCAACAATAGCTGACATCGTGGCTTTTCAACCAAATTTGGCCTGAATAATGTTTATGACAAGCTTCATTAATTGTATGAAATTCGTATTGATTTCATGATCGCACTGGAAGTTATAGTGCAAAAAGTTTTATTTTCCTGAGCGAATTTTCAAAACCAAAGACACAAAAATTACCATTCGTGGTAGCACCAATCAAATTTTTCAACCAAATTTCCACCAAACAGAGCTTAGAGTTAGGTTTAGCTACTGTGCCAATTTCATGAAAATCTGGTAATTTGTTCACATTTCATAGGGCAAAATGCAGTTTTTTTTCTTTGTAATTTTTCAAGATGGCACCACTGGCACAGACTTGCCCACAATTCAAAATCGCTTCTATCAAATCTGGTCTTACTTAAGTCCAATGCATTCTGATAATTTTAGCTGTATCTGATTATTGGTTCGTGAGTTTCCGTGAACGTAAGTTTTTGATGCTAAAAATATAGGTTAACTGGGAGAGGGTTACCGTTCTTGTCCGACATGAAATTTCCAAAGTTTTATTTTGAACGTGTAGATAAAACATAAGATTTATATACAGATTGGTTTTATTGTAAGAAACGGACATTTTTTTGAATATTCGATGGTTTGAATGTTTTCACTTCCAAATTTTTTTTTTCAAAATGAAGACACCAAAATTATCATAGCTGGCAACTTCAACCGAATTTTTACACCAAATTTCTACCAAACGTGGTCTAAGGTAAGGTCCAGCAGTTGTGTGAGTTTCGTCAAAATCGAACGATTCAATCAGAATTTATAGGGCTAAAAACAGTTATCTTTTTTAGTGGTTTTTCAAGATGGCACCACTGGCACAGAATCGCCCGCATTTCAAAATCACTTCTATCAGACCTGGTCCTATTAAAGACCAATACATTTTGCAAATTTCAATTAATTCTGCTCATCGGATCGTGAGTTTCCGTGAACAGAAGTTTTTGATGGTTAAAATATAGGTAAATTGGGCAAGGGTTACCAGGCGTGCCCGTTATACCATATCTTTTTTTTTTTTTTGGTTATGTAAACAAAGCACAAGATTTACATATGAGTGGCTTTTTTTGAAGAAACGGCATTTTTTCAAGAGAGACGATGATTTGGAGGTTTTCACTTTCAGTGCCTGCCCTAGCTACAGGGTTGCCAGCACGCTCATTTAAAGCAACAAAAAGCTACAACTAACTAATGTCAATATGTCCTAAAAGTTTCGTAATGATTGAGTAGCTCTGTCAAAAGTTATCGCAATTTAAAAATTTTCAAATTTTCTCGTCCTCTTTTTAGGCACCCAGCGCACACATAAGGTTAAAAAATTCCAAAGCATTATCCGATTCATATGTAAAACACGATCGAAATTTATTTCGTTAACTTTATTTTTGCGAAAATTATTTGTGCACGAAATAATAGGTATATTAAAAATATCACTTAAATGGCCGCCGGCGCCAAAAGGTTTACAATAACTGACATTTAAAGAGACGTGGACCTATTCTGTATATACACCAATGTATCCTGAAAGTTTCAGCTCAATCGGATGGCGCGTTCCCGAGATTATCTCACTGAAATTTTTTGATGATATATATATATCTATATATATATATATATATATATATATATATATATATATATATATATATATATATATATATATATATATATATATATATATATATATATATATATATATATATATATATATATATATATATATGGAAATATGAATTTTTGGCCGAATCGATTTTAATACTAATGTTCTTCGAACATTAGTAAAAAAGCAGAAATATATTATTGTTTCTAAAGTATAAATTTGGAAAAAAAGGAAAGAAAAAGAAGAAGAGGATAAAAGTATAATGATTTGAAACAAAGAAATGAATATGTCAAAATTATTCATATATTTTGTAAAGCTTGAATATATTGAAATTATATAGTTTCTATAAATAACTATTGAATAGTAAAACATATACATATATTTGAATGTAATAGCAATGCACACACATTAAACTGCATTTGAAACAGGGGAGATGTAATGTACGAATAATGAAGATTTAACAGTACTCAAATATATTTAGTTAGCAAATAATGTTACTGATAACTATTATACCAAATGTAAAATAATTATACTAAATTTATAAAAGATGAATTCTATGTAACGTTAGAGTAGAATTCAAGTCACTTGTAAAATAGCACAAGTGATATGTTTGTGATTGTAGAGATCACAAGAGAGCACCATATTTTGATTTGATACTCAGTTCGATGCTGCCTTTTGTTCGAACATTAGAAGTAGCACCCAATCTCTAAATATTAAACGTGGCGCGTTTTCGCTTCAACTGAAGCAATTAAGCTGCTGACTCAGTGATGAAACTCCGTTGAGATCCACAGTCAACTAACGCTCGCAAAGGTATATAATCTTTCGCTATGTTTTTGACGTTGACCTTTGCAGTGGCCAATATTATAGTCGATAAAAGAGGGTTTCTACTAATTTTCGACGAAAATTAGCATTAAAATCGTTTCGCCAAGAATTCATATTTCTTTATATATAAATAAATAAATAAATATATATATATATATATATATATATATATATATATATATATATATATATATATATATATATATGTTTATACATATATATATATATATATATATATATATATATATATATATATATATATATATTATATATATATATATATATATATATATATATATATATATATATATATATATATATATATATATATATATATATATATATATATATATATTTATATATATATATATATATATATAAATATATATATATATATATATATATATATATATATATATATATATATATATATATATATATATATATTATCTATACATTCTTAAATACGTCGTCCAAAACTATCACATAAATGTTCTAATTCGGCCTTGGTGCAGCTTCTCCATTCTTGCTGTACTCTTGCCATTAATTGTCGTCTATTCTTCGGCATCGGATGTTTAAAAACACTCTCTTGAAGTTTAGTCCAAACGTGTTCGATTGAGTTAAGACCAGGAGAGTTTCCAGGCCAATCTTCCCAAACAGTTGGAAACATCGATTTTGCCAGTGTCAATGTTGCCTTTGCTGTATGCGCTCGTGCCCCATCCTGCATAAGAATTACCAAATTTTTATGTGGAAATTGTCTTCTGTCATCCTGACATGCTGCGTAAGCTGGTAAAATGTTGTTCCGGTAATAGGATCCATCTACGGTTGTGTTTTTGCTCAACAACATGAAGTATCGACTTTCCACATGAGGTAATTTCTCCTGCAAACATTATTTTGAGGTCAAATTTGGGCTTTTGTATGGGTTGAATAGTGCTTGGATAACTTGTTCTTACTCTCATATTTTGCCTATTCGGCGTTGGGTGCAAAACAATTGGGGATTCATCCGTAAAAAGTATGTTAGCTCTCTTAGACCTTCCAAAAGCACTATCTTCACGGAATCCTTCGCTTTGCAACCTTCTAGAGAAGTTAAGTCTATCTGTGACATTCTTTGCAGTAAGAATCGGCTTTACTCGTCTCTTGTAGGCATGTTTTCTCCTATTCGTCGATTTAATGTACCATTGATCGAGACTTTGTCTTTCGCCGTTGTTGGTAATTTTCGGATTGATTTATCCTTTTGGTCGCTGTCCTTGTTCCAATGCCTGGCTTGTTTCCTGTCATCTTCCTTATTTTTATATTTGTTGCAGGTGCAAGAGCTGTCGGTCTACCGGAACGTCCTTTGTCCTGTAGATCGCCTTTCCTCCTTTCTAGCCATAACCGTACGGTCTTCCTGTCGACGCCTAGTGTCCTTGATATTTCGGAAACGGATTTTCCTATTTTGCCAAGAGTTTGAAATTGAATCCTTGTTTGTATCCTATTCGAAGCCATAATGAAGAAGCACAAAAGTCCTCTAGGATAGATTTTAAAAAAATAATTATATTTCAGGTAGCGTGTAAACATTTTTCTAAGAAAAATCACAACTTAAGATAAACACGGCAATGAAAAAGGATCCTTGAAGAAAGGAGCAATAAAATTTCACAGGTAGGTTCGCAGAAAGACCCTTAATTACCCAAGTAATTCAAATTAGCTTTATAAAGGGTGCGTCTCTGTACCTGACTATAGGGACAAATGCTGTTTAAATTTTTTTCCTGGAAATGCACTATATCGCTTTGCTCAGCTATTATTGATGTTGACGCTGTCGTAGCTAAGCACCTTACGATAGCTGAAGAGTTGATATTTGACCTCCGCTTAGGGTTTTTGATAAACTGAGAAGGGATAAATTTTGGCAACGGGTAATGAATAATGCGTTTACTTAAATAGGTAGGGAGAAACTTTTGGGCCACCCTGTATATATATATATATATATATATATATATATATATATATATATATATATATATATATATATATATATATATATATATATATATATATCAGCAAAATGATTTTCCGGGATAATCTCTGGAGTGGCCAATCCGATTAAGCTGAAATTTTCGGAGAATGTAGATGCATTAAGTTGGTAGGTCCCTTCAGATATCCTAAACCTTTTGGCGGAGGCGAGCGTTTTAGTGAATTTTCAGGTACTCCTATATTTCCTAGCAGTGTAAATTATTAATAAAATAAATGTTTGGGACTAAACACTTATTATGTTCTTAGCTTGATTATGTTAAAATGTTGTAAATTTTGAGCCGTGTGTGGGTGCAGCATACCTAAATGTAGGCATGCTGATTATGATTTGTCATTACTTCTAAGAAAAACAATGGATCATCATGGAATTTGCAGAGCGTATTAGTGTTGATTAAAATTTAGCATACGTGGATTTTCAAGATAGTGCAGGTAACCCTGTAGCTACGGCAGGCTCCTGAATAAAACCTTCAAATCCTTGACCTTCCTGAAAAATGTTTGATTTTTGACAAAAAAATCAAATCAATGATAAATTTTAACCTTCGTTCATCATGTCAAATTGAAATTTGTAAAATTCCGATTTGCACAAGAACGGCAACCCATCACCAAATTACCTCTATTTTCAGCACTCGAAAGATCTGTTCACGAGAACTGACGAGCGGATTAGCCGATCATAGTGAAATGTTCAGGACATGTTGATGTTAGCTAGGACTAGGTCTGGTAGAAGTGATTTTGAAATGCGGGCAATCCTGTGCCAGTGGTAACATCCTGAAAAATCACTGAGAAAAAAAAAACCTATAACTTCCGATTCAGCCATCAGATTTTAACAAGATTCACACAGTACTTGGATCATACCTAAGGTCACATTTGATAAAAATTTGGCTGAAAAATGAGGATAGAGTTGCCAGCTATGGTGGTTTTTGTCTCCTAAATGTTGCAAATTTGCTCAGCAAAATAAAGCTTTTTTCCTTATAACTTCCGGTCCAGTGTAGAAACCAGAACGAAGTTCATGTAGTTAATGCAACCTTATGTAAACCAAATGTCGTAGAAATTTCGTACAAAAATCATGAAAGGGCTGCTAGCTTTGACCATTTTTGTAATTTTGTTTAATTTCTTTACTCAGCGATTATGTCATAAGATTTGCAAATGGGAATGATCCTGCAATGAAAATTAACAACAAATATTAAAAGTTTGAAAAGTTTTTAGGTTGGTTACCTTAAAGATCTGTTCACCCGTATACCTTCCAGCGCAGTGATTTAATCGAAACGAAATTTACTGGTTGGGTTTTACTTAACGTGAAGCAGATTTGGTATGAATTCTGCTTTGCTGCTGACACAGGCTAACCAGCATTAGCCATTTCCGTAAATATTGCATCAACAGATGCTTCAAATTACGTTCTCATATGCAAAGCATTTGCAATAAAAATAAGGAATCAATTTTAAATTTTCCGAGTTTTGAACATTTTTCGAATGGCAGCCTCGAACAACGTTTAACCGCTGAAACTTTCGATGAAATCCTGTAATGAGAACGAAATTCAATGGATAAGCTGATTTGAGTATGAGCTTGTTATGGTAAACTTATTGCTGCTTCATTCGGAAATTGTTGCCAGCACTGAACATTTTCATCATTTGTGTTATAGTTGAGTTTTGTTGCTTTGGATAAGGAATGGTTGATATGATTCTACAAAACTGTGTATTACGTCTTTCCACACTTTTTTGTCACTCAAAGACAATTTGAGTTTTTAGTTTTTAGTTAATAGCGTATTAGTTTCTGCAATCAATGCGTCGTTAGATTTTCTTTCGTAACGGAGCAAAGTATGGTGTCTCTTTGAACAGGTTTGACGTCTTGATTTTGATAGGCAATCATTGAGGTTGTGACCTTTCCTTAGGCAATTATAGCACAGATTTGTGGATTTTATGAACTCTCTACGCTGTTGTATGTCCATCGATTTGAATGCATCACATTTACATGTGTGATGATCTTTCATACAAAAAATGCAGCTTCGATTATTTGTTACAAGGACTTCTAATTTCGTAGACTTTTTTGATGGGTTAAGTGCCTCTAGTGTTCGGATTCTACCAGTTAAAAAATCCAAGAAAGTATCAAGAGTTGGTAAATTGGTTTATGCTCCAAGCGAGGTTTCCCATAATTGTCTCAATTGCTTATCTAACTTTTGAGATAAAGCATTAATTATCAGCGAATCCCAGTTATCTGGGTTTATGTTGATACTTTTCATATTAGCTAAAAACTCTGCTGTGTTATCCATAAGATCTTTGATGGATTCATGACGCTCTTCCTTAACAGACGGAATGTTATAGAATTGTTGCACGTAATTCCACGCAATTGCTCTTTTAACATCGAAACGCTTGCGTAATAAATCCCATGCAGTAGTATAGTTTATATTGGAGGTATCCAAATGTTGGATGACTCTCGCGGCTTCTCCCACAAGGTGACTTTTGAGATACTGAATTTTCACTACTGGAGATAATGCGTCATTTTTCCCAACCAGCGACATAATTAAATCGTTGAACATTCGCCAGTTCTGGCATTTCTCATCAAATTTAGGAATTGTTATTCGTTCAAGTCGGATTTGTGACGTACTTGCTGGATGTGTGTCAAGAGTAGACTTCTCTCCGGCATATTTCGCAGCTCCAGTTTTAAACTGGGCCAGTTAATCCAAATAAATGTTCTCTGCTTCCTCGAACTCTTTGAGATAAGCCTTTTTTACATCAGGATAATCCGCTGTTATTCTCACTATATCTGGATACAGGTTTGAATCTGATGCCCATAATTCTGCTAGACGCTGCAGTCGTGCTTCGAAATACAATGACGATTGGCGATCCTTACTATCTTTCAGGTGATTTCTTCTGAGCCTGCTGATATTTTCGAAGTTGCTGTGCTGTAGTGTCTTCGAAGCTTCCGCCATTTTGAATATCTCTTGAACTGAGATTATTTATTCACCTGCACCAAATCGCAATTAAATCGATCAGCACTATCAAAATCAAGACCAGATCTAATGAAGCGTACGGAACACTGCGTATGTAAACAGGTAAACCAGATTCCTCTTTGACTAGTGTAAGTTGGCTTGGTAGCATCAACTTCCAAGACAGCAGTAAATCCAAAGGTCGTACGCGACACTGTATTTGTGGACAGGTAATTCAAATTCCTATCCGGCTCGACGGACCAAAAATGTTCAATTGACTGCTGGCAAACATAGCTCAGCCAAATCAATTGCCCCGGTTTGTCACCACTTGACTAATCACAAAAAAGTTACAAAACAAGATCTAAAAAACATTAAACATAATGATTGGTATAGCTAATTAGCTGTTATTTTTAATTTTGAAATTAAATTTGAAAAACAAATTTTTTGTCCTGTGTGCAACCGGAAGTAGACACTTTAACTCGTTATTTGAATAATTTGGACCAGGTTAATTTTGGTATAATTGTTTCATAAAAGTTTTAGAATGGGATGGGCAGCAGGTTAGGAGGTAAGTGAATTTGTATACATTAAAGTCGCATGGGAAGTGGTACCGAGAACTTGATTATGACAGCTAGTGAGTGTGAAAGCAAAATATTTGTAGTAAAACTTTAATATATCACTTGCATCACTTACATATAGAAGATAAAATATTAAAAATTGCTAATGCTGATTTACTAAGGGAAAAAAAGGTACTTGTGTTTGGACAAATGAATTAATTTCACAATTTTTACAATTTTACTCTCGTTTCTTAAATTAGTTCTATTTTTAATAACTAGAGGTGTCTCTACGATCAGTTTTTCCCTTTTTCCCCACAACATAATTTCTTTTCTGCTAAAAAAAATTCTTCAAACCATCAACCCTCCTGAAATTTTTTTGATTTTTGAAAATAAATTCAAGTTATTGATAAATTTTAACTTTTGTCCACCACGTCAAATAAAATTTTTCGAAATGCCACGGTAAACAAGAACGGTAGCCCATGATCAAATTACCTCTGTTTGCAGCACTAAAATTTCTGTTCACGGGAACTGACAATCGGATAATGCGATGAATGTAAAATTTACAGGACGTATTGGAATTAGCTAGGACCAAGTCTGATAGAAGTGATTTTGAAATACGGCAACACTGTGGGAGTGGTGCCATTTGGAGAAATCACCGAGAAAAAAAACTGATTTTTGGCCTAAAGTTTCCGATTTAGCCACCAGATTTTAACAAAATTCACGCAGTAGGTGAACTTTTTTGTGAGATCGATTTGATATAAATTTGGTTGATAAAGTAGTAAAGAGTTGTAAAGAGTAGTAAAGAGTTTTTATCTCCTAAATATTTTAAATTTACTCATGAAAATAAAGCTTTTTGCCCTATAACTTCCGTTGCAGTAACAGAAACAAGATGAAATTCATGCGATATTTGAATCTTGTTGCATTTCTAATTCTGTAGAAATTTTGTTGAGAAATCATGAAAGAATTGCCAGCTATGACATATCTTTATCGAGCGATGTTGTCATGAAATTTTCAAATGGGAACGATTCTGCAATGAAAATTAATAACAAATATTTAGGTTTCAAAAATTGGAAAAGTTTTGAGGATGGTTTCCATAAAATTCTATTCACTCCTATTACTTATAGCAATCAAAAAGAAATTCAAAGCAGAAGGACGCAGCAGGTAGTTTTTAAGTTCAGTAAACTGAAGGACGCAGCGAGAAGTTTTTAAGTTCAGTAAATAGATGGACGCAGCAAGATGTTTTTAAGTTCAGTAAACTAAAGGACGCAGCGAGAAGTTTTTAAGTTCAGTAAACAGAAGGACGCAGGAAGAAGTTTTTAAGGTCAGTAAACTGAAGGACGCAGCGAGAAGTTTTTAAGTTCAATAAACTGAAGGACGCAGCAAGAAGTTTTTAAGTTCAGTAAACTGAAGGACGCAACGAGAAGTTTTTACGTTCAGTAAACAGAAGGACGCAGCAAGAAGTTTTTAAGTTCAGTAAACTGAAGGACGCAGCGAGAAATTTTTAAGTTCAGTAAACAGAAGGCCGCAGCAAGAAATGTTTAAGTTCAGTAAGCTGAAGGATGCAGCGAGAGGTTTTTATGTTCAGTAAACAGAAGGACGCAGCAACAAGTTTTTAAGTTCAGTAAACTGAAGGACGCAGCAGGAAGTTTTCAAGCCCAGGAAACTGAAGGAAGCAGCAAGAAGCTCTCAAGTTCAGTAATCTGAGACCCGATTCATCATCAAAAAGGGGCCCCCAAGGGAAGACTTCAGTTTTAATCAAATATAAACATATATGTATTATTATTATTACCATATTCTCAATTAAATTCTTTTCATTAAATATCATTAGTAGTTTACCTAATCGTCACACAATTTAGCTAATCGTCACACGGAGGACATTTAGGGATCTGAAACTTGATGGATTTGAAACTCAAACAGCGATACTGCTTCAAATAAATATATTCTTTAATTACAAAAAAAAACTATTTAAGTTTTATTTTTTAAGTG
>OZ022263.1:140561091-140606075 GCA_963978885.1 Nemotelus pantherinus
CTGAAACTTTCGGAGAACGTAGATGTTATATCATAGGTATTTTAAACCTTTTGGCGGCGGCGAACGTTTTAGTGAATTTTGAAGTACTCCTATATTTCCAAGCAGCGTGAATTCTTGTTTAAAACATGTATTGGGAATGAAAACTTGTTATGTTTTTAGCTTGCCTATGACAAAAACTTGGAAATTTTGACCCGTGTGTGGGTGCAGTGTGCCTAAAAATAGGCAAGGTTTTTTTTTAAATTTTTTATTTGTCATTACTTCTGGCAAAAACATTGGATCATCGTCAAATTTGCAGAACGTATTGATGTTGACTAAGATTTAACATGTATGGATTTCCAAGTTAGTGCGGGTAACCCTGTAGCTGCAGCAGGCTCCTGAAAAAAAATCCTTGATATCATTGAACCTCCTGAAAATTTTTTTGATTTTTGACAAAAAATTCAAATCATTGATAAATTTTAACGTTTGTGCGTCATGTCAAATTGAAATTTTTAAAATTCCGAGTTGCACAAGAACGGCAACCCATCACCAAATTACCTCTATTTTCAGCACTCGAAAGTTCTGTTCACGAGAACTGGCGACTGGATTATCCGATCATTATGAAATTTACAGGACCTGTTGGTATTAACTAGAACCAGGTCTGATAGAAGTGATTTTGAAATGTGGGCAATCCTGTGATAGTGGTACCATCTCGAAAAATCATTGAGAAAAAAACAGCTTTTTGGCCTATAACTTCCGATTCAGCCTACAGATTGAAACCAAATTCACAAAGTAGTTGAGTCATAGTTTAGGTAACATTTGGTGAAAATTTGGCTGAAAAATTAGAATAGGGTTGCCAGCTATGGTGATTTTTGTCTGCTAAATCTTGCAAATTTGCTGAGGAAAATAGAGCTTTTTCCCCTATAACTTCCGGTACAGTCATGATATCAAAACGAAGTTTATGCAGTAAATAGACTTTGATGTGAAATAAATGTCATAGGAATTTCGTTAGCAAATCATGAGAGGGCTGCCAGCTATGACCATTTTTGTAATTTTTTGGAATTTCTTTACTGCGCGATTATGTCATTAGATTTGCAAATGGGAACAATCCTGCAATTAAAATTAACAACAAATATTAACGCTTTAAAAATTTGAAAAGTTTTGAGGATGGTTACCCTTGAACTTTTTTCAACTGTATAACTTCCAGCGCAGTAATTCAATCGAAACGAAATTTCACTGGTTGAGTTTAGCTTAACGTGAAGCAGATTTTATATATATTTTGCTTTGCTGCTGACACAGGGTAACCAGCTTAGCCATTTTCGTAACTATTGCATCAACATATGCTTCAAATAACATACTCATATGCAAAGCATTTGCAATAAAAATAAGAAACCAGTTTTTAAATTTTCCGAGTTTTGAATATTTTTCGGACGCCAGCCTCAAAGAACGTTTAACCCCTAAAACTTTCGATGAAATCCTCCGATGAGAACGAAATTCAGAGGATAAGTTGATTTAAGTATGAGCTTGTTAAGGTAAACTTATTGCTGCTTCGTTGGGAAAATGTTGCCAGCACGGAACATTTTCATCATTTGTGCTATAGTTGAGTTCTGTTGCTTTGGATAAGGAATGGTTGATATGATTCTACAAAAAAGTGTATACCGTCTTTCCACATCTTTTTGTCACGCAAAGACAATTTCTTCGAAAATTAGTTTTCTAGCGGTTCAGGTGCGCTAGAGTTTTTTTGTTTGACCCGGAAGACGAACGTAACAAATGGGGTATCGAATAGAAACTCTGGTTAGGTGTGATTATGCTGCAAGGTTGTAAGATGATTCATTTCTTCAAATAAGAAGGGGGATAGTGTTGGACATAGATAATAAATGAATGGCGATGAAATAAAATAAGTAAGTAGTAATAAATATTTTATTATTATAATTATTTTTGTTAACCCAAGTTCAAATTCAAGCGATACAGACTAGTGTCTTAACAAACTACATTTGGGGCATTTCACGTGAAGCGGACAACGAAAAAAAATCGAGGTTCTGGATTTCGTTCATATTGTGCATAATGGTACTTCTAGAAGATATGAATGTGGATGCACAAGTTTTTGTTTCTATGAGGTTTAGTTGCCGAGTTATGGGCTTCTGAATAATTGAAGAAATTGATAAAAGGCTTTTTTGGAAGCGGATTCTGAGATTCAAAACAAACTCTAAAAAACATTAAACATAATGATTGGTATAGAAAATTAGCTGTTCTTTTTAATTTTTTACTAATGTTCGAAGAAGAACATTAGTATTAAAATCACTTTGGCCAAAAATTCATATTTCTATATATATATATATATATATATATATCATAAAAAAATTTCAGTGAAAAAATCTCAGGAACGCGCCATTCGATTGAGCTGAAATTTTCAGGACACATTGGTGTATATGCAGAATAGTGCCAGGTCTCAGAAAAAGTTAAAAATCTTTAACCCTTTGGCGCCGGTGGCCATTTTAGTGATATTTTTATTATACCTATTATTCCGTACACAAATAAGTTTTGCAAAAATAAAGTTAACAAAATAAATTTCGAACGTGTTTTACATGTGAATCGGATAATTTTTTGGAATTTTTTAACCCCATGTGTGCGCTGGGTGCCTAAAAAGAGATCGGGAAAAATTGAAAATTTTTAAATTGCGATAACTTTTGACATAGCTTTTCAATCATTACCAAATTTTCAGAACTAATTGGTATTATTTAGTTGTAAATTTGTGTAGCTTTTGATGAGCGTGCTGGCAACCCTAAAGCTAGGGCAAGCACTGAAAGTAAAAACTTTCAAATTATCGTTTCTCTTGAAAAACTGCCGTTTCTTCAAAACAAGCCACTCATATATAAATTTCGTGCTTTGTTAACATAGACAAAAAATTAAATTTGATATGGTATAACGGGCACGCCTGGTAACCCTTGCCCAATTTACCTATATTTTTAGCATCAAAAACTTCTGTTCACGGAAACTCACGATCCGATGAGCAGAATTAATTGAAATTTGCAGAATGTATTGGTCTTAACTAGGACCGGGTCTGATAGAAGTAATTTTGAAATGCAGGCGATTCTGTGCCAGTGGTGCCATCTTGAAAAATCACTAAAAAAGATAACTTTTTTTTAGCCCTATAAATTCTGATTGAATCGTTCGATTTTGACGAAATTCACACAGTAGCTGGACTTTATTTCAAAGCACGTTTGGTAGAAATTTGGTTGAAAAATTCGGTTGGAGCTGCCAGCTATGATAATTTTGGTGTCTTAAATTTTAAAAAATAAAAATTTGGTAGTGAAAACATTCAAATCTTCGAATATCCTAAAAATGTCCGTTTCTTACAATAAAACCAATCTGTATACAAATATTATGCTTTATCTACACGTTCAAAGTAAAGCTTTGGAAATCTCATGTCGGACAAGAACGGTAACCCTCTCCCAGTTAACCCATATTTTTAGCATCAAAAACTTCTGTTCACGGGAATTCACGAACCAATAATCAGATACCATTGAAATTTACATTATGCATTGTACTTAAGTAGAACCAGGTCTGATAGAAGCGATTTAGAATTGAGGGCAACTCTGTGCCAGTGGTGCCATCTTGAAAAATTACAAAGAAAAAAAAACTGCTTTTTGCCCTATGAAATGTGAATTAGTAACCAGATTTTCATGAAATTGACGCCGTAGCTGCACCTTACTCTAAACTCTGTTTGATAGAAATTCGGTTGAAAAATTCGATTGATGCTGCCAGCCATGGTAATTTTGGTGTCTTTGGTTTTGAGAATTCGCTCAGGAAAATAAAACTTTTTGCCCTATAGCTGCCAGTGCAGTCATGAAATCAATACGAATTTCATACAATTAACGGAACCTATTATAAGCATTATTCAGGCCAAATTTGGTTGAAAAGCCACTATAGGGTTGCCTGCTATTGTTGGTTTTGTGTTTAATTGCAATATCTTTATTAAGCGGTTTTATCGTAGAATTTTCAAATGGTAATGATATTGTAGTGACAATAAACAGCAAATATTAAGCTTTCGATTATTTGAAAAAACTTCCTGTAGGTAACCCTAAATTTCTTTATACACCTATAACTTCGAATGTTATATAACAACGTGAAGCAGATGTGATATATTCTTGGCTTTGATACTGGCAGAAGGTTGCCAGCACGAGTCGGTTGTGCTACTTTTGTCTCAATAAATGCTTACAGTTAGTATTCATACCGGAAACATTTACAATGAAAATAAATAACCAATGTTTCAATTCCCAAAGTTCTGCAAATTTTTCGGATCGCAGCCCCAAACGCCAACTTCAGTTACAGTGCTGCAGGCACTGAGCATTTTCTTCATTGGTGTTATATGAGATGCTGCTTTCAAAGTTTGGTGAAATAAGCAACTGATAACGAATATAATTAACAAGTGTTTTTCTTTCATAAACTTTGAAACCCATGCCAATGGTAATGTCTGAAACCTTCTACCATATGAGTTATAATGCATTCTTGAGACCAAAGTAAAACGTGGCATTTGAAACAGTTTGGCCGTAATAAGCAGCTCATGTGGTGGAATATGCACTCAAAACCTGCACGATTCTTCTACTGTTCTTCGAACATTAGTGTTTCTAGCGGTTCAGGTGCGCTAGAGTTTTTTGAAATTAGATTTGAAAAATATTTTTTTTTTCCTGTGTGGAACCGGAAGTAGACACTTTAACTCGTAATTTGAATAATTTGGACCAGGTTAATTTTGTTTATTTTTATAACAAAATAAAGCTTAAAGTATACTTATTTTATCATAAAAGTTTAAGGATGGGATGGCCAGTAGTTTAGGAGGTAGGTGAATTTAAATACATAAAAGTCGCATGGGGCGTGGTACCGGGAGCTTGATTATGATAGCTAGTGAGTGTGAAAGCAAAATATTTGTACTTAAACTATTATATAGAACTTGTATCATTTACATATAGATTATAAAACATTAAAAAATGATAATGCTCATTTACTTAATGAAAAAAAGGGAACTTGTGTTTAGACAAATGAATTTATTTCACCATTTTTAGAATTTTACTCTCGTTTCTTAAACTAGTTCCTTTTTTTAATAACTAGAGGTGTTTCTACGATCAGCTTTTTCCATCAGATTCGACATAATTTATTTTCTGCTAATATTCTTGGAATTTTTCTTAGGTCTTTAGCCTTCCGATGAAACTTCAAATCGAATGGATTGAAACATCAATAGCCGAACGGAGACATAATACACATAATTAAGACTCTTTAACTTATCAATGAAAGTAACAGTCATTGCAAGCGTTGAACAGTAACTCGAAAAATAACGGAAAATTTGAATTGACCTGGCGTCAAATATATTAGATATGCGTCATATATTTTAATTAGGTTTTTATGGGAAAATAAAACCTTTTTCAAATAAGAGATGGCGCTACTAATCACATTTCAAATCAATTTTTGTTTTCGAGCCAACTAGCTGCCTTAAGCAAGCTCTCGGTAGCACGCCCCATGCGACTTTTATGTAATTAAATTCACCTACCTCCAAAACTACTGGCCATCCCATTCTAAAACTTTTATGATAAAATAAGTATACTTTAAGCTTTATTTTGTTATAAAAATAAGCATAATTAACCTGGTCCAAATTATTCAAATCACGAGTTAAAGTGTCTACTTCCGGTTCTACACAGGGAACAAAATTTATTTTTCAAATCTAATTTCAACATTAAAAAGAACAGCTAATTTTCTATACCAATCAATATGTTTAATGTTCTTACTAATGTTCGAAGAACATTAGTATTAAAATCGATTCGGCCAAAAATTCATATTTCCATATATATATATATATATATATATATATATATATATATATATATATATATATATATATATATATATATATATATATATATATATATATATATCTTCAAAAAATTTCAGTGAGATAATCTCGGGAACGCGCCATCTGATTGAGCTAAAACTTTCAGGATACATTAGTGTGTATGCAAAATAGGTCCAGGTATCTTTAAATGTCAGTTATTGTAAACTTTTTGGCGCCGGCGGCCGTTAAAGTGATATTTTTAATATACCTATTATTTCGTGCACAAATAGTTTTCGCAAAAATAAAGTTAACGAAATAAATTCCGAACGTGTTTTACATATGAATCGGATAATGCTTTGGAATTTTTTAACCCTATGTGTGCGCTGGGTGCCTAAAAAGAGGACGGGAAAATTTGAAAATTTGAAAATTGCGATAACTTTTGAGAGAGCTATTCAATCACTACGAAATTTTTAGGACATATTAATATTATGTAGTTGTAGATTTGTGTAGCTTTTAATGAGCGTGCTGGCAACCCTGTAGCTAGGACAGGCACTGAAAGTGAAAACCTCTAAATCATCGTCTCTCTTGAAAAAATGCCGTTTCTTCAAAAAAAAGCCACTCATATGTAAATCTTGTGCTTTGTTTACATAACCAAAAAAAAAAAAGATATGGTATAACGGGCACGCCTGGTAACCCTTGCCCAATTTACCTATATTTTTAGCATCAAAAACTTCTGTTCACGGAAACTCACGATCCGATGAGCAGAATTAATTGAAATTTGCAGAGTGTATTGGTCTTAAATAGGACCAGGTCTGATAGAAGTGATTTTGAAATGCGGGTGATTCTGTGCCAGTGGTGCCATCTTGAAAAACCACTAAAAAGATAACTGTTTTTAGCCCTATAAATTCTGATTGAATCGTTCGATTTTGACGAAACTCACACAACTGCTGGACCTTACCTTAGACCACGTTTGGTAGAAATTTGGTATAAAAATTCGGTTGGAGTTGCCAGCTATGATAATTTTGGTGTCTTCATTTTGAAAAAAAAAATTTGGAAGTGAAAACATTCAAACCATCGAATATTAAAAAAAATGTCCGTTTCTTACAATAAAACCAATCATAGGCAACGAAAAAGCTGATGAATTGGCGAGTAAAGGTTCAGGAGCTAGCAACTGCCCCTGCATCACTGTACCTCGGTCAATCGCGGACGCCACAAACAAACTTGATGCCGCCATATGGGCCAAACTAAAGTCCGAATGGGAAAACAGGCTGGACTGCAGGGTGGCCAGGACATTATGGCCATCACCTGATCCAAGCAAAAGCAGGAAACTGCTCAAGCTCAGCAGGAACTGCTTGAGAACCACGGTCGGCTTGCTCACAGGGCACTGCCTTACCGCATCTCATGCGAAGAAAATGGGACTGACATCCAGCAGTTTATGCAAGAGGTGCGAGATGGAAGAGGACACCATCGAGCATACTCTATGCGATTGTCCGGCCCTCAATAATAAACGCCTCAAAATTTTTGGTGCATACCACTTTCAAGGGTTAGCAGAGGTGGCTGGTACCGTCACGCTGAGTCAGCTGATCCAGTTTGGCGAAGCGGTCACTTGGCAGCTCTAAAAAGCCAGCGGAGGGTGGCAAATGGGCCCAAACTGGTGGCCTAATGCAAGCCGCGTTTCCCGGCAGCCCTCTTTACTAACCTAACCTAACCTTACCTACAATAAAACAAATCTATATATAAATCTTATGTTTTATCTACACGTTCAAAATAAAACTTTGGAAATTTCATGTCGGACAAGAACGGTAACTCTCTCCCAGTTAACCTATATTTTTAGCATCAAAAACTTCTGTTCACGGAAACTCACGAACCAATAATCAGATACAGCTAAAATTTACAGAATACATTGGACTTAAGTAAGACCAGATTTGATAGAAGCGATTTTGAATTGTGGGCAAGTCTGTGCCAGTGGTGCCATCTTGAAAAATTACAAAGAAAAAAAACTGCTTTTTGCCCTATGAAATGTGAATAAATTACCAGATTTTCATGAAATTGGCACAGTAGCTAAACCTAACTCTAGTCTCTGTTTGGTGGAAATTTGGTTGAAAAATTTGATTGGTGCTACCAGCTATGGTAATTTTTGTGTCTTTGGTTTTGAAAATACGCTCAGGAAATTAAAACTTTTTGCACTATAACTTCCAGTGCAGTCATGAAATCAATACGAATTTCATACAATTAATGAAACCTGTCATAAACATTATTCAGGCCAAATTTGGTTGAAAAGCCTTTATAGGGTTGCCAGCTATTGTTGGTTTTGTGTTTAATTGCAATATCTTTATTAAGGCAACGTAGCACCTACAAATTTTCGAAAAATCGATTAATTTTGTTTATTTTTATAACAAAATAAAGCTTAAAGTATACTTATTTTATCATAAAAGTTTAAGGATGGGATGGCCAGTAGTTTAGGAGGTAGGTGAATTTAAATACATAAAAGTCGCATGGGGCGTGGTACCGGGAGCTTGATTATGATAGCTAGTGAGTGTGAAAGCAAAATATTTGTACTTAAACTATTATATAGAACTTGTATCATTTACATATAGATTATAAAACATTAAAAAATGATAATGCTCATTTACTTAATGAAAAAAAGGGAACTTGTGTTTAGACAAATGAATTTATTTCACCATTTTTAGAATTTTACTCTCGTTTCTTAAACTAGTTCCTTTTTTTAATAACTAGAGGTGTTTCTACGATCAGCTTTTTCCATCAGATTCGACATAATTTATTTTCTGCTAATATTCTTGGAATTTTTCTTAGGTCTTTAGCCTTCCGATGAAACTTCAAATCGAATGGATTGAAACATCAATAGCCGAACGGAGACATAATACACATAATTAAGACTCTTTAACTTATCAATGAAAGTAACAGTCATTGCAAGCGTTGAACAGTAACTCGAAAAATAACGGAAAATTTGAATTGACCTGGCGTCAAATATATTAGATATGCGTCATATATTTTAATTAGGTTTTTATGGGAAAATAAAACCTTTTTCAAATAAGAGATGGCGCTACTAATCACATTTCAAATCAATTTTTGTTTTCGAGCCAACTAGCTGCCTTAAGCAAGCTCTCGGTAGCACGCCCCATGCGACTTTTATGTAATTAAATTCACCTACCTCCAAAACTACTGGCCATCCCATTCTAAAACTTTTATGATAAAATAAGTATACTTTAAGCTTTATTTTGTTATAAAAATAAGCATAATTAACCTGGTCCAAATTATTCAAATCACGAGTTAAAGTGTCTACTTCCGGTTCTACACAGGGAACAAAATTTATTTTTCAAATCTAATTTCAACATTAAAAAGAACAGCTAATTTTCTATACCAATCAATATGTTTAATGTTCTTACTAATGTTCGAAGAACATTAGTATTAAAATCGATTCGGCCAAAAATTCATATTTCCATATATATATATATATATATATATATATATATATATATATATATATATATATATATATATATATATATATATATATATATCTTCAAAAAATTTCAGTGAGATAATCTCGGGAACGCGCCATCTGATTGAGCTAAAACTTTCAGGATACATTAGTGTGTATGCAAAATAGGTCCAGGTATCTTTAAATGTCAGTTATTGTAAACTTTTTGGCGCCGGCGGCCGTTAAAGTGATATTTTTAATATACCTATTATTTCGTGCACAAATAGTTTTCGCAAAAATAAAGTTAACGAAATAAATTCCGAACGTGTTTTACATATGAATCGGATAATGCTTTGGAATTTTTTAACCCTATGTGTGCGCTGGGTGCCTAAAAAGAGGACGGGAAAATTTGAAAATTTGAAAATTGCGATAACTTTTGAGAGAGCTATTCAATCACTACGAAATTTTTAGGACATATTAATATTATGTAGTTGTAGATTTGTGTAGCTTTTAATGAGCGTGCTGGCAACCCTGTAGCTAGGACAGGCACTGAAAGTGAAAACCTCTAAATCATCGTCTCTCTTGAAAAAATGCCGTTTCTTCAAAAAAAAGCCACTCATATGTAAATCTTGTGCTTTGTTTACATAACCAAAAAAAAAAAAGATATGGTATAACGGGCACGCCTGGTAACCCTTGCCCAATTTACCTATATTTTTAGCATCAAAAACTTCTGTTCACGGAAACTCACGATCCGATGAGCAGAATTAATTGAAATTTGCAGAGTGTATTGGTCTTAAATAGGACCAGGTCTGATAGAAGTGATTTTGAAATGCGGGTGATTCTGTGCCAGTGGTGCCATCTTGAAAAACCACTAAAAAGATAACTGTTTTTAGCCCTATAAATTCTGATTGAATCGTTCGATTTTGACGAAACTCACACAACTGCTGGACCTTACCTTAGACCACGTTTGGTAGAAATTTGGTATAAAAATTCGGTTGGAGTTGCCAGCTATGATAATTTTGGTGTCTTCATTTTGAAAAAAAAAATTTGGAAGTGAAAACATTCAAACCATCGAATATTAAAAAAAATGTCCGTTTCTTACAATAAAACCAATCATAGGCAACGAAAAAGCTGATGAATTGGCGAGTAAAGGTTCAGGAGCTAGCAACTGCCCCTGCATCACTGTACCTCGGTCAATCGCGGACGCCACAAACAAACTTGATGCCGCCATATGGGCCAAACTAAAGTCCGAATGGGAAAACAGGCTGGACTGCAGGGTGGCCAGGACATTATGGCCATCACCTGATCCAAGCAAAAGCAGGAAACTGCTCAAGCTCAGCAGGAACTGCTTGAGAACCACGGTCGGCTTGCTCACAGGGCACTGCCTTACCGCATCTCATGCGAAGAAAATGGGACTGACATCCAGCAGTTTATGCAAGAGGTGCGAGATGGAAGAGGACACCATCGAGCATACTCTATGCGATTGTCCGGCCCTCAATAATAAACGCCTCAAAATTTTTGGTGCATACCACTTTCAAGGGTTAGCAGAGGTGGCTGGTACCGTCACGCTGAGTCAGCTGATCCAGTTTGGCGAAGCGGTCACTTGGCAGCTCTAAAAAGCCAGCGGAGGGTGGCAAATGGGCCCAAACTGGTGGCCTAATGCAAGCCGCGTTTCCCGGCAGCCCTCTTTACTAACCTAACCTAACCTTACCTACAATAAAACAAATCTATATATAAATCTTATGTTTTATCTACACGTTCAAAATAAAACTTTGGAAATTTCATGTCGGACAAGAACGGTAACTCTCTCCCAGTTAACCTATATTTTTAGCATCAAAAACTTCTGTTCACGGAAACTCACGAACCAATAATCAGATACAGCTAAAATTTACAGAATACATTGGACTTAAGTAAGACCAGATTTGATAGAAGCGATTTTGAATTGTGGGCAAGTCTGTGCCAGTGGTGCCATCTTGAAAAATTACAAAGAAAAAAAACTGCTTTTTGCCCTATGAAATGTGAATAAATTACCAGATTTTCATGAAATTGGCACAGTAGCTAAACCTAACTCTAGTCTCTGTTTGGTGGAAATTTGGTTGAAAAATTTGATTGGTGCTACCAGCTATGGTAATTTTTGTGTCTTTGGTTTTGAAAATACGCTCAGGAAATTAAAACTTTTTGCACTATAACTTCCAGTGCAGTCATGAAATCAATACGAATTTCATACAATTAATGAAACCTGTCATAAACATTATTCAGGCCAAATTTGGTTGAAAAGCCTTTATAGGGTTGCCAGCTATTGTTGGTTTTGTGTTTAATTGCAATATCTTTATTAAGGCAACGTAGCACCTACAAATTTTTGAAAAATCGATTTTTGTTTTTTGATTGAATATGTTAGAATGAAGGTTTTAAAACATCATTTTAATAATATAAAATTGAAATTCTAAAACAAAAAAATTTTATGAGTATATATAGCGAAGCGCCCCAAGATCATTTTTTCTATGATTTTCGTTCACTTCGCTATATCGCCACATCGACTTAAGCCAAAGTGTAGACAAAGATAAATGAGTAATCTCCTTTAAAAGAAGCAAAAAATAAGCTAGCCTTGGCAAAAAAATAAAAAAATAGCTGTAAAAGATGTTTCTAAAAAAAGTGTAGAATCTCCAAAAAAAGGTCCGAAAAAAGTTCACCTGACACTAAAATTAATGAAAAATTTAGCCACGCATTATGGCCTAATTATACGACGAAATCCTGATTCAGTTGAAAATATGCGCAAGGAAATTTGGGCAGCATATTGCCACAAATTTTCAACTGATGAGAACCCTCAACACTGTTATTGTCCTGTTGGAGAAACGACTTGGTGTAACTGGCGCAAGGCGGAGGCAGCGGGTGATAATGCATTAAACAATTTCAAGCATCCTCCACCTTTAGATGATGAGGTACAAGAAATTTTAAAGCCTATTTATGATGACTTATCATCAGAAGCTTTATTAAAGCGTTGCTTGGGCAATTTTGCGCAGAATAATAACGAAAGCTATAATTCTTGTGTTTGGAATTTAGCCCCCAAACATACTTTTTGTGGGAAAAACGTACTAAATATGGCTGCAAATATTTCTGTATGTATATTTAATGAAGGATTAATGGCTATCTTGAAAATAATGCAAGTCATGGGAGTTAAAATTGGCCAATGTGCGCTGGAACATGCAGAGCATAGAGATGCTGCAAGACTTAACCAGGAGGAAAAACACTCGACTGAGGCATCTAAAGAGGCCAGAACTGCTCGAAGGGAGCAAAAATCTTTAGAAGAGGAGGAGTATGAGCAAGAAGAAGGTGTATTGTATGGTCCAAGCATCGCAGATTAATTTTCGATAAGATTTATTGCAAAAAATATTGAATTTTAACTTGAAACGCGATTTTCTCGAAACAACGTTTTTCAAGTTGGCGTGCATGATTAAGAAAAACAATATTATCCAATCGTTTTGAAATTTTAACACGTTAATCTGCACATGTTAATGCTCAGAATGAACCTCGGATGAAAAAATCGGCATTAAACTTTTTTAGTTATAGCCGATTTTTGTGGAAAAAAAACCTCGATTTTCGAAAAAAACGCCGCCATTTTGTTATTTTTCAACCAAATTTTTTTTTAGTTCATTCCAAGGCCGCTTTGATGCTGGTCAAAACCCCGTTTTTGTTTTTTTTCAGACTTTCCTGAGGGCAGTTATCATGCACGCCAGGTTTTTTAGGTGTATTTTCCAAAAAATTGTAACAGGCGACAGGGGGCCACAAAACATTTTTAACAATTTTGTTTATGTAGTCTAAAACATATAAAGTATGTGTAAAAAGTTTCATTAAGATATGTCTTTTTATTCAATTAAAAATAAGCCTTTGAAAATAATATTTTTTTTTTCAATTTGAAGGTGCTATGTCGCCTTAAGCGGTTTTATCGTAGAATTTTCAATTGGTCATGATATTGTAGTGACAATAAACAGCAAATATTAAGCTTTCGATTATTTGAAAAAACTCGCTGCAGGTAACTCTAAATTTCTTTATACTCCTTTAACTTCGAATGTTGTATAACAACGTGAAGCAGATGTGATATATTCTTGGCTTTGATACTGGCAGAAGGTTGCCAGCACGAGTCGGTTGTGCTACTTTTGTATCAATAAATGCTTACAGTTAGTATTCATACCGGAAACATTTACAATTAAAATAAATAATCAATGTTGCAATTCGCAAAGTTCTGCAAATTTTTCGGATCGCAGCCCCAAACACCAACTTCAGTTACAGTGCTGCAGGCACTGAGCATTTTCTTCATTGATGTTATATGAGATGCTGCTTTCAAAATTATGTGAAATAAGCAACTGATAACGAATATAATTAACCCGTGTTTTGCTCTCATAAACGTTGAAATTCATGCCAGTGGTAATATCTGAAACCTTCCACCATATGAGTTATAATGCATTCTTGAGACCAAAGTAAAACGTGGCATTTGAAACAGTTTGGTCGTAATAAGCAGCACATGTGGTGGAATATGCACTCAAAACCTGCACGATTCTTCTACTGTTCTTCGAACATTAGTGTTTCTAGCGGTTCAGATGCGCTAGAGTTTTTTAAAGTTTGTTTTGAATCTCAGAATCCGCTTCCAAAAAAGCCTTTTATCAATTTCTTCAATTATTCAGAAGCCCATAACTCGGCAACTAAACCTCATAGAAACAAAAACTTGTGCATCCACATTCATATTTTCTAGAAGTACCATTATGCTCAATATGAACGAAATCCAGAACCTCGATTTTTTTTCGTTGTCCGCTTCACGTGAAATGCCCCATTTATCAAAATCTAGCTCATGCTGTATTTAATTTTTAACAATGTGTAGAATAATTTCACAAAGAAAACATTCAAAGAATACAAAAAGTTTGTATATGAATAAACTTAAATCTACTACTTAAATCTACTTAATACTATTGTTCCAAGAGCCTAAATTTGCATCAAACAGGAATGTTTGATGAGACAAATGCAAGGAGAGGGTTGTTTATGCAAAAATATTTTGTGTGAAAAGTAATGGATCTTCTTTTAATCAATTCAACTACTGTTATCACGTTGGCGATACGGTGAAGCGAGTATGTTGAAAAGTGCCAGGGCTTATTTAGTATGATTTTCAGGCATTTGTTCTGCATTAACTCAAGCTTCTTAACATGGGACGCGGCGCAACAGCTCCAGACAGGAGACCCATGTGAAATAATTGGTTGAATCCCAGCTCTATAAATGAGCACCTTATTACTTTTTGAGAGAAAAGAATTTCTATTTATTTGCGGGTATAAGGTTTTGATGGACATGGAAATTTTGTTGGAGAGATCATTAACATGATTTTTAAATGATAGCTTGCTATCAAGGATCACATCGAGATTGGTTCCAGGGAATATCTTGCCCCAAGAAATTGAGCGGGCTGTTGGGGAGATTACAGTTCTTTCTTTTTCTAGTGAAGAACATGGCTTTCGTCTTCGCAGAGTTAATTTTAGTCTTCCACCTAAAGCAGTACTGATAAAGTTTCTCAAGTCTATTTTCTAGAAACTCTTAATTATGTCAGGGTGATAGTCACTAGTAAATAAACGAGTATTATCTGCAAAAGTTGCTATTTCGCACATAGAATCTATTGGAATGTCAGCAGTGTATATATTGAAAAGCGTGGGACTTAGAACTGCTCCTTGTGGAACACCCGCGGGGATGGGAAAATTAGACGAAAAACTATTCTTAATTTTCACCTTAAATATACGCGTTGTGAGAAAAGAATCAATAAGTTTAATAAGATAGTAGAGGAATGAAAGCTTGACTGAACTGTCAAAGTGATTAGACGTGTGTCGGAACAGCTGATTTTTGAACATTTAAAAAAAACACTTTAAAGCACTTTTTCGTAGAAAATTTTGCCGTTTGTGAATTATTTAGTGTTTTGATAATTGGCGAAAATCCGGATTTGGGTGACTTTTTCCTATTTCGTGCCATTTATATATTTTTGAATTCAATTTTATTAAGGGGACATTCGCCTTTGAAATTGAAAAAAAAAACACTTTTTAACAATTTTACTATGAAAAAACTATTATATTTATTGACAAAATTTCTTTTGAACATTGTTAAACAGTCTCTAAAGAATATAAAAAAAAGTTTGTTTTTCATTTTTAGTTTCCCTTGGCTGCTGTAGAGGGCGTTATCTAAAAGTTACTTTTTAAACGGTAGGACATATTGTGGACCTTCTGTAACAGATTTTTGAAAAATTCCAAATGGATTCTATTCTTGAGACTCAAAACTAAACAATAAACCTCTAAAACTCATACTTTTTCATATTTTGAAGTTTTTGTATGTATATTTCTGAGAAATGCGAAAAAAACGGCATTTTTTGGGGGTAAGTCATCCCCGTAAAAAAAAGAGGGGAGTATTTTTTTAAACTTTTAGAGGCTTATTGTTTACTATATTCAATAAGTAATCGAATGCTCTTTGGTTTTTTAAAATCGGTCGAGTAGATTCGGAGAAAAATGTCCTACCAGTTTGAAAAAGGTAGTTTCAAGAAAAACGCGTTTAAAGTTTTTTTCACCATAATTTTATTGAGTAAAAGGTCGAAAACTTTTTTTTACCTTAGCTGTAACTTTTTTTCTATTACGAATTTCTTGATGAAATTTTAGGAGGCAACTTTTGCACGTATATAGAATCGAAATATGTAAAAATCTCAAAATCGGTTTTTTGAAAATTTCAAAGGCGAATGTCCCCTTAACTGTTTTTGTGAAAATTGTGTGGCTGTTATTTTTGAACGGGTGTATGAGTGGTGTGTGCCAGTGCTAAACTTTAACGAAAGATTTTAGCTTTCAGTGAACTCGAATCAAAGCTCACTTGGCAAGTTTCAATTAGTAGGGGAGAGCCGCCAAAATAAAAACCAAATGGCTAGTACAGGTGACAAATGCGGAAAATGCAAAAAGGTAGTCACTGACACCATACCAGGTCTCCAATGTAAGGGATTTTGTGGTGATAAATGGTATCACACACAGTGTGTTAATATTGAACCGAAGGAGTATGAGGCAATTCTGGAGCTTAGTGATAAAGTAAAATGGTTTTGTAAAAAATGTGACTCACTTTTTAAAAAAAACCGTGACGACCGAATCGCATCTCAAATTGATTCTGCGATGAGATTGATGCTCGACTTAAAAACGAAAGTCGATAAGTTATCAAGTACAGTCTCAAAAGAAGTTGCACCTATTTCATATGCTGCAATTGTTAAAACTAATTCGGCCAACGTTGAAGAGAAGAAGAAATTCAATAAAGGGATAATAATCAAGCCTAAGAAGAACCAGGATGCGAGTATTACTATGGAGGCGATTAAATCCAACATCAAGCCAGTAAAATTAAAAACCCCAGTTCAATAAACTAAACATCTGCGTGATGGAGGCATTCTTATTAAGTCGGACACCCAGGCAAACACTGATATTTTATTGAAAAACGTGCATGAAACCCTGGGAAAGGATTATGATGTTCGAGTGACCAAGCAAAGATTGCCTCGCTTAATAATTAAGGGGTTGGATAGAAAATATTCCACGCAAGAATTAATGGATGAAATATCGACCCTTAATCATTCGATTGACACCAACGATAGGTTTGAAGTTGTCTACACAAGGCAAACTTTAAAATCGAAACAATGGATTGCTTTTATTGAAGTAGGTGGAAAACTTTTCGAAAGATTGGTAAACCAAAATATGAATATTGGCTTTGGGTCCTATTATGTTGATGAAGATCATAACATCATGCGATGCTTTAAATGCCAAGGCTACAACCATAAGACAACAGATTGCCCATCAAAGGAAGAATCATGTGCGAAGTGTGCCGGGAACCATCGGACCAGTACATGCACCGCAACATCAATAAAATGCGTGAATTGCTCCATCAAAAAACATCTACATACACAGCACCGTGCTGACAGTTTCGAATGCCCAGAATTAAAAAAGTTGATTTTGATAAACCAAAAAAAAACTAATTATGGTTATTAGTTCAAGTACCTTTAATAAAGCTGAGACCTTAAATATTGTATATGCAAACATCAGAAGCATTCGGAACAAGATCGATGACATAAATGTCTACCTTTCTTCCAAGAATAATATTGATATATTAATTTTAAACGAAGTATGGATATACCGAAATGAAGAGGCATTATACACGCCAAATGGATATGATGGCTATGTCTGCTGCAGGCAATCAGGGCGTGGTGGAGGCGCAGCTATATTTATAAAAAAATCTCATATTCGGTCTAGACTGGTCATGATGACAGAAAAATACAGTTCTATTATAGTGGAACTACAACTTAAAAAGGAAAAAATTAAAATCGGAACATTTTATATAGCGCCTAATGACGACGACAGCCTTTTTCTACACCACATCGATGAACTTCTCTCGCTACATGACAAATTAATTACAATAGCCGATACCAACATCGATGATTTAGCCACGTCAACAGTAATGAAAGCATACTCTGATATAATTGTGGCCAATAATGGAGTTATTTTAAATACAACCAAGCCAACAAGAGTAACACAAACGTCTAAGACCTTGATAGACCATGTGATAATAAAACATCCACAGTTATTAGATCGAATATCATACGAGGATAATGATTGGCCTGGGTTAGACCACAAGATCATAAAAATATCGATCGTTGAATGCGGAAATATAAAAGCACAGCCCAGGATGATAGCCATCAATTCAACTGATAAGAGGAAATTCGTGAAATATGTAATTGATGAATTAAAAATGAGGCCAAATGCTACTATAGAAGGTTTAATCGATATTATATCGATAGCAAAAGAAAAAGCAACATCAGCCAAACACGTAAGAGTTCGGCAGCAATCATGGATTACCAAGAAAGTTACTGATGCCGCTAAACGCGAAAGAATTGCTTACAAAAGATACATGGTGTAGGGTTAAAGTCAGCATGTTAGTATTAAGAGACAGAAATGTAAAAAACTCTAGCGCACCTGAACCGCTAGAAACACTAATGTTCGAAGAATAGTAGAAGAATTGTGCAGGTTTTGAGTGCATATTCTACCCCATGAGCTGCTTATTACGGCCAAACTGTTTCAAACGCCACGTTTTACTTTGGTCTCAAGAATGCATTATAACTCATACCGTGGAAGGTTTCAGATATTACCACTGGCATGAATTTCAACGTTTATGCGAGCAAAATACGGGTTAATTATGTTCGTTCACTGAAGTTGGTGTTTGGGGCTGCGATCCAAAAAATTTGCAGAGCTTTGCGAATTGCAACATTGATTATTTATTTTAATTGTAAATGTTTCCGGTATGAATACTAACTGTAAGCGTTTATTGATACAAAAGTAGCACAACCGACTCGTGCTGGCAACCTTCTGCCACTATCAAAGCCAAGAATATATCACATCTGCTTCACGTTGTTATATAACATTCGAAGTTAAAGGAGTATAAAGAAATTTAGAGTTACCTGCAGCGAGTTTTTTCAAATAATCGAAAGCTTAATATTTGCTGTTTATTGTCACTACAATATCATTACCATTTGAAAATTCTACGATAAAACCGCTTAATAAAGATATTGCAATTAAACACAAAACCAACAATAGCTGGCAACCCTATCGTGGTTTTCAACCAAATTTGGCCTGAATAATGTTTATGACAGGTTTCATTAATTGTATGAAATTCGTATTGATTTCATGACTGCACTGGAAGTTATAGTGCAAAAAGTTTTATTTTCCTGAGCGTATTTTCAAAACCAAAGACACAAAAATTACCATAGCTGGTAGCACCAATCATATTTTTCAACCAAATTTCCACCAAACAGAGATTAAAGTTAAGTTTAGCTACTGTGCCAATTTCATGAAAATCTGGTAATTTATTCACATTTCATAGGGCAAAAAGCAGTTTTTTTTCTTTGTAATTTTTCAAGATGGCACCACTGGCACAGAGTTACCCACAATTCAAAATCGCTTCTAGCAAATCTGGTCTTACTTAAGTCCAATGCATTCTGTAAATTTTAGCTGTATCTGATTATTGGTTCGTGAGTTTCCGTGAACAGAAGTTTTTGTTGCTAAAAATATAGGTTAACTGGGAGAGGGTTACCGTTCTTGTCCGACATGAAATTTCCAAAGTTTTATTTTGAACGTGTAGATAAAACATAAGATTTATATACAGATTGGTTTTATTGTAAGAAACGGACATTTTCTTGAATATTCGATGGTTTGAATGTTTTCACTTCCAAATTTTTTTTTTCAAAATGAAGACACCAAAATTATCATAGCTGGCAACTCCAACCGAATTTTTCGACCAAATTTCTACCAAACGTGGCTTAAAGTAAGGTCCAGCAGTTGTGTGAGTTTCGTCAAAATCGAACGATTCAATCAGAATTTATAGGGCTATAAACAGTTATCTTTTTTAGTGGTTTTTCAAGATGGCACCACTGGCACAGAATCGCCCGCATTTCAAAATCACTTCTATCAGACCTGGTCCTACTTAAGACCAATCCATTCTGCAAATTTCAATTAATTCAGCTCATCGGATCGTGAGTTTCGGTGAACAGAAGTTTTTGATGGTAAAAATATAGGTAAATTGGGCAAGGGTTACCAGGCGTGCCCGTTATACCATATCTTTTTTTTTTTTTGGTTATGTAAACAAAGCACAAGATTTACATATGAGTGGCTTTTTTTTGAAGAAACTTCATTTTTTCAAGAGAGACGATGATTTGGAGGTTTTCACTTTCAGTGCCTGCCTTAGCTACAGGGTTGCTAGCACGCCCATTAAAAGCTACCCAAATCCGCAACTAAATAATATCAATATGTCCTGAAAATTTCTTAATGATTGAATAGCTCTGTCAAAAGTTATCGCAATTTAAAAATTTTCAAATTTTCCCGTCCTCTTTTTCGGCACCCAGCGCACACATAGGGTTAAAAAATTCCAAAGCATTATCCGATTCATATGTAAAACACGTTCAAAATTAATTTCGTTAGCTTTATTTTTGCGAAAATTATTTGTGCACGAAATAATAGATATATTAAAAATATCACTTAAATGGCCGCCGGCGCCAAAAGGTTAACAATAACTGACATTTAAAGAGACCTGGACCTATTCTGCATATACACCAATGTATCCTGAAAGTTTCAGCTCAATCGGATGGCGCGTTCCCGAGATTATCTCACTGAAATTTTTTGATGATATATATATATATATATATATATATATATATATATATATATATATATATATATATATATATATATATATATATATATATATATATATATATATATATATATATATATATATATATATATATATATATATATATATGGAAATATGAATTTTTGGCCGAATCGATTTTAATACTAATGTTCTTCGAACATTAGTAAAAAGAAAAGAGATAGACATATAGGCATATACGACAGAGTATGAGTTGTTTAGTCTTAGTACAGTCAGTCGTCAGAGAGCCATCCGATAGAGAACAAGTTGTTAAACGAACGAATTCAAATATATTAAGTTTTTAATAGAATTGGTGTTTTATTTTCACTACCTACGGATACGGTACATTTATCAGAAGTGGGATTCGAGTGAAAAAAACTCAATACAAAAATAAACGTACGAAAGAAACATTAATTTTCTAAAACGTATCAGTGTGGTACGATCGAGTTTTCCAAGATGGCTGCGGTTTCCATTAGTAACAACAAGAAGTGTGAATTGGTCGAGTTATGCCGATCTCGAGGACTAAGTGCACACGGCACTAAGGCCCAGCTGGTCGCTAGACTAAACCAGACTCTATTAAGCAGCACACGTCTCGACTCGCAAATAAATTCCGATGTGGATACAACAGTCCGAGGTGACGGTAACGAAAACGACGAGCGGTCTCTACAACAAAGTGTGGAGCTATTACGACAAACGGTCGAACACCTAACGACGGCCCTGAGTGCACCACAATCAAACGCCAACAACGCATTTGCATCACCGTCTCGAATGTCGCCGGGTATCGCCTGCAATCGAGTGACAACGAAACAGTTCACTACCAAAGAGATCTGTGCATTAATTCCATCATTCGATCCAAGTAATAGTGTTTCTCCAACTGCAGAACAGTACACGGCAAAAATTCGCCGATTTGCAGCAAATTATGCCTGGGACGATACATCAATTCTGATTGCTGCTCAAACGAACCTGGAGGGTATAGCGAAATTATGGAGTGACGGAACGCGAGAAATTGTTTTGTGTTTCGAAGATTTTGCGATTGCCCTGCAAAGAGAATTTCCTAGCACAAAAACAAATGCTGATCATCATTTAGAATTGGCAAATACAGTCCGGAAGCAAAATGAATCGCCGCTAGAGTATTTTCATCGCATTTTGGCTTTGGGAAGAAAATACGAAATGCAAGACGCGGATATAAATCGATATGTGCGCAACGGTCTCAAACATACGTCTCTGCAAACAGCCATTGCTAGTGTGCATTATCATACAACTAGTGAAATGTATGTGGCTATCCAGAGATTCCTGGAAAACAATCCGTCAAAAGCAGAAACAGACACCAAAACAAAACTAGCAACCACACCGAAGTTCGAAGCAAATGTACACAACAACAGCCGTAATGATATGAATCATCGCTACAAACACGGGAGTACGAGGAGCACAATTAAGTGTTTTAATTGTGAGCAAGAGGGACATATGTCAATCAATTGCACTGCGCCACAACGGAAAGCAAGATGTGAAATCTGCAAACGTACGACGCACACGAAAGGAAATTGTCGAAATAGACCAGAGTATGGAGCCGTACATCATATTGATTCTGTAACAACAGCTCAAGCTGACGTGAAGACGATCATTTCATGTGAAAATTTATTTGTTTGTAACGTAGTTTTTGAAAAGGGGAAAACCATGGACGTCCAAACTTTATTAGATACGGGTTCTGGTATAAACGTAATTAAAGTTTCGAAAATTATAGGTGCTTTTAAATTTAGTAGCACTTTGAACGGTTTCAAGGGAATAAATGGTTCTCCTCTCATAGTCTTAGGCATCACAAAAGGCTGTGTAATATTCAATGGTTTTTCTTACAGAATAACATTACACGTTGTGCCTGATGACTCGATGCGTCCCGAGCTAATCTTAGGAAGAGATTTTTTAAAAATTACCGGAATTCAAATAAAGGTTAACGACCAAGGTCATATTCAAGTCACGATGCCACAAACGAACATGGTTGGTTGGAATGACATTCTTAGCATTGAGTATAACAGTGAAATAAACGGTGACATAGAAATAAAAGAAAACGTGCAACAAACGGTTTGTCCCCTCATCCAATCCGAATTTTTGACGATATATAACAATTATTTGAATACTCCCGATCCAATCAAGCCAAAAGTCGATTACTCAATGACTATCAATCTAATAAACAGTAAAACTCCAATAGTGAGTACGTTAAGAAAATTTTCCGTCGCAGAGAAATCGCAGATCGAATATATCATTAAAGATTTACTACTTCGAGGCATCATACGGGAAACTGAATCTCCATATTCGAGCAGAATAGTATTAGTACGAAAAAAAGATGGTCGTGTTCGTATGTGCATTGATTACAGGCAGTTAAACGCACTCACTGTCCGTGATAGTTATCCCATTCCGTTGATTGAAGATTTGTTAGATAGGCTACGAAACAAACGCGTATTCAGTTTAATCGATTTGAAAGACGGCTTCTTTCACGTAAGCCTAGACGATAACTCTAAGAAATATACTGCGTTTTCTACATATTCCGGACACTACGAATATAACAAATTGCCATTTGGGCTAAAGAACGGACCAACAGTGTTTTCACGCTTTGTACAATCTGTATTCAGGGATCTTATTGCCGACGGGAATGTTATCGTATATATGGATGACGTTTTGTGTGCTACTTACGACTATGAAGAACATATCAAAGTTTTACGTGAAGTATTTCAACGATTGAAAGAGAGTTTACTTAGATTGAACGTACACAAGTGCAAATTTCTATTTGATAAAATTGAGTATCTGGGATACGAAGTCAGTTATGATGGCATCAAACCCAAATACGACCATATTAAAGCCATACAACAGTATCCGATTCCTCGAAACGTCCACGAATTGCAAAGGTTTTTGGGCTTATGTGGATATTTTCGGCGTTTTGTTCAAAATTTCACATATCTTACTCTGCCACTTGAGAAGCTGAAAAATAGCACTGGCATTTTTCAACTAGATCCCGAACATGTTAACTCATTCAAAGTTCAGAAGCAACGCATGTGTGAACAGCCTTTATTGAAAATATATAATCCGACGTATGATACAGAAGTACACACCGATGCGTCGAAGCACGGATATGGTGGAGTCCTTCTGCAACGACAACCAGATGGAAAAATGCATCCTGTAATGTATTTTAGCTCACGAACGACACCTATGGAACAGAAGTTTCATTCATTTGAGTTAGAAACTTTGGCAGTAGTAAATACAATCAAAAGATTTCATCCTTACGTTCACGGCATTACTTTTAAGGTTGTTACAGACTGCAATTCACTGGCACTCACTATGCGAAAAAAAGATATCAATGCAAGAATATCACAATGGGTGTTATTCTTGCAAGAGTATGATTTTGAAATGGAACATCGCAAATCTGAAAGGATGCAGCACGTAGACGCTCTGAGCAGAGTTCACGAATGTTTAGAATGTGCATTGATCGATGATTGCCCTTTAACTCGAACCTTGATGGTGAAACAACAGGACGATTCTAACATTAAGCAAATTATAGAAAACTTACCTAAAGATGGAAGTAGTGAGTTTGAAATTCATAATAAGCTGCTTTATAAAGGAAATGGACGTCAATTGTCATTTTTTGTCCCGGAGTGTATGGAACGGAATATGTTATTTAAGTACCACGATGAGATGGGTCATGTAGGAGTGCATAAAACAATGAGTGCTTTGAAACGTTCGTACTATTTTCCGAATATGGTCTGGAAGGTATCTGATCACATAGCCTCATGTTTAAAGTGTGCCGTTTACTCACCCAAATATGGACGAACGGAAGGATTTCTTCGTAGCATCGATAAAGGAGAAATACCATTCTCGACACTTCACATTGACCATTTTGGCCCATTAGAAGAAACGAAACGAAAAAATCGTCACATTCTACTCGTTATAGATGCTTTTACTAAGCACATTAAGGCACTCCGCACACGGGTCGTTAGCAATGCTATACGTGAGAGATGCGTTTGACACTTGTCAAGCTCGCGAGAAAACGAGTGCCGTCATCCTCATATTATGTCCACACACGGGTCGTCAAGCAAACGTCAGTATGCGTCGTAAAATCATACAATTCGGGGCATTTTCCCACCTCCCCCACGAATTGTACGTTGCCGTCATCCATCGCGCTTGCAAAAACGACTACTCATTCGACTTGAGGCCTGCAATGCACAACGCTTGAGACGCACTCAACGTGAACCGACTACGCTTCTCACTCTTCACGATAGGCTAACGCTCCGTTAGTGGTCACCCATTGATTTACATAGGTTGTGACGACCAAGCGTAGAAATATCGCATCTACGACGATAGCTCAACGACCCGTGTGCGGATTGCCTAAGCTATTTCCATGCAAATCGACAAAGACCACGGAGGCTATTAAACATCTCACGAATTACTTCAATTGGTATAGTCGTCCACAACGTATCATATCCGACCGAGGGAGTTGTTTCACGTCAACGCCATTCCGAAATTTCCTAAAAGAAAATAACGTTATACACGTACTTAACGCTACTGCTACACCTAGGGCAAACGGCCAAGCCGAGCGGTAAAACCGCACAATTAGACCGGCTTTAGCAAAGTTGAGTGAAGAAAATTTACAGTGGGACCTAGTTTGTCCACAATGTGAATTTGCGCTGAATAATTCCGAAAATAGTACGACGAAAGAGTTTCCAAGCGTTGTTTTATTCGGAATACGACAACGCGCAAATGGCTCAAACATTGACCTCATATCTGATTTTGTCGAAACGATTAATGAACATGCCCGAGATTTGATAGAAATACGGAAAAGAGTGGCCGAAAATATAAATAGATCGCAATCTAAAAATGAGACACGATATAATCCAAATAAAATACAACCTCACGTTTATAAAGAGGGCGATCTTGTCGCATTACGCCAACGTTCTACTGAAGTTGGTGTAAATCAAAAATTAAGACCTCGTTTCAAGGGCCCATTCAAAATTAAGAAGATTTTTCCAAATGACCGTTTATTAGTTGCTGATTTAAAAGAATGTCAATATTCCCAAAAACCGTTCGTTGCCGTGGCTGAGCCCAATCACGTCAAACCTTGGATCTGCTCGAGGACGATCAGAAGTCAGGACGGCCGAGCTGTAGGGTTAAAGTCAGCATGTTAGTATTAAGAGACAGAAATGTAAAAAAGAAAAGAGATAGACATATAAGCATATACGACAGAGTATGAGTTGTTTAGTCTTAGTACAGTCAGTCGTCAGAGAGCCATCCGATAGAGAAGAAGTTGTTAAACGAACGAATTCAAATATATTAAGTTTTTAATAGAATTGGTGTTTTATTTTCAATACCTACGGATACGGTACAATGGCAAATGAAAATTGTGCTATGAAAAAACAAGATTATCTAATAAAAAAAAGGGAGTCAAATAAGATTACACAGGAGGCAAAGAAACGTTATTTTGCCAATAAATTCGAGAACGCAGCTGGAAATATTGCTAAATATAGGAAAATAATTAAAGAAGTGACATCAACTTCAAAGGATACAACGCATATGACATGCATAAATGAACTATGTGTAAATGGAACCCTGTTAAATGATCCCTCTCTTGTAACTCAACATCTAAATAATTACTTCGCAACTATCGGGACTAATCTTACCCAGCAGCAGCAAGCTACTTATGGCTCAGATATCAACATAAAAGTGAATACTTTAACGTCCATGCATTTACGCACTACATCACGGAAAGAAATATCTGAAATAATAGATAATTTAAAGGCTGGAGTATCCCCAGGACTCGATGCAATCACTTCCGAAGACATCAAACTATTGAAGAACTACATAATAAATGTATTAACGGTCAACATCAATGAACACCTTAAAACTGGTTCCTTCCCTGATTGCCTTAAATTAACAAGAATCACTCCTGTATTTAAAGCAGGTGATCGTGCAAATCCATCTAATTACCGCCCCATTGCTGTCACCAGTATTATGAGCAAAATATTTGAGGAGGTAATAAATTCAAGAATATTATAATTCTTAGAAGAAAATTCAATCTTAGCCCCAATTCAGTATGGGTTCCAACAACAAAGTAGCACGTTAGCGGCAACCTTGGATGCAGTGCACTTTATAAACTCTACGCTGGGAAAGGGGAATCATGCCGCAGCTATCTTCATTGACTTACAAAAAGCTTTCGACACCATCGACCATGGAATTTTACTAGAACGTTTAAGTAAATACGGATTTGGGGATAAAATAAAGCTACTAGTCAGAAATTACCTAATAAATAGGCGGATGGTAACCAAAAATTCTAATTACGTCAGCCGAGAATGTGAAGTAAATATCGGTGTACCACAAGGATCTATCCTCGGCCCGCTTCTTTTCCTGCTGTACGTGAACAGCATACAGGACATTCAGCTATCTTGCAAAATTGTGCTCTTTGCGGACGATACCCTTCTTCTTTATTCCGGAAATGATGAATTGACACTACAGAACACTATAAATGCAGATTTAGAACGATATTTCAACTGGCTTCAGCGAAGTAAACTAGTTCTTAACATCCATAAGACTAAATACATTGTGTTTCAGCAGAGGAACAAACGTCCAGTGAGCCTACGCATCCAAATAAATGGGGTACAGCTTGAAAATGTAAATTCAATTAAATATTTAGGATTGGTGCTAGATGATAAAATGACATGGGCAAACCACATCAACAACATCAGATGCAAAGTGGCACCTATGATAGGAGTAATAAAAAGGTTTGAATTTATACCTTTACAAACCAAGCTTACCATTTACCATGCGTACATTGTTTCATTAATCACATATGGAGTATTGTTGTGGAGTCAGACTTCCAAACACAACATTGAGCTTATTGGAAGACTTATGACCAAAGCTATCAAAACAATTCATAAAATGCCCACACTTACCTCAACTTCAGCGATAAATGCTAGAACTGGGCTTCTAAATATCAACAAACTTATACTGCTTGAGCGAGGTAAATTGATTTATAAGATTTTAACGAAACAGCTCAAATGGCCAAACATCCTTCGAACTGTTGGTGAGTCCACCAATATTCCAACAAGAAATGCGGGTAATTTATCAGTGAAAACTCCAAGGACGGAAAGAATGAAGACCGACCCTGTACAGGAAGCAATACAATTTTTTAACACACTGCCTAATTTGGTTAAACATTCGGAAAACTTAGTAAAGTTTAAAGAAAATCTAAAGATGTACATCGAAAGAGCACACTGCTAATGAAATCCAGAGTTTTTTGTAAACTTTTCTCTGGACGCACGTCTTGATGACAAATAAAATGTACACAATATGACCTAAAGTACTAACTATAAAAAAGCAAGATGGTACTATCCCTTATACCAATACACCAATTGTCTGGGAAGTACTAGGAATAATTACTTAGTGATCATTTTGTGAATCTGAATTGAAAATCAGGTATAACTTTTTTAGTTTCGCAAAATGTTTGTACTTTCAATACAATAATTCTCTCAAAAACTTTACTTAACGTAGGAAGTAAGCTGATTGGTCGAAAATCTTTAACCGTCTCCGTAGATTTACCTGGCTTCTTTATTGGTAACACGATAGCTCTTTTCCATGCTTCTGGATAGTAGTAAATAATTGTAATGAATACAATGGCTTTTCTGGATAAGTTCTTAAGTGCTCAATTTGGAATTCTATCACCGCCAGGAGTTTTACAATTTTTAAGACTTTTGATTACAGTGATTACGTCTTTACATTAAATTTTTTTTAAATCCTGGTCCTAAGCAGAGAGATTATTATAGACATTATCAACCATGCCGGAGGTTATCGTGGTTCCCATGTGGCTAGTGGTGTTATGGACATCATGAAAATATTTCGCAAGAGCTTCAGCTTTATCTACGTCACGGCAAATTACCTTACCCTCGTTTTCAATAAAGAATGCGCCCGAAGAATGCTTATTCTTTAGAGCCTTCTGAATTTTCCACACTTTTGAATCACCATGGTTCATGCTAGAAAGGAAGTTGTTCCAGGCTATATTTTTACCACGAGCAACCGGGTTTTTTATGCTTTCGTTTAATCGGTTTAATTCGATCTTCAATGAACAGGTCCTGTATCGTTGCGTAACTCCGCCGCTGAATAAGGGCTACTATGTCCGGCGGAGTTCCAGATTAAATTAGTAGCATCATTGACAAGATGATCAATCTGTCCAGTACTGGAGAGCGTTTCGAATTTTAAGGAGCTAAGGTTAATTTTACTATCTACTTTGCAACGAAATTGCCTCCAATCCGTGTTCTTAAAAGAAAGAGCTAATGGCGGAGGTTTTTGTTTCATTGAAACGTGCGAAATCTCGGTAAAGACAGGGAGATGAGTAGACGAGAGGGCATGTAAAACAGTCGATTCTGAGATATCAACTGCATTGTCACTTATTATTAAATCTAGAGTTAATGACCTACCACTGCCAGTATAGAATGTGGGTTCGATTGGAGCATAAATAACAAGCTGTTTGTTGAAAACCCACTCAAGTAAAATATTACCAGCTCTATTAACCCTGGCACAGTTCCAGAAGCGATGTCTAGCGTTCAAGTCCCCGCAAATCAGAAAACTATTAAAGCGTCTCTTCAACATTTTCAAATCGGCATGAAACATATCTAATTTAGTTGCACTTAGCTTGGTGCCAGGGAAATAGACAGCAATAATAGTTAGGTTGATATCTGGCAAGTTGGTCGCCAAATTTTCGATCACTTTAGTTTCAGTAGCAGGCATAATTTCGTGTTTTATATTACTTTTAATCCAAATGTCAACTCCCCCGCCTCTTGCATTTGTCTTATCATTCCTATATACACAATAATTAGGAGCATAAATTTTATCATGTGGTTTCAGCCAAATTTCAGTCAACACACATATATCTATTAAATATTTACTAAGAAAATCTTTAGTTTTCAAGAGATTATTCTTAATGCTTTGAGCATTAAATAATAGCAAATTTTTATTAAGCTTACCCAGATAGAAATTTAATAGCAAGCTTAACAATAACATCGAACTGGTTTTTTTTTGTTTTACACTTTGCTAAACTTAGAAAAAGCTCAGACGAAATTTCCAAAAGTTCTTGTGGTGAAAAAAGATCACTTAATTCAATGTTATTGTTTGCTTGCGTAGGAGCAAACGGCAACGGAAAGCTCTTGACGACGTCATTATAGAAAGGAATCCCATTATCTAATATTGGTTGATGCTTTGGATAAGTGATTTTCTATGCCCCTTACGTTTGGGTTTCTGTTAGTGTCGCTACTGATAGGTAGATTGTGGTTGTGGCTGATGGTCTGCGCTCCAGGTATCCGAAATGCTGTAAATGGCTTTTAAGATGCTGCAGCATTACGAGTGTTAGAGCTAGGAGATGATAAAGATGGCTTATTTCTGGTTTATTGTTGAAGATGCTTCATAATGTGAATGTATTTGTCCCTGCTCTTGCAATCCTTTGAGTTTGCGAAGTGTTTCATTCCACAATTAGAGCATTAAAGCATTTTATCCAATTCTCTGTCAGTAATTAAACGATCAGTGTGCTTATGTTCACCACCACATATCAGGCATTAAGTAGTAAGGTGACAATGCGAAGATCCATGCCCATACATGTCGCAGTTTCTGCATTGTGTAGGGCCGCTATTGCGTTTGGCGTAGTAGTCAAATCGCACTATCGTGTGCATTATAGTTTTCGTTTGACGGATCTGCTGTAGCTTAATATTAGGCTCACAAAACAGAATGTACTTAGTCTGCGAACTCCTGGATCCCCCTGTGAAGAATTTTTTGATATCCAGACATTTAATATTTCCATGCTCTCTGAGGTACTTCGACAATTCTTCACAGGGTAGATCATGCAATCCTGATAGTAGTATTTTAGTCTGGCGAAGGTCTGCTCTACGATGGCTGGAGAACTTCACTTTGGTACTTAAGAGATGCTTATGCAGTTTCTCGTAATCTTCTGAGGATTGAACAAACAGTCTTCTGCCTATCGATAGGTTCATGATTTGGAAATTCGTTATTCCTATTTCAACCATTATTGCAATGATTGTATCCCTTGGAAGCTCTATAAATGTTATCGGCGGCACTTTAACCTTTTTTCCTGGGGCTGCTGAGCTCCAGGTTCATTGACATCACTTAGATTGACCTCATCCAGTAACTGAAACTGGTTACCGTTAGCCATTGTCGGCTGGTGATGAATTTTTGCGTGTTTAAGGGAATCTCGCAGTAAAGTTCTGGACTGAGAGTCTTCTCTCGCCAGGCTTTTCTGCACTACAGACGCAATTTTTTTTGTAATATTAACACAGCACTTGTTAACTTTAAGGAATGAAATTGAATAAAAAGTATGTAGAAATGGATATAGTAGTTGAAAAATTTTAACACTGACAATAAATTGCAGTCAAAATTCACACTTGTGCACTGGTCCGAACCCAACTCTAGAAAGAAATAAAATAATATAATGGAATATAATGGAAGTCTTCCCTTAATGAATTGGAGTCAAGAGGTACCGAAGCTTCGCTTCTGGAAAACGGTTTTGAGTCCGTCGTTACTTAAATGACAGAGCGGGAGAATTAAACAGTTAATTAAAAAATTAAACAGAAAAAAAAACAGTTCCAGCAGGAAACGAGGTAATATTAAAGCGAACTTTTACCAGTATATCGCTAACCATGTGGAGTCCTAGAATAAGTAAGTGATGTTCAAGCTTGGATTTGCGCTAAGAGTTAGATTTAGGTTTAGGTTTACATTTAGGTCTAGGAATAGATACGAGCGTAGGGTTAGAAAGAATTGCAAATAGTGACAGAGAAAGGAAGTGATAAAGTGAAATTGAAATATTACCATATAGAAGCGGAAGTCATTATCATTGCCACCCTTTTCTGATTCGTGACCAAGATATCCCTCGACGGTGGTGCTGATCCATTTCCTCTTGAAGAGAATTTCCTATTTAGTTGGTAGGCATTTTGCGTAGAACCACTTAAATAAAAGATGAAGAAGTGAGTGAGTTAGCTTAGGGATGAAAAGGAAAAGAAAGGCAAGTGTGAACGTATGAATGCATCTCGGAATTCAGAGTATTCGAAATTTTGATCACGCAACCGAGCTTAGAGTAGAAAAATAAGTAGAGTCGATTCTGGGGAAAGTTTGGTAAATTGAACCGTGCTAGTGAATATAATAGTATAAATTATAGTATACACGCAAAAAAACCCAATCGCGAGGCGAGAATTCATTCGTAAGTCTCTGAGAAGGAAGGTCATGTCACGGTTTGATTCACGAATATTACGTAAAGAAGATACACTCGCGTGGAAAAAAGCGATGTTACTATTAGCTAAGGGATAAAAATGGCGATGACTCAGGTGGCGATACAGCCGGCCACAGTTAAACCATAGGACCCGCGGTCTGGTTACTATTTACAACCAACATTCCCCATGGCTTGGAGGCCAATCTGTCTTTTGATGATCCAGGGCCAGCGCGAACGAATCAAATACTTCATAATGAATGTCATCTAATACGGGGCCAAAGGAGACGGGGAACGACATAACAATGAGTAAAACAGGGAAACAATACTTACATGCGGAAGCGCATACCCGAACATGGCAGATCCGGATATTTCGCCAGTAATACAGATAGTCCATTGTCTAGGCAGACCTACATTGAGGACGTAGCTCACTTAAAACACCGACCGGATCGACGCAACCCAATCATCTAGTATATTCAATAAAATTTGCCTCTTGTTGGGGATGCTAGATGATTTTTTGCTGTAAAATTGTCATCGGATTGTCAGATAGGCTGTCAAAAACGGTGGAAATGATATGAACGGTGGAAATGAATGAAACAAAAAAAGTCTAGCGCATCAGAACCGCTAGAAAACTAATTTTCGAAGAAATTGTCTTTGAGTGACAAAAAAGTGTGGAAAGACGTAATACACTGTTTTGTAAAATCATATCAACCATTCCTTATCAAAAGCAACAAAACTCAACTGTATCACAAATGATGAAAATGTTCAGTGCTGGCAGCACTTTCCGAACGAAGCAGCATTAAGTTCACCTTAACAAGTTAGTACTGAAATCAACTTAGCCTTTATAAGCTTATGTCCTCGCAGGATTTCATCGAAAATTTCAGCGGTCAAACGTTGTTTGAGGCGGCCATCCGAAAAATGTTCGAAACTCGGATAATTTAAAAATTGATGCCTTTTTTTTATTGCGAACGCTTTGAATATGAGAACGTAATTTGAAGCATCTGTTAGTGCAATATTTACGGAAATGGCTAATGCTAGTTAGCCTGTGTCACCAGCAAAGCAAACTACATACCAAATCTGCTTCACGTTAAGTTAAACCCAACCAGTAAATTTCGTTTCGATTGAATCACTGCGCTGGAAGGTATACGGGTGAAAAGAATTTTAGGGTAACCACCCTCAAAACTTTTCACATTTTTAAAGCGTTAATATTTGTTATTAATCTTCATTGCAGGATCATTTCCGTTTGCAAATCTAATGACATAATCGCTCAGTAAAGAAATTAAACAAAATTACAAAAATGGTCATAGCTGGCAGCCCTTTCATGATTTTTGTACGAAATTTCTACGACATTTGGTTCACATTAAGTTCCATTTAAAAATTTGTCGACGTTTCTTTTCATAGACATCATTTTCCGCAGGAACGACAAGAAACTGTTGGCGTCGGAACTGAGACCCGTTACTCGAATAAACTACGAGCACACGGCATGAGAACCGGTCAGAAGCCACCAGGTATATTAATTTGTAAGAATTTGAATTGTGTAGACTCGATAGGAATATCAGTAAATGCTTGAATTTAACGTTAGATTGCGGCGCCAGTGCAGTTTTGTTTTTGATCTTTTTTAGTAATAAGCCTTCAAGGTGAATAAACAGTCAAGTGTACTTTATATTGTAAGCGCTTGTGTGTTTTTTTTCTAGCAAAAGGGCTTCCGGTTGTTTTTTTTTGCAGCAAACATGATCTCAAATTCTCGTTTCGCGGACGCGGTGCAAGTCAATAGTTTCGGGTATTGAAACGATTGGCGCCCAGATTCGCCCCTTCTCTCGGCGAGCTTAGCCACCTCAGCTGTCATCCTTCGTCCCAGAAGGGGCACAGGGCGTCTTTTGTATGGATATATGTATATGTATATATATATATATATATATATATATATATATATATATATATATATATATATATATATATATATATATATATATATATATATATATATATATGTATATATATATATATATATATATATATATATATATATATATATATATATATATATATATATATCTATATATATATATATATATACATATATATATATATATATATATATATATATATATATATATATATATATATATATATATATATATATATATATATATATAAATATAAATATTTAATTTTTATATTAATTATCAACCAAGCAAGGTACAAGTAACATAAACAGTAAAAAAGACAAAATTGTAAAGTACGAGTACATAGAAATAAAACGAAAAATTTAATAAAATAAATAACAAGATAAATCAATTACAAATTAATGAATAACAAATAAAAAAATATTGAACATATAGCTTAGGATAAAGGGTTGCGGATGGCTTGGAAAAGGGAGGACGTGAAGGATAATTTTGAGACTCTTGGAGAATACAGATTACCTATGATATTGAATATCCTGCAGCATCTATTTATCGGCTCATTAGCTGCGTAAGTAGTAGAGTGTGGATATTCCTTAAGTAAACGAGAGGACCTGGTTTTTTTTACAGGGTTATTCAAAACTATTTTGCTGTTCAGGAATTCAACTCTGATGACGCCTCTAATGACGTCGACTGTGAAACAAGCCGAAAGCATCTTTCTTTTAGATGCAAGTGTAAATAAGTTTAGATGACCCAGTCGAAACTCATTAAGAGGAAGGGTATTAAAATCGTAAGGGCTGTATAAATCTCTCAATTTGAAAAGTAAGAATTGCTTTTGTACGAACTCGAGTCTGCTACCGTGGGTTTCAAAAGCCGGATTCCAGCAAATGGAAGCATATTCGAGAATGGCGCGTACAAGTGAGATGAATTAAGATCTTGTGACCCACAGGTTACGAAGTTCCTTGGTACGTCTTTTGATGAAGCCTAGTTGTTTGTTTGCACGGGAAAGTATTTTATCATGATGCAGGGTGAAACTGAGTCACTCATCCAAGACAACACCAAGGTTGACAACGTTATCAGCTCGAGCTAACAAATTATTCCCGAGGAAGTATGTGTTATGGGAAACGGTGCATTTTCGGGAGAAATTTATAGCTTGGTACTTAGCAATGTTGAGAGTGAGCTTGTTTTCTTTGCACCAATGATCAAGTAAATCAAGTTTGGATTGGAGAAAAAGTGCATCGGTATAGATTTAATGATATGATAGACTTTGAGATCGTCGGCATAAAGTAGATGAGGTTTGTTTGATAGGACGTCAAATAGGTCAGAAACAAATATATTTAAGAAATGTGGGCCAAGATGGCTACCTTGTGGTACACCAAAGGTAGCAGAAATACTTTTCGATAAAAGTCCTTGAAATTTTACAAGTTGAGTTTGATTTCTAAGGTAAGAAGTCAGCCAGCTAAGAAAAGATCCACCAAGTCCAAATTTCAGTAGCTTTAGAATTAAGGTAGGGTGGTCAACTGTGTCAAAAGCTTGACTCAAGTCTGTATAGACTGCGTCGATTTGGTATCCTTTCTGCATTTAACACAGGATGTCTGAGATTAGGACTGCCAAATTTGTGGTAGCTGAGCGACCTTTTCTAAAACCATGCTGTTGCTCGTTCAGACGGGAGTCAACAAGTGGAGAAAGTTTATCGTAGACAATCTTTTCAAAAAGTTTCGGAATAGAAGATAAGATGGCAATACCTCTATAATTTCCGATTCAGCGTCTACCGCCATTTTTGAAGATGGGTTTGACATATGAAAGTTTCCAACAAGATGGGGAAATTCCAGACGAAAGTGATCTGTTGAAAAAAATATGACAGGGAGTTATAAGCTGCTTTACTAATTTGCGCAAGAACGTTGGAGGAAGAAGATCTGGCCCTGGACCTTTGTTGCAGTCGAGTTCCAAAATAGCTTTACGTATTTTATCACGTGTAATTTTTAAGTGGCTGATAAAAGCTGTAGAAGTAGAATGGGACGAAGGGAGATGTGTGTTTGATGAGTCAGGAGCAATAAAAATATTCTGGAAATTATCTGCGAATAAATCACAAATCTCATTAGGAGAGGAAGAAGTGATATCATTAAAGAACATCGACGATGGATAACCAGTAGTTTTTCGCTTCAAATTTACAAAATCAAAAAATTTTTTCGGGTCGCGGATTATATTATCACCTGTTGTCTTAATGTAATTGTCATAAGCCTCGTGAGACTTAGCCAAAAATTGCTAAGCAGGTTCATTATTTTCATCCTCAATAGCATAACTCACGTCGATATTGTTTTAAATCCGCTTATAAAGTTTATTCCTTCGATTTTGCAAATGCCTAAGGTCCCTATCAAGCCATGGTACAGACAAGTTTTTTTTTACTAATTTTAGAAGAAAATATATATATATATATATATATATATATATATATATATATATATATATACATAAACATATATATATATATATATATATATATATATATATATATATATATATATATATATATATATATATATATATATATATATATATATGTATATATATATACATAAACATATATATATATATATATATATATATATATATATATATATATATATATATATAAATATATATATATATATATATATATATATATATATATATGTATATATATATATGTATATATATATATATATATATATATATATATATATATATATATATATATATATATATATATATATATGTATATATATATATGTATATATATATATATATATATATATATATATATATATATATATATATATATATATATATATATATATATATATATATATATATCAGCAAAATGATTTTTCGAGACAATCTCTGGAGTGGCCGATCCGATTAAGCTGAAATTTTCGGAGGACGTAGATGCATTTAGTAGGTAGGTACATGACTTGCTAAAATTCAAATATCTTTAACGTTTTGGCGGCGGGATAGCGTTTAAGTGAATTTTCAGGTACTCCTATATATCCAAGCAGTGTAAATTTTTGTTAAAATAAATGTTTGGGAGTAAAAACTTATTATGTTTTAAGCTTGTTTATGTTAAAATGATGGAAATTTTGAGCCGTGTGTGGGTGCAGCATGCCTAAAAGCAGGCAAGGATTTTTTTCAAATTATGGTTTTTTATTAGTTTTATATTTATATTTTTATAATTAGGGTTTTTTTTTTATCAAAAATCAAAAAATTTTCAGGAAGTTCATCGATTTGAAGGTTTTTTTTCAGGAGCCTGCCATAGCTACAGGGTTATCCGCACTATCTTCAAAATCCACGTCTGCAAAATTTGAGCTAACTTCAATACGCTCTGCGAATTTCGCAATGATCCATTGTTTTTCTTAGAAGTAATGACAAATCATAATTTGAAAAAAAATCCTTGCCTACTTTTAGGCATGCTGCACCCACACACGGCTCAAAATTTCCATCATTTTAACATAAAAAAGCTTAAAACATAATAAGCTTTTACTCCCAAACATTTATTTTAACAAAAATTTACACTGCTTGGATATATAGGAATACCTGAAAATTCACTTAAACGCTTTCCCGCCGCCAAAATGTTAAGGATATTTGAATTTTAGCAAGTCATGGACCTACCTACTAAATGCATCTACGTCCTCCGAAAATTTCAGCTTAATCGGATCGGCCACTCCAGAGATTCTCTCGGAAAATCATTTCGCTGATATATATATATATATATATATATGTATATATATATATATATATATATATATATATATATATATATATATATATATATATATATATATATATATATACATATATAAATATATGTATATATGTATATATATATATATATATATATATGTATATATATATATATATATATATATATATATATATATATATATATATATGTATATATATATAGATATATATATATATATATATATATATATATATATATATATATATATAGATATATATATATATATATATATATATGTATATGATATATATATATATATATATATATATATATATATATATGTATATATATATATATATATATATATATATATATATATATATATATACATATACATATATATATATATATATATATCTATATATATATATATATATATATATATATATATATATATATATCTACATGTATATATATATATATATATATATATATATATATATATATATATATATAAATATATATATATATATATATATATATATATATATATATATATATATATATATATATATATATATAGTGCCGTGCAAAACATTAGCAACGCATGGTGTGAGATAATATAAAATGCAAAAAAATTGAAAAATACTCTTTATTAGCAGATTTTTTTCTCTTATTTTGTTATTAAGTATAGTAAGGTTATAAATAAAATCCAAAAGAATTTTTTGATATTACCAAAACTCGAAATTTTTTCAAATTTCAATATTCCATTCATTTTACGCACGTGCAAAACAAAAGCAACGTTCAAAATTTTTTTAAATATTTTAATTATTTGTGTAATATCCATTACGTTTAATGACTTCAGCGCAACGGTCCGACATAGATTTAATTAATCTGTATATTATGTCAGGGGAAATACTTTCCAATTCATTTTTAAGGACTTCCATTAATGACGCCTTATTACCAAATTTCCTTCCACTAATTTTTCTCTTCAAAATACTCCAGAGATTTTCAATAGGGTTCAAATCAGGCGATTGGGCCGGGCAAACCATGACTTGAATCCCATTTAACTGGAACCATTCTTTTACCATCTTCAGAGTGTGTTTCGGATCGTTATCCTGTTGAAACACCCATCGAAGTGGCATTTCTTCCTCCGCGTATGGTAACACAATCGTCTCTAGAATATTTTTATGTTTGGAACGATCCATTATACCGTTGATTTAATAAAGAAGACCAACTCCACTAGCCGAAAAGCAACCTCACACCATAACGCTGCCCCACCGTGCATAACTGTAGGTATGCAATGACATCGGTCAAGCCGTTTTCCTTTTGGTCTTCAAACAAAACGAATTCCATCGCAATTGAACAGGTTAAATTTGCTCTCGTCACTAAACAGAACAGTTATCCCTCTTCGCAGTCTACCAATTAATGTGATCCAAAGCAAATTTTAATCTAAAAAATCGATGTCTCATAATAGCATAGGTCATTAAATAAGCTGGTAAATTTACCTGTTTTTGGCATGTGTATTTGTCAAAAAAGGCTTTTTTGCAGGGCGATAACCACGTAAATTACTCTGTATAGCTCGCCTTTGTACAGTGCTGGGATCAACTGTTAGATTCAATATCCTGATAATTTCCAGTGTCTGTCAATGGGTCATTCCTGATTATGGAAAGTATTTTCAGATCTTCCCTTTCTGTTGTTGCACTCGGTCGCCCACCTGTATGTATCATCTCTGTGTGCTGTTTCTCGAAATTTCGCAGGTATTCGACTTACAATTGATCTGTCAATACCATATTTTTATGCAACGCCGAATCGCCCATTTCGAGCCTGTAGTTTTTAATTTAAACTAAATTTAAACTCACTACTATATTTCGTAGATTCCATATTTTTAACGATTTGCAAAATCTGACCAATTACTTACGAGCGGTATCAAACTAAACTAATTTGGTTAGTTATCACTGCAGACTACCATGTAAACTTAACAAATTTGATCCAACTTAAAATTACCGTTATTTTAGCAAAGTTGACACAAGCGTTGCTAATGTTTTGCACGCGCGCAAAATGAATGGAGTATACAATTTTGAAAAAAATTATAGTTTTGGTAGTAGAAAAAAACTTCTTTCGTTTTTACTAATGTTTGAAAAATATTAGTATTAAAATCGATTCGGCCAAAAATTCATATTTCCATATATATATATATATATATATATATATATATATATATATATATATATATATATATATATATATATATATATATATATATATATATATATATATATATATATATATCATCAAAAAATTTCAGTGAGATAATCTCGGGGACGCGCCATCCGATTGAGCTGAAACTTTCAGGATACATTGGCGTATATGCAGAATAGGTCCAGGTCTCTTTGAATGTCAGTTATTGTTAACCTTTTGGCGCCGGCGGCCATTTAAGTGATATTTTTAATATACCTATTATTTCGTGCACAAATAATTTTCGCAAAAATAAAGTTAACGAAATAAGTTTCGAACGTGTTTTACATATGAATCGGATGCTTTGGAATTTTTTAACCCTATGTGTGCGCTGGGTGCCTAAAAAGAGGACGGGAAAATTTGAAAATTTTTAAATTGCGATAACTTTTGACAGAGCTATTAAGTCATTACGAAATTTTCAGGACATATTGATATTATTTAGTTGTAGATTTGTGTAGCTTTTAATGAGCGTGCTGGCAACCCTGTAGCTAGGGCAGGCACTGAAAGTGATAACCTCCAAATAATCGTCTCTCTTGAAAAAATGCCGTGTCTTCAAAAAAAAGCCACTCATATGTAAATCTTGTGCTTTGTTTACATAACCGAAAAAAAAACTAGCGCACCTGAACCGCTAGAAACACTTATATTCGAAGAACAGTAGAAGAATCGTGCAGGTTTTGAGTGCATATTTCACCACATGAGCTGCTTATTACGGCCAAACTGTTTCCAACGCCACGTTTTACTTTGGTCTCAAGAATGCATTATAACTCATATGGTGGAAGGTTTCAGATATTACCACTGGCATGAATTTCAACGTTTATGAGAGCAAAACACGTGTTACTTATATTCGTTATCAGTTGCTTTATTTATTTTTTTATAATTTTGAAAGCAGCATCTCATATAACATCAATGAAGAAAATGCTCAGTGCCTGCAGCACTGTAACTGAAGTTGGTGTTTGGGGCTGCGATCCGAAAAATTTGCAGAACTTTGGGAATTGAAACATCGGTTATTTATTTTCATTGTAAATGTTTCCTGTATGAATACTAATTGTAAGCATTTATTGATACAAAAGTAGCACAACCGACTCGTGCTGGCAACCTTCTGCCAGTATCAAAGCCAAGAATATATCACATCTGCTTCACGTTGTTATATTACATTCGAAGTTATAGGAGTATAAAGAAATTTAGGGTTACCTGTAGCGAGTTTTTTTCAAATAATCGAAAACTTAATATTTGCTGTTTACTGTCACTACAATATCATTACCATTTCAAAATTCTACGATAAAACCGCTTAATAAAGATATTGCAATTAAACACAAAGCCAACAATAGCTGGCAACCCTATCATGGATTTTCAACCAAATTTGGCCTGAATAATGTTTATGATAGGTTTCATTAATTGTATGAAATTCGTATTGATATCATGACTGCACTGGAAGTTATAGGGCAAAAAGTTTTATTTTCCTGAGCGAATTTTCAAAACCAAAGACACAAAAATTACCATAGCTGGCAGCAACAATCAAATTTTTCAACTAAATTTCCACAAAACAGAGATCAGAGTAAGATTCAGCTACTGTGTCAATTTCATGAAAATCTGGTAACTAATTCACATTTCCTAGGGCAAAAAGCAGTTTTTTTTCTTTGTAATATTTCAAGATGGCACCACTGGCACAGACTTGCCCAATATTCAAAATTGCTTCTATCAGATCTGGTCCTACTTAAGTCCAATGCATTCTGTAATTTTCAGCGGTATGTGATTATTGGTTCGTGAGTTCCCGTGAACAGAAGTTTTTGATGCTAAAAATATAGGTTAACTGGGAGAGAGTTACCGTTCTTGTCCGACATGAAATTGCCAAAGTTTTACTTTGAACGTGTAGATAAAACATAAGATTTGTATACAGATTGGTTTTATTGTAAGAAACGGACATATTTTAGGATATTCGATAGTTTGAATGTTTTCACTTCCAAATTTTTTTTTTCAAATTTAAGACACCAAAATTATCATAGCTGGCAGCTCCAACCGAATTTTTCAACCAAATTTCTACCAAACGTGGTTTGAGATAAGTTCAAATTTGGTTCAAATCTAACGATTCAATCAGAATTTATAGGGCTAAAAGCAGTTATCTTTTTGAGTGATTTTTCAAGATGGCACCACTGGCAGAGAATCGCCTGCATTTCAAAATCACTTCTATCAGACCTGGTCCTACTTAAGACCAATACATTCTGCAGATTTCAATTAATTCTGTTCATCGGATCGTGAGTTTCCGTGAACAGAAGTTTTTGATGCTAAAAACATAGGTAAATTGGGCAAGGGTTACCAGGCGTGCCCGTTATACCATATCAAATTTTATTTTTTGTCTATGTAAACAAAGCACAAGATTTACATATGAGTGGCTTTTTTTTGAAGAGACGGCATTTTTTCAAGAGAGACGATGATTTGGAGGTTTTCACTTTCAGTGCTTGCCTTAGCTGCAGGGTTGCCAGCACGCTCATTGAAAGCTACACAAATCTACAACTAAATAATACAAATATGTTCTGAAAATTTCGTAATGATTGAATAGCTCTGCCAAAAGTCATCGCAATTTAAAAATTTTCAAATTTTCCCGTTCTCTTTTTAGGCACCCAGCGCACACATAGGGTTAAAAAATTCCAAAACATTATCCGATTCACATAAAAAACACGTTCGAAATTTATTTCGTTAACTTTATTTTTGCGAAAATTATTTGTGTACGAAATAATAGGTATATAAAAATATCACTTAAATGGCCGCCGGCGCCAGAAGGTTAACAATAACTGACATTTAGTGAGACCTGGACCTATTCTGCGTACACACCAATGTATCCTGAAAGTTTCAGCTCAATCTGATGGCGCGTTCCCGAGATTATCTCACTGAAATTTTTTGATGATATATATATATATATATATATATATATATATATATATATATATATATATATATATATATATATATATATACATATATATATATATATATATATATATATAAATATGGAAATATATATATATATATATGGAAATATGAATTTTTAGCCGAATCGATTTTAATAATAATGTTCTTCGAACATTAGTAAAAAGATATGGTATAACGGGCACGCCTGGTAACCCTCGCCCAATTTACCTAAATTTTTAGCATCAAAAACTTCTGTTCACGGAAACTCACGATCCGATGAGCAGAATTAATATAAATTTGCAGAATGTTTTGGTCTTAAATAGGACCAGGTCTGGTAGAAGTGATTTTGAAATGTGGGCGATTCTGTGCCAGTGGTGCCATCTTGAAAAACCACTAAAAAAGATAACTGTTTTTAGCCCTATAAATTCTGATAGAATCGTTCGATTTTGACGAAACTCACACAAATGCTGGACCTTACCTTAAACCACGTTTGGTTGAAATTTTGTCGAAAAATTGGGTTAGAGTTGCCAGCTATGATAATTTTGGTGTCTTCAATTTTAAAAAAAAAATTTGGAAGTGAAAACATTCAAACCATCGAATATTCAAAAAAATGTCCGTTTCTTACAATAAAACCAATCTGTATATAAATCTTATGTTTTATTTACACGTTCAAAATAAAACTTTGCAAATTTCATGTCGGACAAGAACGGTAACCCTCTCCCAGTTAACCTATATTTTTAGCATCAAAAACTTCTGTTCACGGAAACTCACAAACCAATAATCAGATACAGCTAAAATTTACAGAATGCATTGGACTTAAGTAAGACCAGATTTGATAATAGCAATTTTGAATTGTGGGCAAGTCTGTGCCAGTGGTGCCATCTTGAAAAATTACAAAGAAAAAAAAACTGTTTTTTCCCTATGAAATGTGCATAAATTACCAGATTTGCATGAAATTGGCACAGTAGCTAAACCTAACTCTAATCTCTGTTTGGTGGAAATTTGGTTGAAAAATTTGACTGCTGCTACCAGCTATGGTAATTTTTGTGTCTTTGGTTTTGAAAATACGCTCAGGAAAATAAAACTTTTTGCACTATAACTTCCAGTGCAGTCATGAAATCAATACGAATTTCATACAATTAATGAAACCTGTCATAAACATTATCCAGGCCAAATTTGGTTGAAGAGCCACGATTGGGTTGCCAGCTATTGTTGGTTTTGTGTTTAATTACAATATCTTTATTAAGCGGTTTTATCGTAGAATTTTCAAATGGTAATGATATTGTAGTGACAATAAACAGCAAATATTAAGCTTTCGATTATTTGAAAAAACTCGCTGCAGGTAACTCTAAATTTCTTTATACTCCTTTAATTTCGAATGTTATAAAACAACGTGAAACAGATGTGGAGTAAACTGGACTTGATGCCCCACACCCGGGAAATCCCACCACCAGAGGGCGAAAAGGTGGTAGAAGGGCTGAAAAAATGAAGAAAAACAGACAAAATTATGCAAAAAAATAAAAAAGAAAATAAAACAATTAAGAAAAAGAAAAAAAAAGAAAGAAAAGAAGCCCCAAAAGCAAACGCACAATCACAAAAACACAAACATATTAGCCCGACATCTGTCGGCGAATATCATGTAACAGCTGTGTGGGGCATCACGTACAGTTTTACCCAGATGTGATATATTCTTGGCTTTGATACAAGCAGAAGGTTGCCAGCACGAGTCGGTTGTGCTACTTTTGTATCAATAAACGCTTACAGTTAGTATTCATACCGGAAACATTAACAATTAAAATAAATAATCAATGTTGCGATTCGCAAAGTTCTGCAAATTTTTCGGATCGCAGCCCCAAACACCAACTTCAGTTACAGTGCTGCAGGCACTGAGCATTTTCTTCATTGATGTTATATGAGATGCTGCTTTCAAAATTATGTGAAATAAGCAAGTGATAACGAATATAATTAACCCGTGTTTTGCTCTCATAAATGTTGAAATTCATGCCAGTGGTAATATCTGAAACCTTCCACCATATGAGTTATAATGCCTTCTTGGGACCAAAGTAAAACGTGGCATTTGAAACAGTTTTGTCGTAATAAGCAGCACATGTGGTGGAATATGCACTCGAAACCTGCACGATTCTTCTACTGTTCTTCGAACATTAGTGTTTCTAGCGGTTCAGGTGCGCTAGTGTTTTTACTAATGTTCGAAGAAGAACATTAGTATTAAAATCACTTTGGCCAAAAATTCATATTTCTATATATATATATATATATATATATATATATATATATATATATATAATATATATATATATATATATATATATAAATATATATATATATATATATATATATATATATATATATATATATATATATATATATATATATATATATATATATATATATCTATATATATATATATATATATATATATATATATATATATATATATATATATATATATATATATATATAATCAAAAAATTTCAGTGAAAAAATCTAAG
>OZ022263.1:140613775-140641275 GCA_963978885.1 Nemotelus pantherinus
CGCACTGATAGCGATAACCAGCAGTGAAGGTAAGACCGTAACGATGCGCGCATTACTTAACATCGGCTCACATCGATCATTCATAACAGAAGCTGCTGTGCAGCTGTTGGGAATACGTCGCAACCACTCCAAAGTATCCATAGGAGGAATTGGATGTGCAGATGCTGTTACGACACGGGGGATCGTCGATATCATTGCATCTGTCGAAACCGGTAAACATACTACTCCTTTACACTTCTCCGCTATGATACTTGCCAAGATTACGACACTGTTGCCTGCTACTAGTATCAACGTAGCTTTACCTACCCGCATCAAATAATTGAAGTTGGCAGACCCTGAATTTAACCATCCTTCGCGTATTGACATATTGCTGGGAGCCGATGCCTATGGCAGCATCGTAGAGCATGAGTTTATTCAAGGTAATCCTTGCGCACAAAACACCAAGCTAGGTTGGGTTTTGTTTGGATCAACCGCCAGCGCGCAAAGCAACGCTAGCTCCTCGTCGTTCGTAGCGTTCGAAGAACTTGACAAAGCCACTAAACGTTTTTAGGAAATAGAAGAACCTCAAACAACAATAAAGCTGTCACCAGACGAACTGCAAACCGAGAGTCACTTCTCTCAGAATACACGTAGAAGTCCGGATGGAACATATGCAGTAATGTTGCCATTCAAAGACAACGCTGAGCGCAGAAAAGAGCTAAAGGAATATATTCGTATAGCGCACATTAGGTTCCGACAATTAGAACATCGTCTCGGCCACCATCCTGATCGTCGGAAGGAATACCACGCTTTCATGAATGAATACTTAATTCTTGGTCACATGGAGAAGGTGCCTGATAATCTACCTTCCACACCATGAAGTGATAAAAGAAACAAGCTCCACGACAAAGCTACGAGTCGTCTTCAACGCGTCGTAAAAAACAATGGGTGGAAAGCTATTGAACGATCTACTACATGTTGATCCGGCAATCCAAAACAATCTTTTCCATCTACTATTCAGATGGCGAACTTATCCATATGTCATGGCCGCCAACATTGAGAAAATGTATCGGCAAATACAGGTTCATGAAAGTGATCGCGATTACCAGCGTATACCATGGAGATTCTCGGATAAAGACCCAATTAGTCACTACAGGCTGAAGACAGGCACATATGGCACTGCGTGTGCACCGTTTTGACCTATTCGCACTCCTCAACAGTTAGCAATTGACGAACGTGATAACCATCCCTAAGTTGTTGAAACATTGTTGCAGGATTTCTATGTTGACGACGGATGACTTAACGACTTAACGACCATTCCACTTGAAAAACTAGCAAGATGAGATCACAATAACGCTTCGCAAGGGAGGTTTCCATCTACGAAAGTGGTCTGCCAATCATACAGAACTACTGAAAGCAATCCCTGAGACTGACCGAACGAATCAGAAGCCAATAGAACTGGCTTTATTTGAAGAAATTAAAACACTAGGATTACAGTGGCATCCTGCACAAGACGTTTTCTCGTTGAGGGTCCAACCAGTCGATGACCAAAAGCTAATAAAACGTTCTATTCTTTCACAGGTAGCGAGACTGTTTGATCCACTGGGATGGCTCCAACCCTGCATAATCATCGGGAAAATCGCCATTCAAAGTCTATGGCTTCTACAGTTAGGCTGAGATAAAACGGTTTCACCAGCTGATGTGAAGGACTGGTTTGAAACACGTAAGCAATTATCAGCACTCGAGAAGCTTAGAATCCCTAGATGGATCAACTCCACAAGCAGCACGACCATATAACTGCATGGGCTCTGCGATGCGTCTGCGGTAGCCTACGCAAGTTCAATCTATCTTCGTGTATTAGAACCAAATGGACGTTTAACTACAAATTTATTCACTGCAAAAGCACGAGCCGCCCCAACGAAGAAGGTCTCTATTCCGATGCTTGAGTTATGTGGTGCCGTTTTATTAGTAGAAACGATGAGGCAACTAAAAAAAGCCTGCAATTGGACAAAGATCAAAACCTAGTTCTGGTCCGATTCAAAGATTATTCTAGCCTGGATACAAAAACCAGCAGAAACCTGGAAGGTGTTTGTGGCGAATCGTGTCAGTTTGATCCAAGACGGCTCAGCTCCTCACGAGTGGCACCATTTCACTACAGACAACAATCCCACTGACGTGGCATCAAGAGGAATCCGTCCTGAACAATTACTTCACTCTTCCCTCTGGTGGAAGGGACCGGAATGCCTTACAAATGCAGTGATTCCCACAGCAACGAGTTTAGCGCTAACAGCAGTTGAGCAGGAAGCCGTGACGGATGAAGCCCATTTAGTGGATATCGCCGCCACCGAACCCAATCCGGAACCAGAAGTATTCACCAAATATTCGTCTTTACCCAAACTGTTAGAAATAATGGCTTACATAAAACGGTTTACTTACAACGCGTCTCATCCGACCCAAAAGTTGATAGGTCCTTTGACGTTTGAAGATCTTCAGGAAGCCAAACTGAAGTGCAGACATCTATCGCAACAACATGCTTTCCCAGAAGAACTGCGTGCACTACGCACCAAAACCGAAGTACCCAACAATAGTCGCATACGCCGTTTAACTCCCCAGATAGACAGACATGGAACATTCAGGGTAGAAGGAAGGTTATACTTTGCGCCAATCAGTGCCAGCGGAAAGTACCCAGCAGTCATACCACGACGTTCATTTGCCAAATTGATTGTTAGGCAAACTCATCTTGCAACTCTACATGGAGGAAAGCAGCTGGTGTTAGCAGCCATCCGACAGCAGTATTGGATTACCAACGCACAGTCCTTTGTTAAAAGCATACTGCATGAATACTTCACCTGTTTCAGATCCATTGCACGTCCAGGAAACCAGTAAATGGGACAGCTACCACCACCAAGGTTCCAAATGGAAAAATCATGCGCTCAAACTGGTTTAGATTATGCCGGTCCCATAACGATAATATGGAATGGAGGACGTGGGACTAAAACTGCTAAAGCGTACATAGCTGTTTTTGTTTGTTTATTGACCAAAGTCTTCCATCTCGAAGCAGTGAGTGACCTTTCAACATCAGCATGCATTGCAGCAATTAGACGGTTTATTGCTCGAAGAGGGAAATGTCACTCTATCTATAGTGATTGTGGAACTAATTTTCAAGGCAGCGAGAAACAACTGAAGGAAGCATTCAGAGAATTTGCGAAACGTAGTGAGGAGTTTCTCCTAAATGAAGAGATTCAGTGGAAATTCATTCCTTCCGGTAGTCCACACTTTGGTGGGCTTTGGAAAGCTGGAGTGAAATCGATGAAACGACATCTAGTAAGAGCAGTTGGTCAACAACTGTTAACTATCGAAGAGTTATACACACTCTTGGCTCAGATAGAAGCTTGCCTCAACTCACGCCCTCTTTGCGAAGTAAGCAACGATCCCGCTGACTTTACAGCCATTACTCCAGGGCACTTTTTAACTGGATGCAACTTATTCGAAATACCATTCATCTCATCAAAAAAGCAAATTATCCGCAAATGGGAAGTCGTCCAGCAAATCCGGAAACATTTCTGGCACACATGGAAGCTCGAGTATCTCACTCGACTACAAGAAAGACCAAAAAGGTTGAAGATACGGCCCAACATCCAGGTCGAAGATCTTGTACTTGTGACAGCTGACAATTTTCCATCAACTCACTGGCCACTTGTTAGAGTAAAGGAAGAACACCCCGGACCTGATGGTAGAATACGCGTCGTCTCAGTCAAATTCCACGGTAGGATAACTAGACGCCCGATCACCAAAATCTGTCGTTTCCCATTTGCCAATTCAAATCCTGACACTCCACCAGAAGAGCCTAAGCAATCGCCCCAGACGAGCTCACTGCTAGCAATTACAAAGACAAATAAGAGGAAAAGACTCAAAATCACACCAATAGGAGACACATGGTCTGAACATTTGTCAAATGACCCAAAGAAACCAAAACCAGGAAAGCCGCAGACTCCCACACTAGCATCCCGCCTGCTGCTTTCTTTGCTAGTGGTGTGCTGCGCACTTCCACCAGTTAAGAGTAACGTTACGATCACCCAACTTACGGCTGGATTCTACATTGAACATTTCGGAACTGCACGAAATCACAGAGGAGCGCTTAAAATGCAACTTCAACGTCCCTGGGAGAATGTAAAGTATGATCGGACTGCTGTAGAGACCGCTATAACCAAATGTCGCAATTTTTGCCAAGGCAGCTTAAGTGCTGCAACCGAAATTGGTGGCTGGGAGTTAGTAAAATACTTAAAAGAATACAGGGATGAAATCACTCACAAAATGAATAGTTTGAAGTTGGTTCACAACAGGACAAAACGAAGTGTACTTGGAACTCTGTTGACAGCAGTTTTTGGTGTGAATGACGCAGTCTACGAAGACATCAAAGGTTTGTCTGACAATCAGAAGAAAATTATTCGTTCCGTGAACAGCCAAACCAAATTAATGCTAAAGGCTACGACAACCTTGAACAGTACGTCAGGAAGGAACAACACGCAATTAAACTGGTTTCGAGTTCAGCTCCAAAGAGGTGTAGACCGCATCAATGAATTCAGCAGTTGGTATAAGACATTTGACCAAAACAAGGTCAACATTCATATGCTGGCTCTCTTCAAACAAGCAAAAAACTATTTAGATGAAGTCTATCATAAATATTCCAGTCTATTGTCCAGCATATCATCACGCTCAAGCATCTGGGACTGCATCAATATAAACAACGCTCTACAAGACATCAACCACACTCGAACGCTACTTCCAGATCATTTGTAGATTGCATATCAACCAATGGAGCCAACACAAGTCGACTCTGATGACAACCATCTGAAGCTACTGGCGTTTCTTCCTATCATAGATACGCGCCCTTACGATCTGATAAAACCTACACCAGTCGAATGGTCGAAAACAACACTTTTCAAACCTATGACATCCCGTTGACGATATTGGGCGTAAACTACAACCTTCAGCAATATTTGGAAGCTTCATCGCAGGACCTTACCAAAATCAAAACCGATCAATATCTTGTGGACATCAGTGTGCTATATGACGTCATTTCAATACCCAACTGCATCATCAACGAAATGCCTAAGGTATTTGGTAGAAAACCATGTCCAAAACATGTTTTTAAATCGCACATCATCATATGGAAACAGCTATACAATGCCAATTTTTGGATGTTTGCAGCACCAACAGTTACCCCTGGCCAGGCTGTTTGCCACGGTAACCCAGAAAATATTATCCTCAACGGAACAGGAGTCGTTAGATTTTCACAAGATTGCAGTCCTAGAGTCAAAAACTCACTGTTCACTGCTGCCTGGGTTGCATCCACGAGAAACTTTTCTATTTATATTCTTCCGAACTCACCTGCCCTCAATCAGAGCTTAAAACTAAAATCTATTCCACAGCTCACAGCACCAGCAATCATCAAATCTGATGAATCCTTCGGAGCATATGTTGAACACGAACAAACAATGGTAGAAGAATATCAAAAATCTCTTAGTCAACTATCCGACAACACGGAATGAGTATCAGTCTTTCGGTCATCATCACTTTGATTATTATCACCACGGGCCTCATCTTAATTCAACGTCACCGAATGAATATAAATACTACCCCAAAGCAACGACAAACAACATGGTACGACCGGCCTACATCGTCTACTAATTAAGAACCTCGTAAGGTTCATGGCGGGCGGTAATAATCATCAACAAAACCTACTAACCAGCACAATATACCTACGCATCAGCAAATAATCAACAAGTCCATCGATCAACAACCGTTAACTAGCGCAACGTACCTACGCATCAACCCATCAGCGAATTACACAGGGTCAACCGTTTACTGCATTCAACAAATCCGTTGATCAGCAAATTTGCGGACCGAATTGCGGAAAAATCTATAAACTTACATCAGCAAGCCGATTTCAAGAATGCGGCAACAGCCTGAAGTCAGCAACTTCGATATTAATAAATGATGCACCATAAAATTAAAATGATATAAATAGTGTACAAATGTCAAAAATAAAGGGTGTTCTGTTTTCATTGTATGAATAAACAAGTCGTTTCATATTTCCTTTTCATTCCAGAGCATATATATATATAGCATATATATATATATATATATATATATATATATATATATATATATATATATATATATATATATATATATATATATATATATATATATATATATATATATATATATATATATATATATATCAGCAACAGGATAAAGGGAGATAATCTCTGCAGTGGCCGCTCCGAGTGAGCTGAAATTTTCGGAGGACATAGATGTATATAGTGGGTAGGTCTAGGATTTGCTACAATTCAGATATCTTTTACCCTTTGGCGGCGGCGTTGATTTTGCTAAATTTTCAGCTACTCCCATATTTCCGAGGAGTGTATTTGCTTGCCAAAAAAAAAAGTATTGGGCATGAAAACTTATTTTGTTTTAAGCTTGGCTATGATAAAGAATTGGAAATTTTGGGAAAATGTTCCGGATGGCAGCCTCAAACAACGTTTCATCGCTGAAAGCTTCGATGAAATCCTGCGATGAGAACGAAAGTCAAAGGATAATTTGATTTAAGTATGAGTTTGTTATGGTAATATTATTGCAGCTTCATTGGAAAAGTGCTGCCTGCAATGCACATTTTCATCATCGTTGCTAAAGTTGTGTTTTGCTGCTTTGGATAAGAAATGGTTGATATGATACTACAAAAAAGACTACAACGTCTTTACACATTTTATTGTCATTCAAAGGCAACTTCTTCGAAAATCAGTTTTTTAGCGGGTTCGATGCGCTAGACTTTTACTGATGTTCGAAGAACATTAGTATTAAACTCGAAATTCGTCATATATATATATATATATATATATATATATATATATATATATGGGGCATTTCACGTGAAGCGGACAACGAAAAAAAATCGAGGTTCTGGATTTCATTTATATTGTGCATAATGGTACTTCTAGAAGATATGAATGAGGATGCACAAGTTTTTGTTTCTATGAGGTTTAGTTGCCGAGTTATGGGCTTCTGAATAATTGACGAAATTGATAAAAGGTTTTTTTGGAAGCGGATTCTGAGATTCAAAACAAACTCTAAAAAACATTAAACATATTGATTGATATAGAAAATCAGCTGTTCTTTTTAATGTTGAAATTAGATTTGAAAAACAAATTTTTTTTCCTGTGTGGAACCGGAAGTAGACACTTTAACTCGTGATTTGAATAATTTGGACCAGGTTAATTTTGTTTATCTTTATAACAAAATAAAGCTTAAAGTATATTCATTTTATCATAAAAGTTTAAGAATGGGATGGCCAGTAGTTTAGGAGGTAGGTGAATTTCAATACATAAAAGTCGCATGGGGCGTGGTACCGAGAGCTTGCTTAGGGCAGCTAGTTGGCTCGAAAACAAAAATTGATTTGAAATGTGATTAGTAGCGCCATCTTTTATTTGAAAAAGGTTTTATTTTCCCATAAAAACCTAATTTAAATATATGACGCATATCTAATATATTTGACGCCAAGCCAATTCAAATTTTCCGTTATTTTTCGAGTTACTGTTCAACGCTTGCAATGATTATTACTTTCGTTGATAAGTTAAAGAGTCTTAATTATGTGTATTATGTCTCCGTTCGGCTATCGATGTTTCAATCCATTCGATTTGAAGTTTCATCAGAAGGCCAAAGACCTAAGAAAAATTCCAAGAATATTAGCAGAAAATAAATCATGTCGAATCTGCTGGAAAAAACTGATCGTAGACACACCTCTAGTTATTAAAAAAAAGAACTAGTTTAAGAAACGAGAGTAAAATTGTAAAAATTGTGAAATAAATTCATTTGTCTAAACACAAGTACCCTTTTTTTCACTAAGTAAGTCAGCATTATCATTTTTTAATATTTTATATTCTATATGTAAGTGATACAAGTTATATATAATAGTTTTAATACAGATATTTTGCTTTCACACTCACTAGCTATCATAATCAAGCTCCCGGTACCACGCCCCATGCGACTTTTATGTATTGAAATTCCCCTACCTCCTAAATTACTGGCCATCCCATTCTAAAACTTTTATGATAAAATAAGTATACTTTAAGCTTTATTTTGTTATGAAAATAAACAAAATTAACCTGGTCCAAATTATTCAAATTACGAGTTAAAGTGTCTACTTCCGGTTCCACAAAGGAAAAAAAAAATATTTTTCAAATCTAATTTCAAAATTAAAAAGAACAGCTAATTTTCTATACCAATCATTATGTTTAATGTTTTTTAGAGTTTGTTTTGAATCTCAGAATCCGCTTCCAAAAAAACCTTTTATCAATTTCGTCAATTATTCAGAAGCCCATAACTCGGCAACTAAACCTCATAGAAACAAAAACTTGTGCATCCACATTCATATCTTCTAGAAGTACCATTATGCACAATATGAACGAAATCCAGAACCTCGATTTTTTTTCGTTGTCCGCTTCACGTGAAATGCCCCATATATATATATATATATATATATATATATATATATATATATATATATATGTATATACATATATATATATATATATATATATATATATATATAGATATATATATATATATATATATATATATATATATATATATATATATATATATATATATATATATATATATATATATATTTATATATATATATACATATATGTGTATATATATATATATATATATATATATATATATATATATATATATATATATATATATATATATATATATATATATATATATATATATATATATATATATATATATATATATATATATATATAAATCAGCACAATGATTAAGGGAGATAATCTCCGGAGTGACTTATCTGATTGAGCTGAATTTTTCGGAGAACATAGATGTATATAACAGGTAGGTCTATATTTTGCTAGAATTCAGATATCTTAAACTTTTTGGCGGCGGTGGGCATTTTAGTGAATTTTCAGGTACTCCCATATTTCCAAGCAGTGTCAATTTTCGTTAAAAAAAGGTATGAGAAATGAGAACTTATTATGTTTATAGTTTGCTTATGATAAAGAATTGAATATGTTGAGTCAGGCCTAGGTGCTGAGGGCCTAAAAGTAAGCAAGGATTTTTTTTCAAATTTTGTCTTGTCATAACTTCTAAGAAAAACAATGAATCATCATAAAATTTGCAGAGCGTATTGAAATAGACAAAAGTTTAATAGACATGGACTTTCAAGATTGTGCGGGCAACTCTGTAGCTACAGCAAGCTCCTGAAAAAAAAATCCTTCAAATCATCGACCTTCCTGAAAAAAATTTGATTTTTGAAAATAAATTAAAATTGTTGATAAATTTTGACTTTTCCAAATTCCACAGTAAACAAGAACGGCAACCCTTGATGAAATTATTTATATTTTCATCACTCAAAACTTCTGTTCACGAGACCTGACGATCGGATAATGCGATCAATATGAAATTTACAGGACATATTGAAATTAGCTAGAACCAGATCTGATGGAAGTGATTTTGAAATGCGGGCAATACTGTGGCAGTGGTGGCATTTGGAAAAATCGCTGAGAAAACAAAATGGTTTTTTGCCTATAGCTTCCGATTTAGCCTAAAGATTTTGACGAAATTCACGCAGTAGGTGAACCTTACTCTTAAATAGATTTCGTCGAAATTTGGTTGAAAAATTAGTAAAGGGTGTCCAGCTATGGCAATTTTCGTCTCCCAAATATTGTAAATATGCTCAGGAAAACAGAGGTTTTTCCCCTATAACTTCTGATCCAGTAACGAAATCAAAACGCAATTCATGTGATAAGTGAATCTTGTTGCATTTGTAATTCTGTAGAAAATTCGTTGAAAAATCGTGAGAGGGTTGCCAGCTCTGATGAATTTCATAATTTGTTTACATTTCTTTATCGAGCGTTGTTGTCATAAAATTTCCAAATGGGAATGATCCTGCAATAACAATTAACAACAAATATTTACGTTTCGAAAATTCAAAAAGTTTGGACGGTGGTAACCCTAAAATAATATTCACTGCTATAACTTACAGCGCAGCCATTCAAACGAAATGAAATTCATAGGGTGGGTTTAATACAACGCACATGGTTGCCAGCACCAGACAATTTCGTAAATATTGCACCTACAGATGCTTCCGTTTTGTATTCATAAGCAAAGCATTTACAATAAAATAAGAAACAAAAATTTAAATTTTCCGAGTTTTCGAAATTTTTCGGATGGCAACCCCAGACATATTTTAATCGCTGAGACTTTCGATGACATCCTTGGAAGAAAACGAAATTCAAAGGATAGGTTGAGTAAGCATGAGCATGTTATAGTAGATTTATTGCTGCTGTGTTCGACAAATGTTGCCAGCACTGAACATTTTCATCATTTGTGTTATAGGAAAGCTGTCAGAAAATGATATTCGTTCCTTTGAGTAACAAAAGGTTGATATGATGCGACAAAGAAGGGTATAACGTCTTCCACATTTTTAAATCCCTCAAAGATAATTTTTTCGAAAATTAGTTTTCTAGCGGTTCTGATGCGCTAGACTTCTCTTATTTGTATTTGGCTTGCTACCAAAAGCTGTGACTGGTGTGGTACGAGTACGAATATTGTGCGAATACAATACAGCTTCATTATTTTTCGGCTTTAATTCAACCTGTTTCGTTCTTTCTTTTTCTTCAATCAACTTTAGTTTGAGCTCTATAAGTAGTGGTTGTTAATCTCTCATTTCTATTGCTATTGCGAAACTTTCGTATGATGGTGGTAGTGAGCATAATAGCATCATAGTTAGAATTTTTTCATCGATCTAAATTTGCAGCTCATACATTTTATCGATAATTTGGGAAAGATCATGCATATAATTTTGCATACTGTCACCATCTTTAAACCATAATTGTATCAATGATTTATAAAATGATATCTTCTGCGCTGGCGTATTCCTTTCGCATATATTTTTGAGTACATCCCAGGTCTTCTTAGCAGTTTTTACTAATTTTCGAAGAAAATTAGTATTAAACTCGTTTCGCCGAAAATTCATATTTCTATATTATATATATATATATATATATATATATATATATATATATATATATATATATATATATATATATATATATATATATATATATATATATATATATATATATATATATATATATATCAGAAAAATGAATTTCCGAGATAATCTCAGGAGTGGCCGATCCGATTGAGCTGAAATTTTCGGAGGACGTGGATGTATATAAAAGGTAGGTCCATGATTTGCTAGAATTCAGATGTCCTAAACCTTTTGGCGGCGGCAAGCGTTATAGTGAATTTTCAGGTACTCCTTTACTTCTAAGCAGTATAAATTTTTGTTAAAAAAAAATGTTTGGGAATGAAAACTTATTATGTTCTAAGCTTGTTTATGTTAAAATGTTGGAAATTTTGGGCCGTGTGTGAGTGTAGCATGCCTAAAAGTAGTGAAGGATTTTTTTTCAAATTTCGAATGTCATTACTTCTAAGAAAAACAAAGGATCATCGTGAAATTTGCAGAGCATATTGATGTTGACTAAAATTTTTCAAGATAGTGCGGGTAACCCTGAAGCTACGGCAGGCTCCTAAAAAAAACCTTCAAATCATTGACCTTCCTGAAAATTTTTTGATTTTTGACTAAAAATTCAATTCATTGATAAATTTTAACTTTTGTCTATCATGTCAAATTGAAATTTTCAAAATTCGGATTCGCACAAGAACGGAAGCCCATCACCAAATTACCTCTGTTTTCAGCCCTCGAAAGCTCTGTTCACGAGAACTGACGACCCATTATCCGATCATAGTGAAATTTGCAGGACATGTTGGTATTAGCTAGGACCAGGTCTGATAGAAGTAGTTTTGAAATGCGGGCAGCACTGTGGCAGTAGTACCATATTGAAAAATCACTGAGAAAAAAACCGGTTTTTTGCCTATTACTTTCGATTCAACCATCAGATTTCAACAAAATTCATACTTGGATGTTACTTTAGGTAACATTTGATGAAAATTTGGCTGAAAAATTAGAATAGAGTTGCCAGCTGTGGTGATTTTTGTCTCCCAAATCTTGCAAATTTGTTCTTTTTTCCCTATAACTTCCGGTCCAGTGAAGAAATCAGAACGAAGTCCACGCAGTAAATGGACTCAAATATAAGTCAAATGTCGTAGAAATTTCGTACGAAAATCATGAAAGGACTGCCAACTATGATCATTTTAGTAATTTTGTTTAATTTCTTTACTAAGCGATTATGTCATTAGATTTGTAAATGGAAATGATCCTGCAATAAAAATTAGCAACAAATATTAACGCTTTAAAAATTTGAAAAGTTTTGGGGGTGGTAACCCTAAAAATCTTTTCACCCGTATAACTTCCAGCGCAGTGATTCAATCGAAACGAAATTTACTGGTTGGGTTTAACTTAACGTGAAGCAGATTTGGTATGTATCCTGCGATGAGAACGAAATTCAAAGGATAAGTTGATTTGAGTATGAGCTTGTTATGGTAAACTTATTGCTGCTTCGTTCGGAAAGTGGTGCCAGCACTGAACATTTTCATCATTTGTGTTATAGTTTAGTCTTGTTGCTTTGGATAAGGAATGGTTGATATGATTCTACAAAAAAGTGTATTACGTCTTTCCACATTTTTTGTCACTCAAAGAATATTTCTTCGAAAATTAGTTTTATAGCGGTTCTGATGGGCTAGACTTTTTGGTACTTGATGAGCATTGACTGGGCTGTCGGGGCACTAGGTCCTATATTTGCTAATATTTTTTGATTTTTGTTTTCCCTTAAAGTGATTTTTGCATCGTCTTCTTTAAGATACAAAATATACCCAGACACTTAATCCCATAACTTACCGCACACCAAAACACTTCGCATTTGCAATTTCCAGCTTTCGTTGTTGGATTCCGTGATTTTATCGATATTCACCGCCGCAGACGATATATTTGTTCACCGATATATAACGTTAATTGGAAAGATTTTGATAATACCGATTTTTCACTCCAAATTATGATAATAAGCCTGTTAAAATATATTTAATTAAATAAATAAATGCCCTGGAAGAATCAAAGCGTTAAGAAAAGGATGATAAAGATGAATTTGATCATTTTGCAAATAATGTGGCTAGTCAACTGAAGAAACTGTCATTAGAAAGAGCATTAAATATGCAAATGAAAATACAGGATTTGCTTTTAAGAGAAAGAATTGATTATCAAAAACAAAAAAATACTGATATGCAACGTTCACAAGCGCTGTTGCGGCCTCATACATCAACGCCTTTCAGTTTCACTTCATCGTATCCATCATACGGATACTACTGAACAGCAAACTGGGAACGAAAATGTTGTCCTTAAATCTCCCTTAGTCCTGTTGCTGATATTTATAATATATATATATATATATATATATATATATATATATATATATATATATATATATATATATAAATAAATATATATAAATATATATATATATATACATATATATATATATATATATATATATATATATATATATATATATATATATATATATATATATATATATATATATATATATATATGTATATTTATATGTATATATATATATATATATATATATATATATATATATATATATATATATATATATATATATATATATATATATATATATATATACATATATATATCACGGTCACGGCACCACCACGGGCTTGACGATGGCTCGACCACTTCCAACTTCAACATCTCGTCCAAGTCAACGTTGATTTGTTTCTGCACTGCTGGGGAGACAGGACCTCTCTCAGGTACCTCTGTTTGATAGGACTAGCTGTTGTCTTAATAGTATGTTTGACAAATTTAGCGCAATCCAGACCCTCACCCATTAATGTGAACTGCTCCTCCAACAACTCTATCCCTGACTCAAGTTCTGACAAGCGGGACTGACTCCACAGCGCTTTCCCTGGCACCACTTCAGCCGATGCAATTGAGGTCCACTGCTGTCCCTGCATGTCCAATACGACACCAAAACGCTGCCAGAAGTCGAACCCAGGGATCACTTCTTGAGGAATGGACGGTATTACCAATGTGTCCAGCTGATGTACTCTCCCGTTTAAGGTAAACTTTAGCTGAATCTCCCCTGCTACAGAACAGGTGTCGTCATTCGCGAGTCGCACTTCTTCAGCTTTCTCCCGGTTAAGCTTTAATCCCTTCCTCGCCAGATGAGACCATCCCTTTTCTTCCAAAATTGTGCGGCTTGCCTCCGAGTCCAACAGCCCCTCCATATCGACGCCCTCTATATCCACTCTCAAGTGTGGGCGGCTGTATTGTTTTCCTTTTACTAGGGCATAATCCACCATCGGCTGGCTATCTTCCTGCTGCGGCCTTGTCGTAGTGCCTACCCGACCGCCTAGTGGGCACGACGCTCGTTTCCCGAAGAACCGTGATTTGGTCGAGGTCCTGATCCTTGTCCCTGGCTTCGAGTCCGGCAGTTTGGACAAGCAGACCGCACTACACCCTGACGACCACACCCGAAACAGCGCTGAGGTTCAGTACAATCCCACGACATATGTCCATCCCTCTTGCAGCTCCAACACTGAATTCTGCTAGTCACTGCCAACGCTGAAACTAGCTCTCTACCTCCTGGGCCCACATACGCTAAGTCTGGTTTGAGACATCGCCTGGGTCGTGTACTAGGAAGCACAAATGCCCCAACTGATGCCCTTCTGGCATCCAGAGTCCGGCCCATCTTTACTAGCTCCGCGATAGAAGCCACCGGAGTCAAGCACAGTTGCTGTTGGTAAAACGGTGCTATGTTTCTCCGCAGCAGGCTTAGTTTTTCTTCTTCTGAGCAGCTTGTTTCTAAACGGCTGAAAAGGCGTTCCATAATAGCCAAATAGACCCCCATCGACTCGCTCTCGCCCTGAGTTCGCCTCCGAATTTCTTCTCATAGACGGTCCTCATAATCGGATGGCAAGAACTCCGCTTTCAGCTCTTTCACCAACTCGTCCCAGCAACTGACCAGGCCCCGGTTGGCTCAAAACCAAATTAGCGCCCGCGAGTCAAAGAGGTCTACTGCTGCTTTAAACAGTTGAGGTTTAGTGAGTCCTCTAGCCAGTCGCAACTCTTTTACGTGCTCCAGGAAAGCGCAAACTGAACCTGATGAGTTTCCGCTAAATTTTAGCCCCCATTTAGCTACTTCTACCAGACTTCCAGACTTGGGGGAGGGTGGCGTGGCTGCGTCTTGAGTCGCGTTAGGCTGATCCTCCTCATCTTCACTGAGCCCCTCAACCTTCTCTACTAGAGCACCTATCGCTAAAATGACCCTATTGCGCAAGTTTTTCGCCCCGTCCTTCTGCTCTCTCGATACCGCCTACAAATTTCCTAAACGTCGAAAACCAAACTCGATTTTAACTCTCGCCTTAACATGCTCTGAAGCTGTCTGATCAGCCGAAGCTGTCTGATCGCCACTAGTTCCTCGATCTCCGCCGCCTTCGCCGATAGCTCCGCGAAATCAGTATCGAAATCAAAGGGATAGTCCGTCTCGATGTATGACGTATCCAGAGCCGTTTCTGCTTTTAATGTCGCCCGCAGGGTCTTTCTCTCAAAATTCGTTTTTCAATAAATAGCACTATTTGAAGGATGTTCATTGATTTGTCCGGATTTTGATGACCCACCCTGTATATATATATATATATATATATATATATATATATATATATATATATAAATATATATATATATATATATATATATATATATAAATATATATATATATATATATATATATATATATATATAATATATATATATATATATATATATATATATATATATATATATATATATATATATATATATATATATATATATATATATATATATACATAAATATATATATATATATATATATATATATATATATATATATATATAAATATATATATATATATATAAATATATATATATATATATATATATATATATATATATATATATATATATATATATATATATATATATATATATATATATATATATATATATATATATATATATATATATATATATATATATATACAGGGTGTTTGGTACTCGGTGGACACTTTTGTAAGGAGGCATTTCTTTATATATTTTGGGCCAAAAATCGTTCTACGTGGTGGTCCGGTTGTTAAAATCTGCGGAGTTACAGGGTGGTCAAGAAAAGTTTTTCGGACCTGTACCCTGACTCATTTAAATCGTTATATCTTGAAAACTAAAAACCATAATGCAAAATTTTATGGCTTATAGTTTTATGAAATTAAGTAACCGGTAACTTAATTTAATGTCTTAAATTTTGGCACTTTTACCCCAAAAATTCTGTGTTCATACATACTTATGACTTGCATACATACTTATGTTTTAGATACTACCATTTCGCAAGTAGTAAGGAAAAATACATATCGCTTAAAAGGTAAATATCCCGCTTAAGTTTAAATTGTTATTTGTACTGAAGTATTTTTACTGCCCATTAATTATTTTTTAAACTATTAATTAAATAAACAAAATTAAAGTTTGTTTAAATAAATTTAAAATTGAGTACAATTCTTTGCCTATATTTGTAGAATACTTAAAAAAATTAAGACCCTATATAAACAGAACCACTTTCAATTTTTTGTCAGTTTCGGTACATTACTCGAACTAGAAGATGTCACTAAAATTTCAAACTTAAATTTCAAATGTCTCACTACACTAATGACGAATATGCAGATATTATGTTTGTATATGGATAATGCCGGGGAAGTTCACAAGCCGAGTAAACGCAAATCCTGCGCCTGCAATTGCTGTATGGACCGATGAAGAAAAACTGTATGCTCTAAAAACTGACCCATCAATCAGTATTCAACAGTTGGCGGTTCAGTTTAATGTGTCTACGTGGAAAGTTTAGAGTATTTTAAATGCAGCTCGTTTACATCCCTGCCATCACACAACAGTGCATGAGCTGCTACCGATCGATTTGCCCTAAAGGATGGAATTCTGCAATTGGCTCCTTGGGAAACAATTAGACAACGATCATATTTTGAATACCATTCTCTGGACCGATGAGTCCTTATTTACCAGGGACGGTATCACAAACTTTCAGATTTTATATACGTGGGCTGAGAGCAATCCACACACGAGAAGGACTTCATCGTTTTAGCATGGGTTCAGTGTAAATTTGTGGGCAGGAATGATTGGTAACGATTAAATTGGACTTATTAGGCTCCCGCCTACCCTAAATAGTACCAATTACTTAAACATTTTATGACATGATCTGCAAGACTTATTGGAGGATATTCCGCTGCAACGATTGGCTTCCATGTTTTACCAACACGATGGTGCTCCAGCTCACTATGGCCGACCAGTCAGAAATTGGTTGAATGCCAATTTCACAAATCGCTGGATCGGTAGAAATGAACCAATACACTGGCCTGCGAGATCTCCTGATCTAACAGTTATGGATTTTCATATATCGGGACGGATGAAGACTTTTGTCTGCACAACGGAGGTATCAACATTGGAATACCTCAATACTAGAATCAATGCGGCTGCAACAGAAGTGAGGCAGCAGCTGAGAAGTATGAAAATGAAAAGAACACTGGTGAAACGACCTTTACCGTGTATTCAAAATAAAGATGGTCATTTTGAACATTTACTGTAGCTCAAAAATTTCGAAATAAAGCATAAAAACTCTAGTGCACCTGAACCGCTAGAAAACTAATTTTCGAAGACATTGTCTTTGAGTGACAATGTGGAAAGACGTAATATACTTTTTTGTAGAATCATATCAACCATTCCTCGTTTAAAGCAACAGAACTCAACTATAACAAAAATGATGAAAATTTTCAAAGCTGGCAACATTTTCCCAACGAAGCAGCAATAAGTTAACCCTCCGAAGCTCATACTCAAATCAACTTATCCTTTGAATTTCGTTCTCATCGGAGGATTTCGTCGAAAGCTTAAGCGGTTAACTTTGTTTGAAGCTGCCATCCAAAAAATGTTCAAAACTGTGAAAATTTAAAAATTGGTTTCTTAGTTTTATTGCAAATGTTTTGCATATGTGTATGTTATTTGAAGCATTTGTTGATGCAATAGCTACAAAAATGGCTAAAGCTCGTTACCCTGTGTCAGCAGCAAAGCAAAATATATACCAAATCTGCTTCACGTTAAACTAAACCCAACCAATAAATTTCGTTTCGATTGAACCACTGCGCTAGAAGTTATACGGGTGAAAAAAATTTTAGGGTAACCACCCCCAAAACTTTTCAAATTTTTAAAGCGCTAATATTTGTTGTTAATTTTCATTGCAGGATCATTCCCATTTGCAAATCTAATGACATAATCACGCAGTAAAGAAATTCCAAAAAATTACAAAAACGATCATAGCTGGCAGCCCTTTCACGATTTTTGTACGAAATTCCTAAGACATTTGGCTCACATCAAAATCTGTTTACTGCATAAACTTCATTTTCATATCATGACTGCACCGGAAGCTATAGGGAAAAAAGCTTTATTTTGCTGAGCAGATTTGCAAGATTTAGGAGACAAACATCACCATAGCTGGCAACTCTTTTCTAATTTTTCAGCCAAATTTTCACCAAATGTTACCTTAAGTAAGATCCTAATATTGTGTGAATTTTGTTTAAATCTGATGGCTCAATCGGAAGTTATAGGCCAAAAAGCTGTTTTTTTCTCAGTTATTTTTCAAGATGGCACCACTGCCACAGGATTGCCCGCATTTCAAAATCACTTTTATCAGACCTGGTCCTCGTTAATACCAACATGTTCTGTGAATTTTATTATGATCGGAAAATCCGGTCGTCAGTTCTCGTGAACAGAACTTCCGAGTGCTGAAAATAGAGGTAATTTAGTGATGGGTTGCCGTTCTTGTGCAAATCGGAATTTTAAAAATTTCAAATTGACATGACGCACAAACTTTAAAATTTATCAATGATTTGAATTTTTTGTCAAAAAACAAAAAATTTTTAGGAGGTTCAATGATTTGAAGGATTTTTTTCAAGAGCCTGGCGCAGCTACAGGATTACCCGCACTACCTTGGAAATCCATGTGTATTAAACTTTGGTCAACATTAATACTCTCTGCAAATTTCACGATGATCCAATGTTTTTGACAGAAGTAATGACAAATCAAAATTTGAAAAAAATCCTTGCCTACTTTTAGGCACGCTGCACCCACACACGGCTTAAAATTTCCAATTCTTTACCATAAACAAGCTAAAAACATAATAAGTTTTCATTCCCAATACTTTTTTTGAACAAAAATTCACGCTGCTTGGAAATATAGGAGTACCTCAAAATTCACTAAAACGCTCGCCGTCGCCAAAACGTTTAGGATATCTGAATTTTAGCAAATCATGGACCTACCTACTAAATACATCTACGTTCTCCGAAAGTTTCAGCTCAATCGGATTGGCCACTCCAGAGATTATCTCCCTTAATCATTTTGATGATATATATATATATATATATATATATATATATATATATATATATATATATATATATATATATATATATATATATATATATATATATACATATATATATAGATATATATATACATATATATATATATATATATATATATATATATATATATATATATATATATATATATATATATATATATATATATATATATATATATATATATATAAAGAAATATGAATTTTCGGCGAAACGAGTTTAATACTACTTTTCTTCGAAAATTAGTAAAAACCTTTAATAAATTCTTTCAGTTCAAGCAAAGAGTGTAGATCGAAAACGAATGCCACTTTACGGCATATTTAGTTTTTAAGTGGTATGTATTTTCGCTTACTACTTGCAAAATGGTAAAATCTAAGTAGCCAATTATAAGGCCTTTAATAATATAAAATTGAAATGGCATATTTTAATGATGTTTTCTGAGAAAAACGACATTGAACACAAATTTTTCGGGGTAGAAGTGCCAAAATTCTGTGTTTTGAAGCAAATATCTCAAAATCAGTAACAGTTACAATTTAAGACGTTACATTTAGTTAACGGTTATTTAATTTCATAAAAAACAAGCCATAAAATTTTGCATTATCGATTTCAGTTTTCAATATATAACGATTTAAGTGAGTCAGGGTACAGGTCCGAAAACTTTTCTTGACCACCCTGTAACTCCGCAGTTTTTGAAAACCCGACCACCCTGTACAACGATTTTTTGCTCAAAATATATCAAAGAATGCCTCCTTCCAAAAGTGTCCACCGAGTACCAAACACCCTGTATATATGTAAACTTATATGATTTTTCTACGAATCGAGTTTAATACTACATTTTCTTCGAAAATCAATAATATTGTTTTTTTCGCTTCTGCATGTTTTGCAAACCGGTCGACTGAGCTATGGTGCTTAGAAAGTGGTGCGAACTGTCACATGACAAACAATATAGATATGATGAACGAAACTTGTCCTATCGATACCGAAATCGAATTAGATGATGAGAGAAAAGTAAAAACCAGTATTTCTGAGCTAATCACACTAGTACTGCAAGGTGGATTTGAATAAAGTGAATACCATACATAAAATTGAATTTTGTCTTGGTTTCGGAAGCCAAGCAAGATGGTTGTTTAGTGAAGTTTATCGGAAATAAAGCGTTTGTTGAAAAAAACGGAAAGACAATAATGAGTGCAACAACTATTTCTGGATTATTTATAAAAAACGGCAAAGTTGAGCATCTTAATTCAATTGAAAATAAAAATTTCGAGTCTACTAAATGGAACAAAAGACTAGAGCATCTGAATTTTAAAGATATCAAAATTATGATCAATTACGGTGTAGTATTTGGAATGTCAGGAATACAAAATGTGAACTTTAAATGTATCACTTGTGCTAAGGGGAAGTTGAGCAGTCAACCTTTTCCGAAAGACGATGAAATTCTAACCGAAATCACAAGGCACATCGAAAGTTTTACGGCTACCCTAGATGCTGTTTCTAATGCCAGCAAACGAAATTCTGACCGATCAGCTGAGCTTAATGACATCTTAGCTCAATTTAATTCATCAACCAGCACTTTAAGCACATTCAAATCCAAATGCCAAGCGAACGATGGCGATCTGTTTAAAATGCTAGAAAATAATATAAAGACAGCATTAACTACCAAGATTGATCAGCTGTCAAATACCATCTCTACCAACTCACTCTCCAACCAAAATTTAATTGTTAATAAATTGGAGAGTATAGTTAAGTCCGATACAAAACCATCGGTAGAAGTAGGGCCATCCAATCCTTGTGCACCTTTGTTAGAAAAATCACTTCACGAGGAACTACTGAGTGCACATAATAACAATTCTTCAAGCTTGGTAATGCTGATGAAGTCTACCATAGATATCGCAACCTCTCCTATCAAAGAATTGTTCACTACCATCGAGAATCACGAAGCTGTTATTCAACAAAAAACTATCTGAACCTCCCAAGAACGATTCCCATTAGGCAATTTTTAAATTTGGCACTTACTGGTCGGAAGATGATTGACTGAGACGTATCTCAAAAATCAAAAGCTGCGATTTTAATCATGATGATTTTCAACCCCCCACAAAGTTAATACCAATAAGAAGATCTCGTTTTTTGTAAAAGGAGTATCAAATTCCACCAATAAGTCTTGGCTTAGCAGGACCTTAAAGAAAAACTTTCCATCAGTGATTTCAACATTGAGATCTTACCTCAACGTAATAAATATGCAAGCAGGAGCTACAAAGTTTCAATTCCTAAAAAATATGCTTGGCTATTCACTAACGTAAATGGAAGCGGTAGGAGCTTTAAAAGGAATGGCATCCTATTTCGTCGTTGGAGCACCATCATCGCTAGCAGCAACATCAAAAGTAGAAATAAGGACTCAATTGTGACTAGTAATTGTACTTCACCTGTATCTTCTAACCAGATTGTTTCAAAAAATCTTTTGACTACAGACTTCCCTAGCTTAAATCGAAATTCTACCGCCAGGTGTTTCCATCCTGAGACTCATGCTATAGCATATCCAACTTAAGCCTCCTCCCCATCTCAGACTTTTCATCCCCGTAAGGTATGTTCCGACTCAATCGTAACTCGTCCTTTAAACTCATTCAGTAGAACATCAACTATTGGCACTCCTCTTGCTGCGACTTCTGCTAAATCTAGCTCGCTTAAAAATTCTTTACGTAAAACCTGTAACCGTATCGGGTATTGCTCCTAATAAAAAAACCTCAATCAAAAGCTCCAGAATGTTTTACCACAATTGCGGTGGTATGAGAGTAAAATAAATAAACTCTTTCTTGATAGCAAATCTTGCAATTTCAACGTGCTTCACTGAAACTTGGTTAAATGACTCCCATATCAATGAAAAAATCCTTGAAAGTACCTGGACAATCTTTAGAAATGACCGAGACTATGTTTCCACATGTTAATCAAGAGGTGCAGGTGTCTAACTCGCAGTTAAAAACACTCACTCAAGTGAACTTGTAAACTCTGCCTCGCACAAATTGTTCCAGCATATATTTATCCGAGTTTCAATTGACAATACTTCGGTTTATATTGGTTTATTTTACGTTCCACCGAGATCTGATGAATCAGTGTACAATTATATATGCGAGCAAATATCTTCTTTTACGGCTTCTCGTAGTGCTGAAGATAAAGTTATATTTATATTCTTGGGTGATTTTGATCGCTCGAATTCGTGTTTTGTTTCTGATATGTCTGATGATAGTTTAATACCAGTAAACCTACTTGAGTCTTCTGATTTTAACCTTGTGAGAACGTTGTATGGCCATGGTTTGCAGCAAGTTGTTCCTACTCCCAACCAAAATGGTAATTGGCTAGACTTAATCTTTACAAATGTTTATGACGATGTAGTGGTTAGTCCAACAAATGACGCAGAGAATCTCTTTTCTAATGGTCTTCACCATTCCGCTCTTACAGTTGAACTTTCCAATACAGATTGGAACATGTTAAGTACATGCAATAATACGATTGTATATGATTTCCATAATGTAATGGATTGTATATGATTTCCATTATGATAGCATTCACAATTTCCTTGACAATGTCGATTGGACAAATGTGTTTATGTGCCATTCCCTTGATGATGATGTAGCCATGTTTGATAGAATAGTTTTTGACGCGGTCGATAAATTTGTACCTCAGATAAGGAAAAAAGATAAACTCTCTGAACCTTGGCTTGACAAGACTCTTAGACGTCTGAGAAATCACAGAAATAAACTTTTCAAGCTAATGAAGAATCAAGTCGACATTAGCCGTTGTATTAAAGAAGAATACGATTTAATTGCTTATGAATTCAATACTTAGCCTTACGAAGCGTATGACGGATACATTAAAACTACTGGGGAGAAAATAATTCGCGACCCCAAAATTTTTTTTGATTTTGTTAATATGAAGCGAAAAACAAGCGGCTACCCCTCTTCAATGTCCACTGAAAATTCGATGTTGTCTTCTTCTCCTCAGGAGATCTGGAACTTTTTTGCTGACCATTTTCAAGAAGTTTTCGGTCCGGCTAGCATCCCAACATTGTATCGATCCCGGGTGCGATTCCCTCGTATTGGAAACCTTCTTACATTACACCAATTTATAAAAGTGGCGAGAGACGCTTTATTCAAAATTATAGAGGCATCGCCATTCTATCCACTATTCCTAAATTTTTTGAAAAAATCATTTACTCCAAATTTTCTCCTCTGGTCGACGCTTGACTGAATGAGCATCAGCATGGATTTACAAAAGGTCGTTCTACTACAACTAATCTTATGGTGCTTGTTTCTGATGTTTTGTGCATAATGGAGGAAGGTATTCGACCGAGTTGATCACTCCATTTTGATCCCCAAGCTGAAACAATTTGGAATTGCAGGATCTTTACTAAAGTGATTTGGCTCCAAACTCTACGCCCGCTTGCAATTCGTGAGATTCCAAGGTCTTATTTCAAAGAAAGTCGACGTGAACTCCGGTGTACTTCAAGGAAGTCATCTTGGCCCTCTTCTTTTTAATATTTTTATATCTGACATATCTGAGGTTTTATCTGATATTCCTCATTCATTATATGCAGACGACCTCATAATCGACCATGTCATCAGGACACCATCTGATGCTACCTTTTCCAGTCTAAACTGAATTTTCTAGACCATTGGTGTTCCGCGAACAAGCTCCCTCTTAACATTGACAAATACCGCGCAATTGGCTTCTCTCGCACGCGTTCATTACTCGTACTGCCTCAACAACAAGTCACTCAGCAGAGTTGACAACATATTAGATATCGGCGTCGCCCTGGATGAAAAGCTCCGCTTCAATCTTTATTACGAAAGAGTGCTTTCCCGAGCAAGTAACCAACTTGGTTTCATTAAGCAACGGGCCAAAGAGTTAAAGAATCTTTGGGTTACTAAATCCTTATATATTTCACTCGTGCGTCCTCTTCTCGAATATGCGTGCACTATCTAGAACCCGGCTTTCGAAATTCATAGCCAAAGATTTGAGTCTGTTCAGAAGTAGTTTTTACTATTCGCTTTGAAGGATCTTTTCAACCCTTATGATATCAGTAATCTACCTTCATACGAATGTCGCCTTAAATGTATTAATCTCTTACTCCTTGCGTCGAGAAAATTAATGTTATCTGCCTGCTTCAGCTTCGATGTCATTAGAGACGTGATTAATGTCGTTTACTTGAAAGAAAAGTTTGTACTCAATCAGTCCTTGAGAGTCACCAGATCCCGACGATTGCTTATTGAATACCAATATAACACAACATATGCAGCAAACGAGCCAATAAATAAGTGCTGCAGGCTATTCAATAGTATGAGCGAGAACTTTTCCCCTACGATCTCTAAATCAACGTTTAAAAATAACATCATAGAGGCTCTCTCTTTATAGTCTCCCCCACCTCCTACAATACTAACATATCTGTATTGTTTATTATTTTAAATTTAAATTTGGTATTAATATTGTCAGTCATTCATTTGTCATTTGTCATTTATTATTTACTTTATTTGTTGTCTGCTTATAACTAGTTTTATTTATGCACTATTTATTAGTCTTGTATATATATATATATATATATATATATATATATATATATATATATATATATATATATATATATATATATATATATATATATATATATATATATATATATATATATATATATATATCTATATATATATATATATATATATATATATATATATATATATATAAATATATATATATATAAATATATATATATATATATATATATATATATATATATATATATATATATATATGTATTCATATATATATATATATATATATATATATATATATATATATATATATATATATATATATATATATATATGTATTTATATATATATATATATATATATATATATATATATATATATATATATATATATATATATATATATATATATATATATATATATATATATATATATATATATATATATATATATACATATATATTTATATATATATATAAATATATATATATATATATATATATATATATATATACATATATATACATATATATATATATATATATATATATATATATACATATATATATATATACATATATATATATATATATATATATATATATATATATATATATATCATCATCAAAAAATTTCAATGAGTTCGGGAACGCGCCATCCGATTGAGCTGAAACTTTCAAAATACATTGGTGTGTATGCGGAATAGGTTCATGTCTCAATAAATGTCAATTATTGTTAACCCTTTGGCACCGGCGGCCATTTTAGTGATATTTTTAATATACCCGTATACAAATAATTTTTGCAAAAATAAAGTTGACGAAATAAATTTTGAACATGTTTTAAATGCAAAATGGATAGTGTTTTGAAAGTTTTTAACCCTATGGGTGCCCTAGGTGCCTAAAAAGAGAACGGGAAAATTTGAAAATTTTCAAATTGCGATAACTTCTGACAGGATATATTGGTATTATATAATTGTAAATTTATGTTACTTTAATGAGCGTGTTGGCAGCCCTGTAGTTAGGACATGCACTGAAAGTGAAAACCTGTGAATCAAAATTTGATATGGTACAACGGGCACGCTGGGTAACCCTTGTCCAATTTACCTATGTTTTTAGCATCAAAAACTTCTGTTCATGGAAACTCACATTCCGATAAGCAGAGTTAATTGAAATATACAGAATGCATCGGTCTTAAATAGGACCAGTTCTGATAGAACTGATTTTAAAATGCAGGCGATTCTGTACAAGTGGTACCATCATGAAAAATCACTAAAAAAGCTAACTGCTTTTAGCCCCATAAATTCTTATTCAGTCGTTCGATTTTGACGAAATTCACACAAAAGCTGAACTTTACTCTAAACCACGTTAAATAGAAATTCGGTTGAAAAATTCGGTTGGAGCTGCCAGCTCTGATAATTTTGGTGTCTTAAATTTGAAAAAATAAAAATTTGGAAGTGAAAACATTCAAACCATCAAATATCCTAAAAAATGTCCGTCTCTTACAATAAAACCAATCTGTATATAAATCTTATGCTTAATCTACCCGTTCAAAGTAAAACTTTGGAAATTTCATGTCGGACAAGAACGGTAACCTTTTCCCAGTTAACTTATATATTTGGCATCAAAAACTTCTGTTCACGGGAACTCACGAACCAATAATCAGATACAACTGAAATTTACAGAATGCATAGGACTTAAGTAGGACCAGGTCTGAAAGAAGCAGTTTTGAATTGTGGACAACTCTGTGCCAGTGGTGCCATCTTGAAAAATTACAAAGAAAAAAAACTGCTTATTGCCCTATGAAATGTGAATAAGTTACCAGATTTTCATGAAATTGACACAGTAGCTGAACCCTTCTCTAAGCACTGTTTGGTAGAAATTTGGTTGAATAATGGTTGAAAATAAATAACCAATGTTTCAATTCCCAAAGCTATGTAAATTTTTCGGATCGCAGCCTCAAACATCAATTTCAGTTACAATGATGCAGGCACTGAGCATTTTCGTCATTGATGTTATATGAGATGCTGCTTTCAAAACTTTGTGAAATAAGCAACTGATATCGAATATAATTAACCCGTGTTTTGCTCTCATAAACGTTGAAATTCATGCCAGTGGTAATATCTGAAACCTTCCACCATATGCGTTATACTGCATTCTTGAGACCAAAGTAAAACGTGGCGTGTGAAACAGTTTGGCCGCTATAAGTAGCTCATGTGGTGAAATATGCACTCAAAACCTGCACGATTTGTCTACTGTTCTTCGAACATTAGTGTTTCTAGTTACTAATTTTCGAAGAGAAGTAGTATTTAACTCGTTTCGCCGAAAATTCATATTTCTTTATATATATATATATATATATATATATATATATATATATATATATATATATATATATATATATATATATATATATATATATATATATATACATATATATATATATATATATATATATATA
>OZ022263.1:140643775-140706275 GCA_963978885.1 Nemotelus pantherinus
GTGATATTTTTAATATACCTTTTATTTCGTGCACAAATAATTTTCGCAAAAATAAAGTTAACGGAATAAATTTCGATCGTGTTTTACATATGAATCGGATAATGCTTTGGAATTTTTTAACCCTATGTGTGCGCTGGGTGCCTAAAAAGAGGACGGGAAAATTTTAAAATTTTTAAATTGCGATAACTTTTGACAGAGCTATTAAGTCATTTCGAAATTTTCAGGACATACTGATATTATTTAGTTGTAGATTTGTGTAGCTTTTGGTGAGCGTGCTGGCAACTCTGTAGCTAGGGCAGGCACTGAAAGTGAAAACCTCCAAATCATCGTCTCTCTTGAAAAAATGCCGTTTCTTAAGAAAAAGCCACTCATATGTAAATCTTGTGCTTTGTTTACATAACCAAAAAAAAAAAAAAGATATGGTATAACGGGCACGCCTGGTAACCCTTGCCCAATTTACCTATATTTTTAGCATCAAAAACTTCTGTTCACGGAAACTCACGATCCGATGAGCAGAATTAATTGAAATTTGCAGAATGTATTGTTCTTGAATAGGACCAGGTCTGATAGAAGCGATTTTGAAATGTGGGTGATTCTGTGCCAGTGGTGCCATCTTGAAAAACCACTAAAATAGATAACTGTTTTTAGCCCTATAAATTCTGATTGAATCGTTCGATTTTGACGAAACTCACACAAATGCTGGACCTTACCTTAAGCCACGTTTGGTAGAAAGTTGGTCGAAAAATTCGGTTGGAATTGCCAGCTATGATAATTTTGGTGTCTTCATTTTGAAAAAAAAAATTGGAAGTGAAAACATTCAAACCATCGAATATTCAAAAAATGTCCGTTTCTTACAATAAAACCAATCTGTATATAAATCTTATGTTTTATCTACACGTTCAAAATAAAACTTTGGAAATTTCATGTCGGACAAGAACGGTAACCAGTTAACCTATATTTTTAGCATCAAAAACTTCTGTTCACAGAAACTCACAAACCAATAATCAGATACAGCTAAAATTTACAGAATGCATTGGACTTAAGTAAGACCAGATTTGATAGAAGCGATTTTGAATTGTGGGCAAGTCTGTGCCAGTGGTGCCATCTTGAAAAATTACAAAGAAAAAAAACTGCTTTTTGCCCTATGAAATGTGAACAAATTACCAGATTTGCATGAAATTGGCACAGTAGGTAAACCTTACTCTAATCTCTGTTTGGTGGAAATTTGGTTGAAAAATTTGATTGGTGCTACCAGCTATGGTAATTTTTGTGTCTTTGGTTTTGAAAATACACTCAGGAAAATAAAACTTTTTGCACTATAACTTCCAGTGCAGTCATGAAATCAATACGAATTTCATACAATTAATGAAACCTGTCATAAACATTATCCAGGCCAAATTTGGCTGAAAAGCCACGATAGGGTTGCCAGCTATTGTTGGTTTTGTGTTTAATTACAATATCTTTATTAAGCGGTTTTATCGTAGAATTTTCAAATGGTAATGATATTGTAGTGACAATAAACAGCAAATATTAAGCTTTCGATTATTTGAAAAAAATCGCTGCAGGTAACTCTAAATTTCTTTATACTCCTTTAATTTCGAATGTTATATAACAACGTGAAGCAGATGTGGAGTAAACTGGACTTGATGCCCCACACCCGGGAAATCCCACCACCAGAGGGCGAAAAGGTGGTAGAAGGGCTGAAAAAATGAAGAAAAACAGACAAAATTAGTATTCAAATCACTTTGGCCAAAAATTCATATTTCTATATATATATATATATATATATCATCAAAAAATTTCAGTGAAAAAATCTCAGGAACGCGCCATCCGATTGAGCTGAAATTTTCAGGACACATTGGTGTATATATAGAGAATAGTGCCAGGTCTCAGAAAAAGTTAAAAATCTTTAACTCTTTGGCGCCGGCGGCCATTTTAGTGATATTTTTATTATACCTATTATTCCGTACACAAATAAGTTTTGCAAAAATAAAGTTAACAAAATAAATTTCAAACGTGTTTTACATGTGAATCGGATAATTTTTTGGAATTATTTAACCCCATGTGTGCGCTGGGTGCCTAAAAAGAGATCGGGAAAAATTGAAAATTTTTAAATTGCGATAACTTTTGACAGAGCTTTTCAATCATTACCAAATTTTCAGAACATATTGGTATTATTTAGTTGTAAATTTGTGTTGCTTTTTATGAGCGTGCTGAAAACCCTGAAGCTAGGGCAAGCACTGAAAGTGAAAACTTTCAAATTATCGTTTCTCTTGAAAATAAGCCGTTTCTTCAAAAAAAAACCACTCATATGTAAATTTCGTGCTTTGTTAACATAGACAAAAAATAAAATTTGATATGGTATAACGGGCACGCCTGGTAACCCTTGCCCAATTTACCTATATTTTTAGCATCAAAAACTTCTGTTCACGGAAACTCACGATCCGATTAACAGAGTTTATTGAAATTTGCAGAATGTATTGGTCTTAACTAGGACCAGGTCTGATAGAAGTAATTTTGAAATGCAGGCGATTCTGTGCTAGTGGTGCCATCTTGAAAAATCACTAAAAAAGATAACTGTTTTTAGCCCTATAAATTCTGATTGAATCGTTCGATTTTGACGAAATTCACACAGTAGCTGAACCTTACTTTAAACCACGTTTGGTAGAAATTTGGTTGAAAAATTCGGTTGGAGTTGCCAGCTATGATAATATTGGTGTCTTAAATTTTAAAAAATAAAAATTTGGTAGTGAAAACATTCAAATCATCGAATATCCTAAAACTGTCCGTTTCTTACAATAAAACCAATCTGTTTACAAATCTTATGCTTTATCTACACGTTCAAAGTAAAACTTTGGAAATCTCATGTCGGACAAGAACGGTAACCCTCTCCCAGTGAACCCATATTTTTAGCATCAAAAACTTCTGTTCACGGGAATTCACGAACCAATAATCAGATACCATTGAAATTTACAGAATGCATTGAACTTAAGTAGAACCAGGTCTGATAGAAGCGATTTTGAATTGGGGGCAACTCTCTGCCAGTGGTGCCATCTTGAAAAATTACAAAGAAAAAAAAACTGCTTTTTGCCCTATGAAATGTGAATTAGTTACCAGATTTTCATGAAATTGAAGCAGTAGCTGCACCTTACTCTAAGCTCTGTTTGATAGAAATTTGGTTGAAAAATTCGATTGGTGCTGCCAGCCATGGTAATTTTGGTGTCTTTGGTTTTGAGAATTCGCTCAGGAAAATAAAACTTTTTGCCCTATAGCTGCCAGTGCAGTCATGAAATCAATACGAATTTCATACAATTGACGGAACCTATTATAAGCATTATTCAGGCCAAATTTGGTTGAAAAGCCACGATAGGGTTGCCAGCTATTGTTGGTTTTGTGTTTAATTGCAATATCTTTATTAAGCGGTTTTATCGTAGAATTTTCAAATGGTAATTATATTGTAGTGACAATAAACAGCAAATATTAAGCTTTCGATTATTTGAAAAAACTTCCTGTAGGTAACCCTAAATTTCTTTATACACCTATAACTTCGAATGTTATATAACAACGTGAAGCAGATGTGATATATTCTTGGCTTTGATACTGGCAGAAGGTTGCCAGCACGAGTCGGTTGTGCTACTTTTGTCTCAATAAATGCTTACAGTTAGTATTCATACTGGAAACATTTACAATGAAAATAAATAACCAATGTTTCAATTCCCAAAGTTCTGCAAATTTTTCGGATAGCAGCCCCAAACGCCAACTTCAGTTACAGTGCTGCAGGCACTGAGCATTTTCTTCATTGATGTTATATGAGATGCTGCTTTCAAAGTTTGGTGAAATAAGCAACTGATAACGAATATAATTAACAAGTGTTTTTCTTTCATAAACTTTGAAACCCATGCCAATGGTAATATCTGAAACCTTCTACCATATGAGTTATAATGCATTCTTGAGACCAAAGTAAAACGTGGCATTTGAAACAGTTTGGCCGTAATAAGCAGCTCATGTGGTGGAATATGCACTCAAAACCTGCACGATTCTTCTACTGTTCTTCGAACATTAGTGTTTCTAGCGGTTCAGGTGCGCTAGAGTTTTTACTAATGTTCGAAGAAGAACATTAGTATTAAAATCACTTTGGCCAAAAATTCATATTTCTATATATATATATATATATATATCATCAAAAAATTTCAGTGAAAAAATCTCAGGAACGCGCCATCCGATTGAGCTGAAATTTTCAGGACACATTGGTGTATGTGCAGAATAGTGCCAGGTCTCACAAAAAATTAAAAATCTTTAACCCTTTGGCGCCGGCGGCCATTTTAGTGATATTTTTAATATACCTATTATTCCGTACACAAATAAGTTTTGCAAAAATAAAGTTGACAAAATAAATTTTGAACGTGTTTTACATGTGAATCGGATAATGTTTTGGAATTTTTTAACCCCATGTGTGCGCTGGGTGCCTAAAAAGAGATCGGGAAAAATTGAAAATTTTTAAATTACGATAACTTTTGACAAAAATATTCAATCATTACGAAATTTTTAGGTCATATTGATATTATTTAATTGTAGATTTGTGTAGCTTTTGATGAGCGTGCTGGCAACCCTGTAGCTAAAGCAGGCACTGAAAGTGAAAACCTTCAAACCATCGTCTCTCTTGAAAAACTGCCGCTTCTTCAAAAAAAAACAACTCATATGTAAATCTTGTGCTTTGTTTACATAAACAAAAAAAAAAATTTGATATGGTATAACGGGTACGCCTGGTAACCCTTGCCCAATTTACCTATATTTTTAGCATCAAAAACTTCTGTTCACGGAAACTCACGATCCGATGAGCAGAATTAATTGAAATTTGCAGAATGTATTGGTTCTATATAGGACCAGGTCTGATAGAAATGATTTTGAATTGCGAGTGATTCTGTGCCAGTGGTGCCATCTTGAAAAATCACTAAAAGAGATAACTGCTTTTAGCCCTATAAATTCTGATTGAATCGTTCGATTTTGACGAAATTCACACAGTAGCTGGACCTTACTTTAAACCACGTTTGGTAGAAATTTTGTTGAAAAATTCGGTTGGATCTGCCAGCTATGATAGTTTTGGTGTCTTAAATTTGGGAAAATAAAAATTTGGAAGTGAAAACATTAAACCATCGAATTTCCAAAAACTGTCCGTTTCTTACAATAAAACCAATCTGTATACAAATCTTATGCTTTATCTACACGTTCAAAGTAAAACTTTGGAAATTTCATGTCGGACAAGAACGGTAACCCTATCCCAGTAAACCTATATTTATAGCATCAAAAACTTCTGTTCACGGGAACTCACGAATCAATAATCAGATACCATTGAAATTTACAGAATGCATTGGACTTAAATACGGCCAGGTCTGATAGAAGCGATTTTAAATTGTGGGCAACTCTGTGCCAATGGTGCCATCTTGAAAAATTACAAAGAAAAAAAACTGCTTTTTGCCCTATGAAATTTGAATAAGTTACCAAATTTTCATGAAATTGACACAGTAGCTGAACCTTACTCTTAACTCTATTTGATAGAAATTTGGTTGAAAAATTCGATTGGTGCTGCCAGCTATGGTAATTTTTGTGTCTTTGGATTTGAAAATTCGCTCAGGAAAATAAAACTTTTTGCCCTATAACTTCCAGTGCAGTCATGAAATCAATATGAATTTCAAACAATTAATGAAACCTACTATAAACATTATTCAGGCCAAATTTGGTTGAAAAGACACGATAGGGTTGCCAGCTATTGTTGGTTTTGTGTTTGTTTGCAATATCTTTATTAAGCGGTTTTATCGTAGAATTTTCAATTGGTTATGATATTGTAGTGACAATTAACAGCAAATATTAAGCTTTTCATTATTTGAAAAAACTCGCTGAAGGTAATCCTAAATTTCTTTATACTCCTATAACTTCGAATGTAATATAACAACGTGAAGCAGATGTGATATATTTTTGGCTTTGATACTGGCGAAAGGTTGCCAGCACGAGTCGGTTGTGCTTCTTTTGTATCAATTAATGCTTACAGTTAGTATTCATACCGGAAACATTTACAATGAAAATAAATAACCGGTTTCAATTCCCAAAGTTCTGCAAATTTTTCGGATCGCAGCCCCAAACACCAACTTCAGTTACAGTGCTGCAGGCACTGAGCATTTTCTTCATTGATGTTATATGAGATGCTGCTTTCGAAATTTTGTGAAATAAGCAACTGATAACGAATATAATTAACCCGTGTTTTGCTCTCATAAACGTTGAAATTCATGCCAGTGGTAATATCTGAAACCTTCCACCATATGAGTTATAATGCATTCTTGAGACCAAAATAGAACGTGGCGTTTGAAACAGTTTGGCCGTAATAAGCAGCTCATGTGGTGGATTAGTAGTAAGTAGTAAATTATATGCACTCAAAACCTGCACGATTTTTCTACTGTTCTTCGAACATTAGTGTTTCTAGCGGTTCAGGTGCGCTAGAGTTTTTTTTTATTCTTTTTATACATGTAGCCTTGCTTGGTAAATATATAAATGAAAAAGTGAACATATTACCAACGATTTATTGGAATTAGCTCATAGTGACATTTGCCAAGCAAGTTGTTCATTATATGGTGGTGCGAAATACTTCATAACGTTTACTGACGACAAAAGTCGATACATAAAAGTGGTCATTATTAAAACAAAAGATGAAGCTCTTAATTGCTTAAAAGAGCTTAAAAGCAATAGCAGAAAATGAAACAGGGAAGAAAATCAAAACCTTGAGAAGTGGCAATGGATATGAATATAAGAGTAATATATTTCAAAACTTTTTAAAAGTGAATGGCATAAAACACCAAACGTCAATTCCACACACACCACAGCAAAACGGTGTTGCCTAAAGCACAAACAGAACTTTGATAGAAATGACAAAATGTATGATTCCTGAATACGATTTAGACGAGAAACTTTGGGGAAAAGCTGTTTATATCGCTTGTTGCATTTGAAATCGATGCCCAAGCAGAGCAATAAGTGGATCATCTCCTTATTAAATTTACTTCAGAAAAAAACTTATAGTGAATTATCTTCGAATTTTTGGAAATCAGGTGAAAGCATTAAAACGTGGAGAAGGAAATAACAAATTTCTTCTTAAGGCAAAGGAATAAATCTTGGTAAGATACTCAGAAGAGCAAAAGGGCTAAGGAGTTATGAATAAATCCACTAAAAAAATAGTCATTTCAAGAGACGTCAAATTTTACGAAGATATCAAACTGAAGAGTTTGTACTTTAACCTATTTGGAATGAACGACCAATGGCCACCGACAACAAAAAACGGATGACGATAATGTGGAAGGAAATATTTCAATGCAAAATGAATTAAAGACTGATGAAGATGAAAACGATTGTGATAGTGGTCAAAATAATTTAAGTCAAGATGAATATTTACAACCAGAATCGGTGTGGAGAGTGATATTACGGGACAGATCAACATGAGACTTACTAATACTTTTGTAAAGCAAGATCCACCGAATATACAAGTAATATTATAAATGGATTAGTTCAATGGAACAAGAATATGATGGCTTGCTAAAAAAAAATACTTGGAGCTAAGTCGATTGTCACAAAAATGAAAATAATATTGGTTCAAAATGGGCTTTAGAACGAAATATAATGAAGATGGTAAAATTGACAAATTCGAAGCTCGAATAGTGGCTCAAGGCTTTAAGGGGGGAGATACATGTAACTGCTAAAAATGAAATCGATTTTTTTTATTACATCAAAATGTTTGAAATGCTCTTAAAATAAACCAAAAAAAGTTTTGCAGCGATATTCGTATTAGTTCTCGAGTTATAGTCAGTTAAAGGCAGCGCGGCGTTCCCCAGGTCGGTGGAGCTTTAAAACTTTAAACGCGTTTTTCTCAAAGTAGTACTTTTTCAACTGCCGTACAAGATATCTAAAAAAATATTGAATCGATCCGGCTCAAATTTATACAACATCTACAAAAGAGTATTATCTCTTCGTTGAACCTAAATTTTATTGTAATTTCAGAAAAATAATTTGTTTATTAATGTTTAAAGTGTGATTTTTTTGAAAAATAATCGATTTTTATGTTTAATCTAAAATTAATGTAAAAATTTAAAATATTTTTATAAATTTTATTGGTTCACCTATGAATTACATATTTCATTAGCATATTTTGTTCTCTCTGAATGTTGCAAGTTCCCCGGAAAAGGCGTTAAGTTGTACGAGGCAGTTTTTGATGTGTTTTTTTCATTCGCTCGCACCGCCGCCATTTTGTGTTGAAAAATTATTAAAAAAAGATTTTCATTTACTGTGAGACATGTATTTTAAGGATTTAATATTAAGCATTTTCTGAATGAACAATATATATATTTTGATTCAATCTGAAATTAGCAATTTTTTTTCGATTTTACATGATTTTACATCTTAATTAGAAATATCAAGTAGACTACAACGAAACTTTCAGTCCAGGGTTTAAAAGCTTGACATTAAAGCTATTTATTGCGAAAGCAGTGGAAAAAGACGTGTAAGTGCATCAAATAGACATTTAAAACGCATACATAAATAGTGAGTGTTCTGAGACAATAAATATGGAGCAGCTAACGGGATTTGCATCTGACAAGAACAAATTGTGCAAATTAAATTAGAGCAATACGGATACGTCAACAAAACAGTGATACTAGCTGTTTATGTAGATGATATTATAATAATGTCAAAGAACGTGAATGAAATCAGCTATGGTAAGAATATTTTAAAGAATTCATTTGAGTTTGAATACAAAGGTAAACATACTCGTTGTTGAATATTAAATAAATAATAAAGAAGTAAATTTGAAACGAGTGAACTATACAAAAACCTTATTGGAAAAATATGGAATGACTTATTTCAATGAAATATCAACACCAATGTTGATAAACATAGAGTCTGAACAATGTAACTTATAGTAAGTGTGATGAAGTGAATTCAAGTGAATATCAATCGTTGGTTGGATCGCTCATATTCCTAGGAGTTTATACGAGACCTGATAGCATGTTCGCAATAAACAACCTGGCACAGCTCAGAAAAAAACCTCATACAGAGCATTTTAGCGCGAGCTTTTAGACATCAAAAGGGAACAACTAATCATGGACTATATTTCCAGAAAACTGGCAAGCCTCTTTCTTCCTATGTAGACGCAAACTGGGGTGGCGACACAACAGACCGGAGATCCCATACTGACTACGTGTTTGATCTAGCAAATGGACTGATCAGCTGGGAAGGAAAGAAACAACCAACAATAGCATTGAACAGGTCGAAGCGGAATATAGGGTAATAAGAAAAGCATGTACAGAAAAAAATTTTCTCAGAAGTTTGTAAGTGGAGCTAAATCCGTAAAATTTCTTAAGTTACCAGTAAATATATTCTCTAAAAGGCAAAAAGCAGGATACCTAGTTACAAAAAATATTAATAATAAGAGAACAAAAGATATCGATATAGAGCATCATTATATTAGAGGACTTAAAGCAAATGAGGTAATTGATATATTGTATGTTCCGACAAATGAAATGAAACCAGACATTCTTACAAAAAGCTTACCTAAAGAAAGGTAGGTCTATTTAAAGGAAAAACCAATAAATTGAAATCACATATTCCAAATAGGGAGAGTGTTGAGAAGCACTGAAATATCTTCATTAATATTACATAATATGAGTTCGCATTCATTCACAATAAACAAACACTAGCACACAGTAAACTACAATACACTTATACTTAAGATAACTTATAAATATACTTCACAAATCAAAAACCTTTATGAGTAAATTATTTCGATGGATATAAGTTGGAGATGTTAAAATTTGTCGCAACTAGCGTAAATAAAAAAACTCTAGCGCATCTGAACCGCTAGAACACTAATGTTCGAAGAACAGTAGAAGAATCGTGCAGATTTTGAGTGCATATTCTACCACACTAGCTGCTTATTACAGCCAAACTAATTTAAACGCCAAGTTTTACTTTGGTCTTATAACTCATATGGTGGAAAAGTTTCAGATATTACCACTGGCATGAATTTCAAAGTTTATGAGAGCATCACTTGTTCATTATATTCGGTCTCAGTTGCTTATTTCACAAAAATTTTCAAAGCAGCATCTCAGAAAACATCAATGATGAAAATGCTCAGTGTCTGCAGCACTGTAACTGAAGTTGGTGTTTGGGGCTGCGATCCGAAAAATTTGCAGAACTTTGGGAATTAAAACATCGGTTATTTATTTTCATTGTAAATGTTTCCGGTATGAATACTAACTGTAAGCATTTATTGATACAAAAGTAGCACAACCGACTCGTGCTGGAAACCTTTTGCCAGTATCAAAGCCAATTACATATTACATCTGCTTCACGTTGTTATATTACATTCGAAGTTATAGGAGTATAAAGAATTTTAGACAAGTTTTTAAAGTTGCAGCAAGTTTTTTCAAATAATCGCAAACTTAATATTTGCTGTTTATTGTCACTACAATATCATTACCATTTGAAATTTTTAATAATTAACCGTTTAATAAAGATATTGCAATTAAAAATAAAACCAACAATAGCTGGCAACCCTATCGTGGCTTCTCAACAAAATTTGGCCTGAATAATGTCTAAAATAGGTTCCATTAATAATATGAAATTCGTATTGATTTCATGACTGCACTGGAAGTTATAGGGCAAAAAGTTTTATTTTCCTGAGCGAATTTTCAAAACCAAAGACACAAAAATTACCATAACTGGCAGCACCAATCGGATTTTTCAACCAAATTTCTATCAAACAGAGTTAAGAGTAAGGTTCAGCTACTGTGTCAATTTCATGAAAATCTGGTAACTTATCCACATTTCATAGCAAAAAGCAGTTTTTTCTTTATAATTTTTCAAGATGGCACCACTGGCAGAGAGTTGCCCACAATTCAAAATCGCTTCTATCAGACCTGGTTCTACTTAAGTCCAATGCATTCTGTAAATTTCAGTTGTATCTGATTATAGGCTCGTGAGTTCCCGTGAACAGAAGTTTTTGATGCTAAAAATATAGGTTAACTGGGAAAGGGTAACCGTTCTTGTCCGACATGAAATTTCCAAAGTTTTACTTACAAAGTGTAGATTAAGCATTTCATTTCACTTCCAAATTTTCATTTTTTCAAATTTAAGACACCAAAATTATCAGAGCTGGCAGCTTCAACCGAATTTTTCAACCAAATTTCTACCAAAAGTGGTTTCAAGTAAGGTCCGGCTATTGTGTGAATTTTGTGAAAATCGAACGATTGAATCAGAATTTATAGGGCAAAAAGCAGTTATCTTTTTAGTGATTTTTCAAGGTGGCACCACTGGAACAGAATCATCTGCATTTCAAAATCACTCCTATCAGACCTAATCCTTATTAAGACCAATATATTCTGCAAATTTCAATCAATTCTGCTCATCGGATAGTGAGTTTCCGTGAACAGAAATTTTTGATGCTAAAAGTATAGGTGAATTAGGCAAGGGTTACCAGGCGTGCCCGTTGTACCATATTTTTTTTTGTTGCTTATGTAAACAAAGCCCAAGATTTACATATAAATGGCTTTTTTTGAAGAAACGGCAATTTCTCAAGAGGGACGATGATTTGGATGTTATCACTTTCAGTGCCTGCCCTAGCTACAGGGTTGCCAGCACGCTCATCAAAAGCTACACAAATCTAAAACTTAAAAATACCGATATGTCTTAAAAGTTTCGTAATGATTAAACAGCTCTATCAAAAGTTATCACAATTTAGAAATTTTCAAATTTTTTCCGTTTTCATTTTAGGCACCCAGCGCACACATGGGGTTAAAAATTCCAAAACATTATCTGATTCACATGTAAAACACGTTCGAAATTTATTTGGTTAACTTTATTGTAGCGAAAATTATTTGTGTACGGAATAATAGGTGTATTAAAAATATCACTAAAATGGCCGCCGGTGCCAAAGGGTTAAAGATAATTGACATTGAGTGAGACCTGGACCTATTCTGCATATGCACCAATGTATCCTCAAAGTTTCAGCTTAATCGGATAGCGCGTTCCCGAGATTATCTCACTGAAATTTTTTGATGAGATATATATATATATATATATATATATATATATATATATATATATATATATATATATATATATATATATATATATATATGTAATATATATATATATATATATATATATATATATATATATATATATATATATATATATATATATATATATATATATATATATATATATATATATATATATATATATATATATATATATATATATATAAGGATATATGAATTTTTGGCCGAATCGATTTTAATACTAATGTTCTTCGAACATAAGTAATTAATGCTTTCTAACTGCAAGTGGTCACATCAGTCAAGTATGCACTATGTGCTGTTGTCTGATGAGAATCAGTGCATACTTTTGAAACCACTTTGTCAAAAGAAAAATTTTCAATGTAAATAAATTTTTCTTTTCCATTTTAATCATCCCGCAAAAACAATTCCAATTTTATAATGTAGCCGTAAACCTGTTAGCATCGAAGTTTTATTGACTAAATATGTCAGTGGTGCCATCTCCCAATGAATTCTGAATCAGATTTTCGTGAAATTCACACACTAGATGAACCTTACTTTAAGCCGTGCTTGGAAGAAATTTGGTTGCTGCCAGCTGTGTTAATTTTGGTATCTTGGGTGTTAAAAATTTGCTCAGGAAAATAAAGCTTTCTGCCATTTCACTTCCAGTGCAGTCATGAAATCAAAACGAATTTCATATGATAAATGAGGATTATTATTAGAATTATTCAGAATTAATCTGGTTCAAAAGCCATGATAAGGCTGCCAGCTATTGTTGGTTTTGTATTTATTTGCAGTATATTAATTAAGCGGTTTCATCGAAAAATTTTTGAAATGTGTCGCAGAGATGCAAATTTATACACTGCTTAAACATAAAGATGTTTATTTTGGTAGTTTGGAGAAAAACGTTCCATTCTTGACGCTATGAAAACTGCAATATTGGACCGAAGATAAAAGCGTCAGTGTACCAAGCTATCTGGTATGCTAATCAACATTGTGCCAGCGAAAATTTACCAAGGGAAATATAATCTTTAGTTTTGAAACCAAGCAAAGCAACTATTAAAAAGATCTAGCGCACCTGAACCACTAGAAAACTAATTTTCAAAGAAATTGTTTGTGAGTGACAAAAAAGTGTGGAAAGACGTAATACACTGTTTTATAGAATCATATCAACCATTCCTTATCCAAAGCAACAAAACTTAACTATAACACAAATGATGAAAATGTTCAGTGCTGGCAACAGTTTCCGAACGAAGCAGCAATAAGTTTACCGTAACAAGCTCATACTTAAATCAACTGATCCTTTGAATTTCGTTCTCATGGGAGGATTTCATCGAAAGTTTCAGCGGTTAAACGTTGTTTGAGGCTGCCATCCGAAAAATGTTCAAAACGCGGAAAATTTTAAAATTTATTCCTTATTTTTATTGCAAATGCTTTGCATATGAGTTCGTAATTTGAAGCATCTGATGGTGCAATATTTACGGAAATGGCTAATGCTGGTTAGCCTGTATCAGCAGCAAAGCAAAATACATACCAAATCTGCTTCACGTTAAGTTAAACCCAACCAGTAAATTTCGTTTCGATTGAATCACTGCGCTGGAAGTTATACGGGTGAAAAGAATTTAAGGGTTACCACCCTCAAAACTTTTCAAATTTTTTAAACGTTAATTTTTGCTGTTAATTTTCATTGCAGGATCATTTCCATTTGCAAATCTAATGACATAATCGCTCAGTAAAGAAATTAAACAAAATTACAAAAATAGTCATAGCTGGCAGCCCTTTCATGATTCATGGACGGAATTTCTACGACATTTGGTTCACATTAAAGTCCATTTACTGCATGAACTTTGTTTTGATTTCATGCCTGGACCCGAAGTTATAGGGAAAAAAGCTTTATTTTACTGAGCAAATTTTGCAAGATTGGGGAGATAAAAATCACCATAACTGGCAACTCTATTCTTCATTTTAAGCCAAATTATCACCAAATGTTTTTTTAAATAAGATCCAAATACTGTGTGAATTTCGTTTAAATGTGATGTCTGAATCGGAAATTATAGGCCAAAAGCTGTTTTTTTTCTCAGTGATTTTTCAAGATGGTACCACTGGCACAGTATTGCCCGCATTTTAAAATCACTTCTTTCAGACTTGGTCCTAGCTAATACCAACATGTATTGCAAATTTTACTATGATCGGATAATCCGGTCGTCAGTTCTCGTGAACACAACTTTCGAGTGCTACAAATAGAGGTAATTTGGTGATTGGTTGCTGTTCTTGTGCAAATCGGAATTTTGAACATTTCAATTTGACGTGGTGGCCAAAGGTTAAAATTTATCAACGAATTAAATTTTTTGTCACAAATCAAAAATTTTTCTGGAAGGTCAATGATTTGAAAGATTTTTTTTCGGGGGCCTACCGTAGCTACAGGGTTACCCACACTGCCTTGAAAATTCATGCGTGTTAAGTTTTAGTCAAGACTATAACGCTCTGCAAATTATACGATGATCTAATGTTTTTGTCAGAAGTAATGACAAACCAAAATTTGAAAAAAAATCCTTGCCTATTTTTTGGCACGCTGCACCCACACACGGCTCAAAATTTCTAATTCTTTATCATAAGCAAGCTAAGAACATAATAAGTTTTCATTTAAAATCCTTTTTTTTTTAAGAAAAATTTACACTGCATGGAAATATAGGAGTACCTCAAAAGTCACTAAAACGCTCGCCGCCGCCAAAAGGTTTAAGATATCTGAATTTCAGCAAATTATGGACCTACCTACTATATACATCTACGTCCTCCGAAAATTTCAGCTCATTTGGATCGGCCATTCCAGAGATTGTCTATAGTAATCAATTTGCTGATATATATATATATATATATATATATATATATATATATATATATATATATATATATATATATATATATATATATATATATATATATATATATATATATATATATATATATATATATATATATATATATATATATATATATATATGTATGTATATATATATGTATGTATATATATATGTATATATATATATGTATATATATATATGTATATATATATATATATATATATATATATATATATATATATATATATATATATATATATATATATATATATATTTATATATATATATATATATATATATATATATATATATATATATATATATATATATATATATATATACATATAAACAGGGTGCGGCGCCAAAATACGGACAAAATTCAATTGAAATTTCCTCCCATTCTATAAGGTTTCGAGAGGTCACGATTCGTGTACAAATAGTTTAACACGTGTGTTGAACATTCATTACCTCGAAAAAGTCGCAATGTTGAAGCCAAGTGCAGAGTATAATCGAAGAGCCGTGATAATCGAAAGTCTTCGCGCTTGGCGGTCAGCACGGGAGATAATTCAATTTTTCCTATATCCGAAATCAACTGTATATGAGGTTGTTACTAAGGACAAAGCTCAAGAACAGTAAAGTGAAGGTTCACGTATACCGGCTAAAAAGCAGCACTCAGAAGAACACACCGTGAGAACCCCTGAAGTCACCAAAAGGAGTGAAGAGCTGATTCTGGAAGACCCGGAGCTATCGTTACGAAAACTGGCGTCTATTGTGAATGTGAGCAGGATGTCCATGCAGAGAATCGTTGAGGAGGACCTTCGGTATTATTTTTACACGATCAAGGTAAGACAAATGCTTTCTGAGGCTGTAGGAACGAAGCGAGTGGCTTGCTGCAATTTGATCATATTTTCTAAAGTTCAATTTGATCATATTTAAGGTGTTTTGGCCTCCAAATAGTCCAGATTTAAATCCCTTGGACTATGACGTAAAGAGTGTGATTGAAAGGGCTACCAACAAGTCTCGACATTCAAATTTGACATCATTAATTACCTCTATTGAGGCAGCGTTCGCCAATATTGACAGCGCAGACTTGCAGAGGGCGTGCGAGCGCTTCAGACCACAAATGGAGGCCGTGATTGAAGCTGATGGGGGCTACATTGAATAATTACAGTGTCAATAGATGCACGATATACCACGTAAGACGTTTTTGTACTTAAACTTCATTTTTCAATAAATAGCACTATTTGAAGGATGTTCATTGATTTGTCCGGATTTTGATGACCCACTCTGTATATAAAGAAATATGAATTTTCGGCGAAGTGAGTTTAATACTAATTTTCTCCGGCATTAGTAAAAAAACCTAAACGCATCAGAGCTGCTAAAAATACTAATGTTCAAAGAAAAGTAGAGGATCTGTGCAGATTTTGAGTGAATTCTTATATATTGTCTTATATATTGTTGTTATTGTCTTATATATTATATATTGTATGTATTGTCATATATATTGTTATATATTGTATATTCGCGATGTGAATACTTAATGCAAGCATTTATTGGTACGAAAACAACAAAGAAACCTCGTGCTAGTAGTCCTTTGCTAGCACCGAACCCAAAAATAAGTCACATCTGCTTCACGTTAAAGTCAACCTGCTCTGCGAATTTCGTATTGATCCGATAACTGCATTGAAAGTTATAGGGATACAACGAAACTTAGGGTGACCATTCGAGCTTTCAAACTTTGAAGATCTTTGTATTTGGTGTGTAATTTCACTACAAGAACACTACGATTTGAAAATTTTCTGATAAAATCGCTTATTAAAGCTATGTCAAAAAATACAAAAACAATCATAGCTGGCAACCCAATCATTGTTTTTCAAACTAGATTTCTATTGAATATTGCCTACAATAATTTTAGTGTGCAATATGAATTTCGTTATGTTACCGTGACTGTATTGGAAGCTATAGGACAAAGAGTTTCATTTTCCTAAACGAATTTTCAAAATTTAAGGCACAAAAATTATCATAGCTGGCAGCTCCATCCGAATTTTTCGACTTAATTTCTAATAAACATGGTTCAAAGTCAGGTTCAGCTACTGTGTGAATTTCGTCAAAAGAGAACAACTGAATCCGAATTTAAAGCGCTTAAAGTAGTAATCTTATTAGTGATTTTTCAAGATGGCACCACAGGCACAGAATCGTCAGCATTTAAAAATCACTTCGGTCAGACCTAGTCTTATTTAAGACCAATACAGTCTGTAGATTTGTACTAATTCTGCTTATCGGATCGTGAGATTCTGTGAACAGAAGCTTTTGATGCTTAAAATATAGGTAAATTGGGCAAGGGTTACCGGGCGTATTGACTATGTAAACAAAGCACAAGATTTACATATGAGTGGTTTTTTTTTGAAAAAGCGGCATTTTTGTAGGAGAATCGATGATTTGAAGGTTTTCACTTTCAGTGCCTGCCCTAGCTACAGGATTGCTAAGATGCTCATGAAAAGCAACACAAACTAACAACTAAATAATACCAATATGTTCTGAAAGTTTCGTAATGATTGAATAGCTCTATCAAAAGTTATCGCAATTTCAAAATTTGCAAATTTACCCGGTCTCTTTTTAGGCACCTAGCGCACACATGGGTTTAAACAGTTCCAAAATATTATCCGAGAAATAGTTCTTTAATATATATATATATATATTTATATATATATATATATATATATATATATACCCAACTAGCACTTTTGGTGTCGAATACTGGATAATAGTGACTGGATAATAGTGAACTGCCACCAGATCGCAGTTATCGATACGCTATTTCCACTTATTTTGCCACGACAATGTGAAAAGCCACTCAATGCACCCATTTGCAACGTGGTGGCAACGTTCACAGCGGAACCATAATCATCCGAAATTTCAAACTCCAGTTATAGTATAGAAATAGTAGCGAAAACGTTTTAAAAACTTCTGAAAATTCTGTTCACTTTAAAGTAGTTTTATTTATTTGTTTGCTTGGTTTTTGCTACTACATTTGGCCACCATCAAGTGATCAAATTTATGGTTTTCGTTTTGGTGGCAGAAACGTTCCCAATATCGTTTATCAAACACAATTAAGTGTACTGATTTAATGTTGGGTTTTAGCCTAGTGGCAATTACTCCTGAAAAAGCCTATAAAGTTTTCGTTACTACAATAGGGAGTGGCGTTTTCTACTAGAAAGTATTAGAAACGTTCTTTTCTTATTGTGGTATCCTCTTGCCATATCTTTCATTAGATCCCCGTGCACTTTAAGGGGCTATGTACACTTGGGACGTCCAAAAAAAACTCTTTTTTAAGATTTTTTTAGACACATATTAAAGTTATTAATAACAAACGTTTTTTTTACTTGAAAGAAATATATTTGTAGAAACTGTTGTAATTTTTTTAAGGCAAAAGGTTGAAAATTAGTCGAAATAGAGTAAATTTTCGAGGGGTCCAAAAAAAAATTATTTTGCCGTGATCACTGTAGCTTGTCACTGGATCATCCGAAATAAAAAAAAGTCGAAGATTATAAGTTGATGATATAGTGCTCCGGATGAACGAAGGACTATGTCAGATTTCGATTTTTTGAATAATGGCGGTTGATGAAATTCAAAATTGTATTTTCGACCAATATTTCACTCACATTTTCAGCTATTGAAAAAAATATAGTCCAATCGAAAAATCCTTCGTTCTTCCAGAAGATAATTACTTATCAAATAAGGGAGAAAAATTTCATGCTGATCGATAAAGCCGTTTTCAACAGCGACTTCGAAAACAGGCTTTTAAAGCATGAAAAAATGCTTTTAAAGCATGCGAAAAACGCTTTATGCAATAGGGACGACTTCATTCAAAGTGATTTATCTCCATAAAGAATTGCCCGATTGAAAATGCAAAGAAAATAAAATCGATTTTTTCAAAATTCTAAGTGTACCTGCCCTCTTAAATGAATTAATCGCACTTTTTGTTCAATATTTACAATAAATTTACAAACACTTCGTTCGACAACGGAAGGAAAACTGTGCAGAAAGTTCCGATTGCCACTTTACAGTTGCAGTTGGGTCAATATAGAGTCAAAGTAGACATCATAGTGGATCTTCGGGACTATAAAGTTATGTTTGGTACCATAGAGTGGCATTTTTTCACATGTGTGGTTATAGATACCATATAGTTGCTATTGTTACGTGATTGGAAAACTCGTGCAGGTTATGGGAACTATGAAGTAAAACTATGAAGTAACAATGATTTTGTAGTGGCAGATCAGCACTCGGCCATCTTTTTATGGCTAAAATATGAAGGTCCAAAAAAAATTTATTTTATTGAGAGACACAAAATGTGCTCTTATGGAAAAATTACCTAAATTTTGTGCAGGGACGTACATACGCTATTGATACGAACAAAAAAACTAAAAAACATAAAATTTTTTTACAATAAATCTAAGTTTGTTATATTTTCGCCAAAATCTTTTTTTAATTTTAACAGGTTGCTCAGGCGCATTGCAATTTCTGGTCCTATAATGTGAATATTTACGATAAATTTCAGTTTGTAGGTCATTTTGGCTATGGAATTTGGAATATCATCCTCATTATACTCTCTTAAGAATTCTACTTAAATATTCAAAATGCAACTTTGACCTTGTGCTAATTTTTCGTCACAGCCACACAAATACATTGTGTTGGTATAATTCACATTAAAACACATGAAATGTTACAGCCAATCAATCTTTTATTGTGTTAGTGTAGTATTGGCTAATGAGTATCAATTTGGATTTTGAATCGTGTTCGGCACCGTCCTGAAACTGTCACCGTCCTTAACAAAATATAGTTCCTGCCACCAAATGCCAACGTACCTTTTCATTCCCCATTTGGGTAATATAAACGATTTTCGTACGTGGCAAAAACGTATCTTTGGCAGGTTGTTGCCACTATAAAAGCCTTTTTTTAGTGTCAGCAACGTGGCAGCACACCAAAATTGCTAGTTGGGTATATATATATATATATATACATATATATACATATATATATATATATATATATATATATATATATATATATATATATATATATATATATATATATATATATACTGTGAGCGTCAAAAGTGAGTGCACACCTTTCAAATCTGATTTTGAGCTTCAAAAAAAAAATTACCGATTGAAAAATATTTCTGATTGAGTTATATCAAACCTTGATTTGTTAAAAACTTTACACAAAAATATCAATTCCATATATTATATAACACAAAATTTACAGAGGAACAAAAACAAAAAGTTAATAAAATATGAATCAAAAGTAAGTGCACACTTGTTCAAACGTTGCTAGATTCTAGCTGTAAACAAAGTCACGGATCTTTAACTAGAACGGAATACAACTTCAATTTAATTTCTAGGAAACAGCAATCGCAAAAATTCTTGGTAAAGTCATTTTTGAAGGAGTTAAGTTGATTTAAAACGTACTTGAAGAAAGGCGTGAAAATGAGGAAGGAAACTGAGCCATAAACACGAAAAATTATAGTGAATTTGCATTGTGAAGGATAAAGTTTACGGGAAATTTGAAACATGGTAAAAAGACCACACAGTGCAGTTAAAAAAATTATTGACAAAGACAATAAATTCAAAATATCGGACAATTTTAAAAGATTTGGACGGCCAGGGAAATTAAATAGAAAAGCAATAAGGTATATAGTGAAAGAAGTAAACGGTGATCCACGTTCAAGTGCAGCAAAAATAGCTGAAAACTATTCCGCGACACATAATCAATCCGTTTCAGCGTCCACCGTTCGAAGAATATTGAATGAACATGGGGTATATGGCAGAGCACGACGATCGAATTTGTTTATTTCTAAAGCCAATAAGAAAAAACCCAAAAATTATGCTAAAACATATAAAAACTGTACTTAAAATTTTTAGAAAAATATTTTATTCTCTGATGAGAGTAAATTTTAAACATTTGGCGGGCATACAAATAAAAAACTTTGGCGAACTAATAATAATGAGTTCCATGAAAAAAATATTTCCGGCACAGTGAAGCATGGCGGAGGATCTGTTATTGTTTGGGGGTGTTTGGCAGCATCAGGAGTTGGAAACCTTGAATTAATTGATAGTACAATACATAAGCAAGGCTATCTCAATATTTTGCAGCGAAATATGGCTGACAGTGTTGCGAAATTGGAATTGCCTAGGACGTGGATCTTCCAACAAGATAACGATCCTAAGCACACATCCTATTTAGTAAGGTTGTGGTTGCTTTATAGAGCTCCCAAGGTATTGGATCATCCCCCCAATCCCCAGACCTCAGCCCCATTGAGCATTTGTGGAATTATTTTGACAGGCAAATTCGGCAACGTCTAATCAAGAGCAAGGAAAGTTTGAAAAATGCTTTTAAGGAAGAATGGGATAATATACCATCAGAATTTACCAGAAACTTAGTAGAATTCATGCCTAGAAGACTGAAAGCGGTTTTAAAGGCAAAAGACAGTCAAACCAAATACTATTTTTTCTTAAAATCGTTATATGAATTTTTATTATATGAAGTGTGCACTTACTTTTGACTCGTATTTCATAGACTTTTTGTTTTTGTTGCTCTGTAAATTTTTTGTTAGTGAATATATGAAACTGATTTTTTAGTATATTGTTTTAAACGAATAAAGGTTTAATATGCCTCAATAAGAAATATTTTTCAATCGGTATTTTATTTTTTATTGAAGCTCAAAAACAAATTTAGAAGGTGTGCACTCACTTTTGATGCTCATAGTATATATATATATATATATATATATATATATATATATATATATATATATATATATATATATATATATATATATATATATATATATATATATATATATATATATATATATATATATATATATATATATATATATATATATATATATATATATATATATATATATATATATATATATATATATATATATATATATATATATATATATATATATATATATATATATATGTATATATATAGATATATATATATATATATATATATATATATATATATATATAGATATATATATATATATATATATATATATATATATATATATATATATATATATATATATATATATATATATATATATATATATATATGGAAATATGAATTTTTGGGGGAATGGATTTTAATACTAATGTTCATCGAACATTAGTTAAAATTACTTCAATGCTCTAGATACTGAACCGTTTGCTTGGTAGCCAAAGAAATGAGGAGAACCCAGTAGATACCCATATTGAATCAGGATAAGGTAGTCGTGATTTGACGCTTCAAAAAGAGCTGCAAAAGTATGAAAATTATAAGTCGTGGAATGCCGCATGAAACTGATTTAATTAAAACCATTGCGAAAGAAATGAATCTTTTCGAAAGTGTTGAACATAATTTGGAGCATGTGTACCAATATTTATTGACCGTCGCACCAACAAGTATCGATTCAGAACCAGTTTTTTCCTTGGCGTTTAACATTGGGAATAAATTTAGAAGCAAGTTTGGAAACTTTACTTTGGATGCTTTGCTGTTGCTTCAATATTACTTTCGAAAAAACCAATGAACTTTGGCCAAATTTGTCATATGTTTCTTTATAATGTAGCGTTATAGTAAAAGTTATGATTTGTTGTTGTAGTTTGTAATAATTATTAAATATTTGCCTTGATACTGTCAACGTATTGGATAATAAAAATTATTGTTTTTTTGCATAAATTATATAAATTAGTAATTAAGCAGTAACATATTTTTTACTTATTTTTTTGTGTTTATTACTAATTTTAAAATTTCAAACTTGTCTTATTTTGTTGTGTTTATTACTAATTTTCGAAGAAAAATAGTGTTAAACTCACTTCGCCGAAAATTCATGATGTATATATATATATATATATATATATATATATATATATATATATATATATATATATATATATATATATATATATATATATAAATATATATATATATATATATATATATATATATATATATATATATATATATATATTTATATATATATATATATATATATATATATATATATATATATATATATATATCAGCAAAATGATTAAGGGAGATAATCTCTGGAGTGGCCGATTCGATTGGACTGAAATTTTCGGAGGACATAGGTATATATAGTGGGTAGGTCCATAATATGCTAGAATTCAGAAATCTTTAACATTTTGGAGCAAGCGGGCGTTATGGTGAATTTTCAGGTACTCCTATATTTCCAAGTAGTGTAAATTTTTGTTATATTTCTAAGCAGTGTAAAAATTTGGAAATCAAAACTTTTTATGTTTTAAGCTTGCGTATGATAGAAAATTGGAAATTTTGAGCCTTGTGTAGGCACTGTATGTCTTAAAGTAGGCAAGGATTTTCTTTCTAAGAAAAACAATGGATCATCATGAAATTTGCAGAGCGTATTTATATGGACTTGCACTTAACACATAGAGGCTATATAGTCATCCTTAGGGGTGATAAATTATCGCCATAAATATATTCGACCTTCATAGCAAAATTACGCAAAAAATGTGTTGCTTGCCGCGCACATTTGAAAATATTTACTCGCCCCACACCGTTTGGCACTTTTCAGTAACTCAGACCCTACTTAAATTTCATCATACTTACTAGGTCTGTTCCCGTACCACCATTAATTACAATTAATCGCGATTAATTGCAATGAAGCTGTTCCCGTACTCCGTTTTACTGAAAACTGAAAATTTCCCCTCTCTCAGTAAAATTCAGTAGGGTCTGAGCTACTGAAAAATACTGAAAAGTGTCAAATGGTGTGGTGCGAGTAAATAGTTTCAAATGTGCGCGGCAAGCAACATATTTTTTGCGTAATTTTGCTATGAAGGTCGAATATTTTTGTGGCGATAATTTATCACCGCTCAGGATAACCGTACAATCACTATTGTTCTTCCAAAAACCGAAAACTGACACTTTTGTTTGTCAATTTTCAGGAAATGCAATGAGAGCGTTCCCGTACTTTTCATGAATTTCCCCCACCACATGATTCAGGAAAATTCAGGAAAATTCAGTGACTGAAAGTCCGGGAACAGACCTACTAAAAGAGGGGACATTTTCAGTTTTCAGTAAAACGGAGTACGGGAACGGCTTCATTGCAATGAATCACGATTCATTGCAATAAATTGTAGTACGGGATAATACTTTTACGGTTTCGAAAATTTGAAAAGTTTTGAGGATGGTTACCATAAAATTCTATTCACTGTTATTACTTCCAGCGCTGCCATTGAATCGAAAAAAATATTACCGGGTGAATTTAACTCAACGTAAAGCAGGATGATTGGCAGCAGACAATTTCGTAAATATTGCACCTACAGATGCTTCCATTTTGTATTCTTAAGCAAAACATTTACAATAAAATACGCAACCGATATTTAAATTCTCCGAGTTTTGGAAATTTTTCAGATGGCATCCCCAGACATAGTTTAATCGCTGAAACTTTCGATGATATCCTTGGATGAAACAAAATTCAAAGGATAGGTTGATTAAGCACGAGCATGTTATGGTAGAGTTATTGCTGCTGTGCTGGACAAATGTTGCCAGCTCTCAGCATTTTCATCATTTGTGTTATAGGAAATGCTGTCAGAAAATGGTATTTGTTCCTTTGAGTAAGAAATGGTTGGTATGATAAGACAAGGAAGTGTATTACGTTTTCACACATTTTTAAGTCCCTCAAAAATAATTTAATCGAAAATTAGTTTTCTAGCGGTTCTGGTGCGCTACACTTTTTTTGAATTTCGAATCTAGCTTTTTTAATTCCATAATCCCGGAATTGAAAAACTATTCCGGGATCCATAATCCCGGAATTGAAAAACTATTCCGGGTCCCTTATTCCACCACACGTGCTTCAACCTATTTCGAGGGCAAAACCAATTGATCTCATAAATGTATTTAAACTTATAGGGTGGAAAGGTTATTTGGGTTATCACTTGCATGCAGGTCAAGATTTAGGAAAGACAAATACTGCAAAGGTTCGAAAGTAGCATCTCCTGTAACATAAATAGAGAAGAAAAAAAGTATTAACTTAGTATTTAAGTACTGTTGCACCGCGGCCTCTCAGCCGAGCCGCCGTCAATGCAGCATATTTTTTTTTATTCTTTAAAGCACTCCTTTTTACCTTGCTCAGCGTGCCTTATTTTGCCGGCTAACGCAGTCTGGCGTGGGTCCTTTAGTTTATTCCTTTGGCAAAGAAGGAGTCTTTTGGTGCTACGGCACGCGGACATCACACTTTACATCACAAAACATGCAAGGACAGACAATGGTGAGGTGAAATCATTATTTTTTTTTTCTTTTTAACAAATTTATTTAAGCATCATAATATTCAAAAACATGCAATAAAAGTAGATGAAGAAAAAACAGGATAAGAAAATATCTAACCCACAATTATGAGATAAAGGTATCTGTATATATATGTTATAAAACTTAATGATCCTTACAAAGGAAGAAACGGAAACAAGGCAAATCAATAGTTGAGTAATTCAGAAGTAAATAACATAGTTAATATAAATTCTTTTCTTTTAATTCCCCAAACCCGGCCGGGATCGGTTTACACCAATCATGACAAAAAATTGGTTTTTTTTTCTTTCTTTACCAATCCAAACTAGAAATACGATATTTATTCCAACTGATTAAACTAATTCAATAGTCCACACCAATAGTAACAATAACGATACATATATGAGAATATTTTAAATAATAAGAAGAAAATTGTAATAAATTATTCTGATGCATAAATTCAAATAGTTTCGAATTCAATTAATTATATTTTCATCTTCTCATGCTTCTATACGTTAGGTATGATACGGAAGTATTCGAATAATAATTCTGTTGCTTGTCGATTGAAAAATTTACTCATATAATCAAAAGGTACTTAGCTGAGTTTTTCCCAATATTATGTGTATTTCTTTAAACGTTCGCAAGCTCGATCATCTGCATACTTGGCTGCTTCAACATCTTTTGCCTCCGACACCAACTAACGAACATTCACGGCTCGAAGAAAATTTCCTTGTTCGCCAACTCCTGAGTAGTTTTTACAATTCCACTTTTCGTTGCATTATACGCCCCAAAGACATCTTCGTTGCCTCTTTAATTTTCGACATTCCTCACTTTTCTTTCGAAAATAACTAATTTGAAGTTATCCACCCCTAGTTCGATAACAGGTCGTTTTTTTCCTCTTTGTTTTTCCACAATTCAGTTTTTTCAGCCACAATTTTGCTTTGATTTCAAACAATCTTTTGAAATTCACTTTCAAGTACTTTTTCAAATTTAATTTCAAATATTTTTTCCAATTTTAGGTTCAAATAATTTTTCAAACTTAATTTCAACTGTTATTGCCTCTCAACCACGAGCACGACCCTCACTTTTCAGAGTTCCAAACCAAAAGAACCCAAAAGCCCTCGTTTCTTTGTTCAGAAATTTTTCAGTGAACCGCAAGAGCGGTTTCTTTCCAAATTTCCCCTTTTGAACGCTATTTCCCGCACTATTAGGGCATCACCAGGCCTGTTCGTAAAAACATGAGACGCCATCTTTGCTGCCATAAATTGATGGGAAATTCCAGGAGCTTTCGCTGAACAGCTGAATCTGGTCATCTCATCTGCCAATAATGACAGATGTGGAAAGATCGGGTCACAGCAATCGTGGGGATGACCCAGACCCTGAGAACTCCAAGCCGGGCAATAATGGGTTTGTGCAGTCTTGGTTCCTTTTTTTTCACGACTTGATATCTTGTACGTGATACACTCCCAAAGATTTCCTTTCCGTATTGCTCAGCTCATAGGACACTTGACCCACTTTGCGTTTGACGGTAGCCCTGACAAACTTCGGAGCAAGTTTAGCAGAGAACCGATCAGCTGCACGACTCAGAGTATAGTTCCGCACCCAAACAACCTGTCCCAATTCAAGTTTCTTTTCCCGAGACCTCAAATTATATCGATTTGCTCCCTTAGCGTATGCCTCTGCAGGTTTACTCCTGACTCGGTCTTGCACCATTCGCAACCTGTCATTATTGGAGCGGAGTAGCACCTCACCATCCTCAAAAGCATTCAGGCTCTTTAATAAAGCGTACTCGGAGCCATGCCGGATAGGATGATATCCAAACATCAGAAAATGGGGTGAAAACCCGGTGGCCTCGTGTATGCTGCGGAATGCTGCGCACGACTCCGCCAAAAATTCATCCCACTTTCGATGATCTTCTCCTATATAGGCTTGAATAGCTGTGAGTATCGACTGATTTACTCTCTCGGATGCATTAGACTGTGGCGAATATATAGGATTACGGAGGTGTTCAACTCCATAATTTACCAGAAAATCTGAGAAAGCTTTGGATGTGAATTGCACTCCATTGTCAGAGTGAACTGTCTCAGGAACACCAAGCGTGAGGAATATATTTTGATTTAAGAACTTAATGACACTCTCAGTAGTAGCTTTGGGTAAAGCCTGAAGCCATACAAACTTGGTGTAATCGTCCAGTACAACCAATAGTTGGGTATTTCCAGATTTGGACCTTGGATAAGGGCCCATAAAATCTATAAACAAACGCTGTACAGGACGATCTGTCGCTCTAGCCGCGCCCATAGGAGGTCTCATGATGGTGTTGGAGCTCTTCATTTGTTTGCATACTGCGCAACCTGAAATATAATCCGCCACATCTTGTCGCAGTCTCGGCCAATAGTAGTATCTTTGCAATAGCTCTACCGTTTTCCGAACACCACAATGAGATCCCAACGGACTGTCATGCACACGCTCTAACAGGACCTGTTTGTAGGGATCAGGAACCCATATCTTAACACTTGGAATATACAAGTCTTCATTCTTCTTCGAGCCACATGATATATATATAACCTCGTCGCTGATAATAAGATTTTCGAATTTGTCAGGATTCTCTCTAACTTTTGCAATTAACCGTTTATACTCAGGTTCTTCAAAAAAACTTTTTGGAATACTATTTCCCCACTGGTGATGCTCGGGCATGCATACTACCGCACAGACTGGTTCATTCTCAGAAGCGCACGCCCTCGACAGTGCATCCGGTACCACATTCTGAGAACCTATCCGATGCTCGATGGTGAAATTGTATCCCTGTAATTTTAGGCTCCACCGCGCTAGCCTGCCAGACAGGTCTCTTTGATTCATCAACCACTTCAAGCTGGCATGATCCGTGATAACGGTGAAAGGTAGCCCCTCGATGTATGCCCGAAAACGCTTCACACTGTGCACTGCTGCAAAGCACTCCAATTCCGTTACACTGTAATTGCGTTGCGCGGCATTCAGCTTCGTAGACATAAATGCAATGGGATGTTCCCCACCATCATCATCCTTTTGGGAAAAGGACACTGCCAATGCCAGTGGCACTCGCGTCGCATTGAATGTAAAAGTGCCGCGAGAAGTCCGGATTTACCAGCACTGGCGCAGACACTAGAAGTTGTTTCGTTTGATTGAAGGCATCATCAGCTGCCTTCGTCCACGTGAACTTACGTTTGCCCTTTAGCAAATCCGTAAGCGAAGAAGTTATTGCCGCGAAATTGGGTATAAACCGTCGATACCAGCCTGCCATCCCCATGAATCGTCTCACGTCTTTAACCGATTTGGGCTGTGGGTAGGCTATGATGCTTGACACTCTCTCTGGGTCGGTTTTAAGGACACCATCACCGATTATTTATATATAGTATTTAATCTCCTTTTGGATGAATTTGCTTTTTTCAACGTTGATCGTCAGATTTGCTGATGTTAACAAACTGGCCACTTTGGTAAGTAGCGCCAAGTGCTCATCAAACGTTGAACGGGTTACGAGCAAATCATCCAGATAGACGAACACCCTATCATGCAATTCATGTGGAATTACCTTATGCATCAGCCTGCACATTGTTTGAGGGGCATTGCACAGCCCAAACGGCATAGCGGTGAAATGATACAGGGGACGACCTGGGACGCAAAAAGCGGTTTTTTCTTGCGATTTCTCCTCTAGCGGAAATCGCCAAAATGCATCTTTCAAGTCAAGGCTTGTTATAAATCGTGTGGACTGAAGACGAGCCAATAACCCTTCAATTAGTGGCAAGGGATAAGCGTCTTTGACGGTGACCTCATTCAGTCTCCTGGCGTCTAAACATAACCGCACTTTACCTGGCTTCCTGACTATGGTGACTGGCGAACTCCAAGCACTTCTGCTTTCTTCAATTACCCCCAGAGACAACATGCGATCTAACTCATCATACATCAGTTTCTGCACGACAGGTGAAACTGCATAATGACGTTGTTTAATAGGTTGGGCTTCTCCTGTGTCGATGGCGTGCGACAGAATATTTGTTCTGCCCAAACCTATTTTATTAAAGGACGGAAACTGATGTATGACGAGCTCTAGCTTCTGCTTATCTGCTGGAGACAATTGGTGGAAACATGAGTCTGCAACTTGAGTTTCAATAGCGGAACAATGTGGAACAATTTTAAATGCATCCCAGAAGTCTATGCCAAGATAGACTTGGTTGGTAAAACTGGGGCATAACAAGAAGCGTATCATTCTAGTTTTATTATTGAACTGTACCAATGTGCTAATATATCCAAGTACGGACGCCTTCTGACCTGAAGCAGTTCGAACTGCAGTCTGCATGTAGTGTACATACAAACACAGCTCATTGACCAGTTCAAGTGCTCCTGCACTCAGAATACTAACACTGGCCCCGCTATCTAGTAGACCTGTGAGTCTTCGCCCCTTAATATAGATATCCGCAAAAGGCCGATTGTCGCCAGGTGTGGACACGATCGACTCCACACAAGCTCGTTTCAAAAACTGCCTCTGGGTCACAACAGTACAATATTGCTAAGTCAACCCCAGGTATTGTACTACCTGGGTAATATTTAATAAGTGTAAATCGAAAAATAAATGAATGTTAAAAAAATTAAAATAAAAATCCAATAAGAGCCAGCAGACCAAAATAGGATGGCCGCTAAGTAAAAGTTATTTTATGTTAAAAACCCCTTTAGTTAAGTTATCTATGTACAATGTAGTGAATAAAATTTTATTATTATTACTAAAAAAGAAAATGCTCAGTGCTTGCAACACTTCACCAGCACTGCAACTAAAAGTCTCCCACAATTGCCTCACGTGAAAATCAAATAACTCTATCGATCTCCATTTTATTCGATATTTTGTCGAAAGTTCCAGGAATGGAAAGATGTTTGAATTCTAAAAACCAAAGATGTGTGGACTAGAACTTGGAAAATTTAAACATTGGTAACCTATTTTCATTGATTACTAAATGCTAGCATTTATTGATACCAAAAAAAGCAAAGAACGCCTGGTGCTGGCAACCTATTGCTAGCAACCCAACCCTGCAAACTTCGTTTTTTTTCGATGACTGCATTGGAAGTTATAGGGGTACAAAGAAATTTAGGGGAACCAGTCGCACAAGTTTTAAAATTTTCGTCAACTTAATATTTGTTGTTTATTGCCACTACACGATCATGACCATTCAAACATTTTCCGATGAAACCGCTTAATAAAGATACTGCAAATAAATACAAAACCAACAATAGCTGGCAGCTCTATCATGGTTTATGAACCAGATTGCTTCTGAATAATTCTTATAATAAGCTCCATTTATCATATGAATTTCGTTTTGATTTCATGACTGCACTGGATGTGAAACGGCAGAAAGCTTTATTTTCCTGAGCAAATTTTCAACACCCAAGACACCAAAATTACCACAGCTGTCAGCAACCAAATTTCTTCCAAGCACGGCTTAAAGTAAGGTTCATCTAATGTGTGAATTTCATGAAAATCTGGTAACTGATTCAAAATTCATTGGGCAAAAGGCATTATCTTTTTTCTTTTTAATTTTTCAAGATGGCCCCACTGACATACAGTTGGGGACAAAACTCTGAATACACCCCCAAAATTTTATAAATTTAGTAGAAAATTCAAATATATATGAGAATTTTATATATTTTTTAATTTTATATATTAAATTTAAAAAAAATTACATTAACTAACTTATAACCGTAAAAACACAAAAAAAAAAGAAATTCAGTAGTTACAAAAGTCTTCATACATTATGTAATTGAACTGAAAATTCCACATTATTTAATATAATTTTATATATCAATATTTTGTTGGGCCACCGTTGGCATTAATAACAGCCTGCAACCGTCGTGGCATTGAATCCACCCAATTTTTAGTGACTTCCGGAGTTATTTCTCCCCAGGCTTGTTGAAGCGCAGTTTTGAGTGATTCCTTGCTGCTGGTGTGAATTTACGAGATTTTTCTTTTGATAAGTTCCCAAATATGTTCAATGGAGTTTAAGTCTGGCGACTGAGGAGGAGAATACAGATGCCTTGGTGCATAATAAAGCAACCAGTCCTTTACAGCGTGCAGTATGTTTGGAATCGCTATCCTGATGGGATATCCAATGCCGGCCAACACCCAAATTGTCCACGGAAGGTTGCAAGTTTTCTTTAAACAGTCTTTTATAATAGTATTGGTCCATAATACCGTCTATAAAGACCAATCTGCCAGCCCCACCAGCTGCAATTCCACCTCACACCATCACATTGCCACTGCTGTTGGTATCAAATTCTTCAGTTGCAATGCTGTTCCCTTTTTTGTTGAACTTGCTTTCAAGTTCAACAAGTTGAACTTGCTTTAATCAGTAAATAAGATAGTTTTCCAGAATTCTAAATCCTTTCCTAAATATGCCTTGCAAATTCAAGTCGAAGCTGCCTATTCGTTTCAGATATTAGCGGTTTTTTAAAAGGAACTCTACTTGCATATCCATCGGAACGTAAGATTCTTCGGATGGTTTTAGGGTGAACACACTAATTCGAAGTATTGGCGACATGTTGCGCCAGTTGCCGACCGGTGATCCTTGGGTTTTTGTCGACCTATTTTAAAATCATGCCGATATCCCGCCTGGAAGCTTTCTTTGGTCGTCCATTTCTTGGCTTATTTTCCACTTGGCTTATTTTCCACTGAAGTATCTGTGCAAATTTCAAAACCTCCAAATTTATAGAAAATTCTTATTTTATTTAAATTATTCACAAACTACAAAACTTATCTTGTTCCAACGAAGTTTTTCAGACAAAGAGAGCGAGAATCCCTTAGTTTTGCTATTTATACGATGTTTCCGAAAATTTACAATTTTAAGCAACATTTTATCAATTACAATCCAAAGTTTAACATATTAACAAACTTCAAGTTTTCAATCCAAATTGTAACATTTTAACAAACTTCAAGTTTTACTTTGCGAACTAATACTACAAATTACTTTACAATTGCTGACTAGTAAGAGTAAAAGAGATAACAAGAGTTGTCGAGAACATCAGGCGAATTGACAATTTGACAAGTCTCCATTGTGTACAATCGGTGACAGCGACGGTGACAGCAGGTAAGTCAATTTGTTTATTTTAAATTTATTTTACTAATCAATTTCCTTTTAGGTTTTAATTCGAACACACTCCCCCCGCTGGTCTGTCCAGATCAGAACTGCATTCACTCGTTACCCATTGTTTGTCTGATCCAGTGACAGTACGCAACTTGGTAAGCTGGGAGGCCGATGGGAGCTAGGATCAGGAGAGGACGTGCCTAGATATAAGGATTGAAAGGAGGAGGCTCTGACGATACGTACAACACATTAAGATGAATATTTTTTAAGTACTATTATGTCCGATTCACGGTTATTCAGTGACCGATTTTATTTACAATTTGTCTTTAATAGTTTCAAATTTCGTTAAATCGACGTTAGGAAATTAATTTAAAATCTCTAAAATACAATTATGTTTAGTAAAGTCTATCTTCGAGTTTCCATTTACGAATATGTGCAAGTACAAATTAAGTTCAATATCAAATGTTCATTAAAATGCTCGTTGAAATATGCATTCTGAATTCGTTCAAGAGTTTTGTTTAGATATTGGCAACAGTGCAATTTTTGAGATTGGACGTTTATATAATTTCCCGTTAGAAAGTATTGTCACTACTCTGACCAAAGAGTCCTTTCCCGGATGCAATTCTACTATTCTAGCCAGCGGCCATTTATAGGACGATAAATTTTCACCTTTAACTAAACATATATCACCAACGCAAGGTTCAACTTCTTTAGCAAGCCATTTTGGACAAGCCTGCAGACGCGATAGATATTCATCTTTCCATCGTTTCCAAAAAGTTTGGATCATTCGCTGCGTGTATTTCCATCTATTAATATAATCAATTTTTTCGTTTAACAAATCATGTTCTGGTGGCATCAATAAGGGACCACCGATAAGAAAATGTGCCGGAGTGAGAACTTCGACATCCATAGCATCATCTGACAGGGGACACAAAGGTCGAGAATTCAATGTAAGTGCGGCTTCTCCGACAACTCGACGTAAGTGTGTTTTGATCGACTTTACCCCTGCTTCCCATAACCCCCCGAAATGAGGAGAAGCTTGTGCCATGTAATATTATCATGCCATGTAATATTATCATGAGCGACTAATTCTGCAGCATGCTTGTTATTTTTCTCTATTATCTTACGTAATTCAATATTTGCCCCTACAAAATTGGTTCCGCAGTCACTATAAACGTGACTGCAGAGTCCTCGTCTTCCTGTAAAACGCCGGAAGGCAGCCAAAAAGGCTGACGTAGTGAGATCACTAACAAACTCGATATGAATGGCTTTAACAGCAAGGCAGATAAAAATGGCGATGTAACCTTTAAACCTTTTACCACCTCGACCCCGACGGTCACGGTATTCAATAGGGCCGCAATAATCCACACCGGTGTGCGTGAAAGGCCTAGATATATTAACTCGGGGAGAAGGTAAGTTGCCCATCAACTGTCTCAATAAAACTGGCTTTGCTCGAATACATCTTATACATTTATGCAGTTCCCTTTTAAAGCTGGTGCGAGCATCTAAAATCCAATAACGTCTCCTAGACGTATTTAATACCAATTGGGTTTGACCGTGGAGTGTAGTAAGATGAATTTCCCTTATCAAAAGTTCGACAAATTTTCCATTTTTAGGTAAAATGATAGGAAATTTCGCATCATAAGTTAAATTGGCGTTTGTAAGACGTCCTCCAACCCGCAATATATGCTTGCCGTCTAAGAATGGATTCAATTTTATTAATTTGCTATCCTTGCTCACCTGCTCATCCTTCTTTAACCTTCCTATTTCTAACTTAAATTCTGTTTGTTGTACATATTTGATCCAAAACTCCATTGATCGACTAAGTTCCATTGTAGTTAAGAAATCTTGACCTTGATATCGTTTCGATGTATGGTCGAAAAAACGAAAACAGTATGCAGTCACGCGTATCAAACGATTCAAGGTCGAAAACTTATTCAATAGGTCATTCAATTCAATATTGACAATACTAATTACACTTATTAATGTTGTTTTTCTAAGTTCTAAGTTAACATCAGGAACACTAGCTATTTTAGGCCAAAGATCTGTTGTCTGCACTAGCCAGGCAGGACCATTCCACCATAAACGATTATTTAATATATCCTCACACTCTATGCCTCGAGATGCTAAGTCGGCCGGATTCTGTTTTGAAGGAACATACTGCCATGTAGTATTTCCGACAGATTCGAAAATGACCGTAGTTCGATTTGCGACGAACGTTGTCCAGCGGGTTGGATGTCCACGCAACCACGCTAAAACAATTTCAGAGTCCGCCCAAAGCCAGATTTTAACGTTTGGCAAGATGATTGTCGTTTTCACTTTTGCCATCAACTTCGATAATAAAACGGCTGCACACAGTTTTAACCGTGGAATCGATACCGGACGAATAGGAGCAACCTTAGTTTTTGAGACTATGAGATGTGAACATGTACTATTACCATTTCTACAAACTAGATATATTGCCGCAGCATACGCTTTAGTTGACGTATCACTGAAGCTGTGCAATTCAAATTTACATTCTTTTGTGTAATTTATCCAGCGAGGTATTCGCAAATTTTCAATTATAGACAATTTATTTTTAAATTTTGTCCACATTTCGTGAATATATTTCGGCAAAGCTTCATCCCAACCTAATCCCTGTAGCCATAGAGACTGTATGATAATCTTTGCGGTTATTATTATGGGAGCCAGCCATCCAAGTGGATCAAACAACCTGGCTATGTCCGAGAGCAATTGTCGCTTAGAATGCACATCTTTATTCCCATTCATTTTTATTCGATAACTAAATTGATCCGACAAAGGATGCCACATAATTCCTAACGATTTATAGTTAAGTTTAAATCAAGTGACGTTTGCATCTCAATATCTTCTTGTGATATTCCTTCAAGTATACTCACATCATCGCTTACCCATTTTCGAAGTGGGAATCCGCCAGCAGCTAATAATTCATGCATCTCCTTCCTTTTGTCTATAGTTTCCTGTAAACTTTGTCCACTGGAGAGCAGGTCATCAACATAAAATTCATGGTTTATAGAATGATTTTGACGTTCATCTTCAGCTAATTGTTTTAAGGTTCGAATTGCTAAAAAGGGCGCGCAAGTCACTCCAAAGGTAACTGTAGTAAGCATGTACTCTTGAATGTCATCCTCCTTATTGAATCTCCATAAGATTCTTTGATATTGAGCGTCTTCATGGTGTATCTTTATTTGCCGATACATCTTCGCGATGTCAGCCATGAAAACAAACCGATAACGTCGCCAATTCATTAAGACTGCTAACAAGTCATTTTGTATGGCCGGTCCTGTTAGCAGTACATCATTAAGTGAAACTCCTGAGTTTGTTTTTCTTGACGCATCAAACACTATTCTGCAACTGGTTGTGCTGCTCTCTTTAAAAACTGGATGATGCGGCAGATAGTGAGCTAAACACTCAATTTTACCATTCCTTATAATATGCTCTTGCATAATGTCGACAGGATGCATGTGTCCGAGATCTAAATATTCTTTCATGCATTGACTGTATTTTGCTTTTAATTGCTTGTCCCTTTCAAGGCGTTTTTCTAATGATAAAAAGCTTGAAAGAGCAATGGCTTTCGAGCTACCCAATGAATTTTTCAATTCTTTACTCTTAAATGGTAACCGTATATCTTCCTGACTCATCTCGCCGAACATTTTTCGTATATAGCGATTCACACAATTCGTCATCTTGAGATTGGACCACCTGTGGTATAACTTCCTCTAGTTCCCAGAATTTCCGCAACTGTGCATTGAGTTCCAAATCTTCGCTAATTTCAACCTTGAAGCTTTGTACAGTGTTGCGCGTGTACCCTTCATCCACTTGCCCAAATATAACCCAACCTAACTGAGTGTCCTGAGCTATTGGTCCAGCCGCTAATTGTTTGAACCGTCCAACCACAATTTTAGACACTACATCTGCACCTAACAGGATATCGACCCGACTAGGGCGATCAAAAAATGGGTCAGCCAAATTAAGCTGTTTTAATTCATTCCAATCCCCCGTGTACATTGCACGAGGTGGAATCATATTTGTCAACCTATCCATAATTAATGAATTAAATTCTAAGATCTTATTTCCTGAAATTCTCATTTGAAGCTGTATTTCACCCTTGACTTTATGGTCACTTGAATGTCCTATACCCGACACTATAACGTTTGTTGACCTTCTCTTTATTCCCAATTGTTGAGCTGCTGCTTCAGTAATCAAGCTGACTTGTGATCCTTGGTCTAACAGCGCACGCAATTGAATAGGACCACTCTGCGAAATCAACGTGACCATAGCAGTGGCTAGTAAAACTTCTCGACGTCGGTCGATGGCAGATGAAACATGCACCTCCCGAATTTGTGAATAATTTGGTTGCTGACTTAAATTATTTCCGTTTTCCGACCGATCTCTATGCAAGATGGTATTATGGGCCTTTCCACAACGTGCACACTTGAACTTGCTAGGGTAATTGCGGACAAAGTGTCCCGATTTCAAACAATTCAAGCAAAGTCCATTTTTTTTACTAGCTCAAATTTACTTGTGTGTGACGCCTGCCGAAATTGATCGCAAGCTGTCAATCTATGTGGTGATTTGCACTGATTACAAAGGATGGGTGTTTGTGTTTCTAACGAATGAACAGTTCGAATTTGTGCACTGTTCTTCACAAACTTTGCCTTCCAAATCCCTGACGCTTCGAGCGCCCGAAAACGTTGATGCAGGAATGTTTTTAGTTCTTCAAAGGCTGGCAGATCTTTCCTTAACGCCTGCCCTTGCTCCCACAATTGTCGTGTTTCTTGCGGCAATCTTTGAGCTGTCAAATAAACGATCATCGACTCTCCTAAGTTTCCTAACTTCATAGCTTCGAGGGATTGTACACATTCTACTGTACAATCTAATAATGTTTTCAACTCTGAAGCTGATTCTGAAGCACCTTTTATATTAAATAAAGCCTTAAATTTTGCATTGAGCAACACACGTGGGTTGTCGTAGCGATCACTTAACAATTTCCACGCTGAATCGTAATTGGTTTCGGATACAGCCACATGTTGCAAAAGATTTCCGGCTTCTCCAGAAAGACTACATTTCAAATAATGCAGTTTTTCCACTTTCGATAAAGTGGTTCTAGAGTGAATGAGAGACACAAACAGATCCCGAAAAGTCATCCATTTTTCATAATCTCCCTTAAATGTAGGAAGAGTGATTCGTGGCAGTCTAAGTTCTGGTTCGTCAACCTTGACTTCAGACTTGCCATCAACCTCTTGAAGACTCGACCCAAGTGCTCCCTGTAACAAATCTTCTAATTGTGACTTAAAATTCAAGTGAGTTGTAATAAATTGATCGTAATCTTGCGTGAAATATGGTGAATTTAACTCCTTTTCATCACTTAATTGATCGGTAATTTTCTCATGATTAGAAATGAATTTACTGTATAGTGTCAGCAGGCTTGATAGCAAGTTTTGCAGATACGATACAGTTTTTCTTGACTTTGAGTCTTTACGAAAGTTGGTATTCATTTTACCCAACTGATCCCGAAGCAGCCTTTGCTGCAAAACCAAATTTGAAATTGCAAGAGCCATTTGACGAGCTCAGAAATCACCCTGTTGCTCAACGTTGGCCTTGAACGAATTTGAATGAATTTTGATAACGAATGAATTCACTGTCCACGATATGTGCGATATGAATTATAGATATAAGTAATATAAGTAGATATGTGCGATATGAGCAGCCTATTGACGAACAGTTAACCAACTGTCCTCCTACCTATAAACGAACGATAATACCGTAAACTTTGCCGTAACCAACGGTTTTAATCACGATGCATAACGCGAATTTATATGTTCATTTGAAGTATGATTGAAAAAATTTAAATTACGAACACACTTAACACACATAGATAACATGCAAATAAGGAACTTACATGTGGACTTGCCCAACTTCCAAGAGCGATGAACGATGCTCCTCAATGTATCCACCCAGATATACGACAATAGATCCGAAAATCAGAACTTCGATATAAATTGACTCCAACAATATTTCCACCAAGATCCGACAGTGAATCCAAACCAGAACTTCGTTATCAATTGACTCCAACAATATTTCCACCAAGATATACGACAATTTATCCGAAAATCAGAACTTCGATATCAATTGACTCCAACAATATTTCCACCAAGATATACGACATTCATCCGAAAATCAGAACTTCGATCTCAATTGACTCCAACAATATTTCCACCAAGATCCGACAACGAATCCAAAACCAGAACTTCGTTATCACTTGACTCCAACAATATTTCCGCCAAGATCCGACAATGAATCCAAAACCAGAACTTCGTTATCAAATGACTCCAACAATATTTCCACCAAGATCCGACAACGAATCCAAAACCAGAACTTCGTTATCACTTGACTCCAACAATATTTCCACCAAGATATACGACAATTCATCCGAAAATCAGAACTTAGATATCAATTGACTCCAACAATATTTCCACCAAGATATACGACATTCATCCGAAAATCAGAACTTCGATATCAATTGACTCTAACAATATTTCCACCAAGATCCGACAATGAATCCAAAACCAGAACTTCGTTATCAAATGACTCCAACAATATTTCCACCAAGATATACGACAATTCATCCGAAAATCAGAACTTCGATATCAATTGACTCCAACAATATTTCCGCCAAGATATACGACTATTTATCCGAAATCAGAACTTCGATATCAATTGACTCCAACAATATTTCCACCAAGATCCGACAATGAGTCCAAAACCAGAACTTCGTTATCAAATGACTCCAACAATATTTCCACCAAGATATACGACAATTCATCCGAAAATCAGAACTTCGATATCAATTGACTCCAACAATATTTCCACCAAGATATACGACTATTTATCCGAAATCAGAACTTCGATCTCAATTGACTCCAACAATATTTCCACCAAGATCCGACAATGAATCTAAAACCAGAACTTCGTTATCAATTGACTCCAACAATATTTCCACCAAGATCCGACAATTTATCCAAAACCAGAAGATCCGACAATTAATCCAAAACCAGAAGATCCGACAATTAATCCAAAACCAGAAGATCCGACAATTAATCCGGTTCGAAGGACCATGTGCAAATTTCAAAGCCTCCAAATTTCTAGAAAATTCTTATTTTATTTAAATTATTCACAAACTACAAAACTTATCTTGTTCCAACGAAGTTTTTCAGACAAAGAGAGCGAGAATCCGTTAGTTTTGCTATTTATACGATGTTTCCGAAAATTTACAGTTTTAAGCAACATTTTATCAATTACAATCCAAAGTTTAACATATTAACAAACTTCAAGTTTTCAATCCAAATTGTAACATTTTAACAAACTTCAAGTTTTACTTTGCGAACTAATACCATGAATCAACTAAAAAGATTACGCATTGCGCAGGTCGGCCATATTGGAATTCTGTTTCATGACGTCACACGTGACAAACGCTTTGAATAAGTGGATTTAGTTTTATGAAAGCGTTTTTATAATAAAATATTTGAAAAGTGGTGTTTAAAATGAGGTGAGCAGTGAAAAATTGTAATAACTGCAATAATAAAAAGAATGATAGTAATATTAGCTACTATTGCTTTCCTAAAGATAAAATTTTTTTAAATACATGGGGGATTTTTTGTCGAAGGGAAGACAATTTCAATACTACGACCTCAAGAATTTGTAACGAGCACTTCGCTAAGGGTGACTTTGAACGTAATATGCAGTTTGAAATGGGTAAAGAAATTAGTATTTACAAATATTTATGTAGATTAAAATATTTATGTAGATTAGTAGTTACTACTAAGTTTTTGGTACTATAAATTATTAAATTTAGGATATAGCAAAGTAAATTTGCGCAGGCTTAAACCTGGTGTAGTGTCAAGTATTTACTACAAAGATCAAAATGTTGCATCAAAATCAGAAGGGCGTGACAACCAAGCTGAAGGTCGGGAAGATAAGAAGCTGGTCATCTCTTTATTACAGAAAAGCGCTGGAAAGGAAAATGTATGTGAAAAATATATTGGCAATGCAATTGAAGATTCGAAATGTGGGACCAAGAGCAATTAAGTGGCTCAAAATAACCCTTATATTGAGTTAATGTAAGCCAGTTTTGGCTGCTTAGCTATCAGATTTATTTTGAAAAAAAAATTCAGTAAATATTTACAACAAGAAAGCATCCAGATGAGAGACATTGTCAAGAAGCTCAATTTCGAAAATGTTCACCTAAGAGAAGCTGAAAAAGTGTCAGAAAAAAAAATTTCTCTCAGTTCAAGTGAAATTAACTAAGTGCGAGTACGAAAGCAAGAACATGGAGGATAGATTAACGAAAATTTTTACTGTAAACCAAATTAAAAAATTGAAAAATGGCACAAAAAAATTAAATTGGACAGAAGCTGACATTGTGAAATCAAGAACTTCATACTCAGCAAGTGCTCGTGCCTATAAATTGTTGAGAAGTAAAAACTTCCCCCTTACAGCTGTCCGAGCTTCAGTCTTGGGCAAACAGAGTTGATACATCACCAGGTATATTGCAACCTGTGGTAAAAATCTTATCGGCAACAACAGAAATGAGCGAAGCACAGAAAGTTTGTGCTTCAATGAAATGAAAATAAAAAAGTCTTATTGCTATGATCGTTCTTCGGACTCGACACTCATTCCTGCAAATTATGTACAAGTAGCAATGCTCAGAGGTATGTCACCAAAAATTCTACTCAATGTAAATAATATGCATAAATACATAGTATAAAAAGTAAATACAACAGATAAATCATATTCAAATTAAAGGACTAATGAGCAAATGGAAACAACCAATATTTTACGCCTTCGATTGTAAAATGACAAAAGAGATATTATTCAGCATCATAGAAACTGCGAAAAATTGTGGCTACACTGTTGTAGCCATCACAAGCGACCTTGGAGGCGGAAACAGGGGTGTTTACAAGTAACTTGATGTTGACATGAATAAGCCATGGTAACATTTTTGTAGCCACAAATTCAATTTCTTAAGCAAAGTTCTTGGTAGGTTTTTGTATAACGATGCGAAGATTTTTGTTTTTGCCGATGTACCCCATGTAATAAAACTTCTTCGAAATCATTTTCTTGATGAAGGTTTTTTAATAAATGGAAAAGAGGTAAAGAAGGGCATTATTTTGGAGCTGCTTTCATGCACATCTAGTGAGCTCACAATAGCCCATAAAATGTCAACTCAAAGTTTAAATGTTGTTGGTGTTGAGCGTCAAAAAGTTAAATTAGCGACAAAACTTTTCTCACACACCATAGCACAAGCTGTAACAAGAGCAGCTTCACTTGGTTTTCTGGCGGATAAAAATTGGAACGAGTGCCACAGCTTATTAAAATTGGTAATGTTAGAAAAACATGTTAAGGCTCTGAAACAGATAGTTTTACCAATATTCATATGTTATTCGAATTAATATGTTATTCTATAGACTAACGATTGGTTTGATGTAATGAATGTTAGATCGCCTACATCAGATTCTCGTGAACGTGTTCATGCTTATGGTCTTTCCCTTGAACTGCAAACAGACATCCTGGACCAAATGTGCACTATGATGGGTGACATGCGCGTTATTGGTAAAAAGAGTTACTACCATTTCAGAAAGGTACATATTAACGTTACTTTTAGGCGCAAAAGTGCATCTGTAGCTTTTCTTATGCTTTCTCCTAAGGTATAATTTTAACTAGCAACGCCTTGAAAGTTCTACTCGAAAATTTGAAAGAACGTTTTGAATTTAAGTAAATATTAACATATCGACTTAACCAAGACATACTGGAGAATTTTTTCGGAGTAATTCGCTCCAAAGGAGGACTTCACGACCACCCCGACAGACAAGAATTTAAGTATAGGTTACGATCCTATATTCTTGGCCACAACGAAGGAGCTCTATCGAGCAGTGGCAATGTATCACGCGATGACACGCCTGATCTGGAAAGTTCACTTACAGGTGTAGCTAATTAAATACCGCGAAAAATTCTCATTAAAATACATTTCAGGTATTATTTTCCGAATCGTTACACGAAAATTTCAAGTAACAGAAGATGAGCGTTGCAAAGACAAATTGCAAACTGAAGTTGAGTCAATTGCTTTCGATGGGTTAGAGAACTTGGCTGGTTTTATTTGCCATAAACTCAAAGATTGCATTCCATGTATTCACGCGAATTCAGATAATGATGATTCATATACTTGGATCAATCATCTAACCCAAGGAGGATTGTCCAAGCCAACAAAAGACTTGATGTCCCAGAAAGAAATATTCGTTGCTTTTAATAATGAGGAATTAAGAATTTGCAAGGATTATTTAAAACAATTAATGCTTTTCGCAAAAAAATATTAATTGCGATAATAAAATTAAAACACTTTTCTTTCGATCTAGAATGTATTTCGGAATAAAAAAATTAAATAAAGAAATTGTAGAACATGCCAAAACAAGGAAACGAAAAAATCACAAAATCATTAATTAATAAAATACATTATCTACAAAAATACTGCATTTTACTTATGCGACTATACTACATGAAAGCCAAAAATATTTTAAACTCCGATGCTTCTATTGCAAAAGTAATCTACAGAAACTACATCCTTTTTCCTATGTCATTTCACCATCGATAACAAAACTTTTTCTTCGTGATATATATGCCTATAATTGTCCTCATACACTTGGACATAATCACTAAGATTGTATTTAGTTCTCTGCCGCAAGTATCTTTTGCGAATATTTAAAACGTGCAACACACTCGTTAATTATCGACGCATGTTCGAACGTTAGTAGCCATCCATGTCACGTGTGACGTAGCTGCGCACATCAACTCATTTTCGTACGGCGATCAGCGTAATCTTAGTATTCCTTGATTCATGAACTAATACTACAAATTACTTTACAATTGCTGACTAGTTAGAGTAAAAGAGATAACAAGAGTTGTCGAGAACATCAGGCGAATTGACAATTTGACAAGTCTCCATTGTGTACAATCGGTGACAGCGACGATGACAACAGGTAAGTCAATTTGTTTATTTTAAATTTATTTTACTAATCAATTTCCTTTTAGGTTTTAATTCGAACACTGTGTTTTTATGCTTTTGAACAATGTATTGGACAGTGGCATGGGATAAATTAAACAAAACTCCAATTGCGCGGAATGATTTTACATTCCTGTGCTCAGCAATGATTAAATTTTTTATTTCAAAACTTACTTCCTTACGCTTGCTCATTTTTCACTCTCTTTGCTCAAAGATTACTGAAACAAACTAATCATTAGATCGTATTCACGCATTTCATAGGAAATACAACGGTTCTTTGAAGAAAAGCAGCAGTAAAGCAATGCAATGAAGACCAGAGTACACTACCTGATCAATGTATGAACACTTTAGTCCCAACTGGATATCGTTTTTTCTAGTGTTTTTACGGTTATAAGTTCGTTAAAGTAATTTTTTTTTAAACTTATGTTAATAAAAATACATTTGCAGTAAGGTTGCATATAAAATTCTCATAAATATGTGCATTTTCTACTAAATTTATGAAATTTTGAGGGTGTACGGAGAGTTTTGTCTCCAACTGTATTTAGTTAATAAAACGCCGATGCTTACATGTTTAAGGCTACTTTATTACTTATTTTTGTATTTTACTTTACAGTAGTAATCTAAAATATAAGTGTATTGTAGTTTACTGTGTGCTAGCGTTTGTTTATTGTGAATGAATGCGAACTCATATTAAGTAATATTAATACTGGAATATGTGATAACAATTCATTAGTTTTTCCTTAAAATAGATGTATCTTTCTTAGGGTAAGCTTTTTGTAAGAATGTCTACTTTCATTGCATTTGTGGGAAAATACAATATATCAATCACTCCATGTTACAATATATCAATCACTCCAATGATGCTCAATATCGATATGTTTTGTTCTCTTATTATTAATATTACTTTTAACCAGATATCCTGCTTTTTACTAATGTTCGAAGAACAATAGTATTAAACTCGTTTCGCCGAAAATTCATATTTCTTTATTTATATATATATATATATATATATATATATATATATATATATATATATATATATATATATATATATATATATATATATCAGCAAATCGGTTAATAGAAGTAATCTTTGGAGTGGCCGATCCGATTGAGCTGAAATTTTCGGATGTCGTAGATGTATATAGTAGGTAGGTCCATGACTTGTTCGAATTCAGTTGTCTTTAACCTTTTGGCGGCGGCGGGCATTTTAGTGAATTTTCAGGTACTCCTATATTTCCAAACAGTGTAAAATTTTTCTAACAAAAAGTATTGGAAATAAAAACTTATTATGTTTTAAGTTTGCTAATGATAAAGAATTGGAAATTTTGAGCCGTGTGTGGGTGCTGAGTGCTTAAAAGTGGGCAACGAATTTTTCTCAAATTTTGATTTGCCATAACTTCTGACAGAAACATTCGATCATCGTGAAATTGATAGAGCGTATTGATGTAGGCTAGAATTTAGCACACATGGATTTTAAAGACAGTGTGGGTAACCCTGTAGCTATGGCAGGCTCTTAAAAAAAAATCCTTTAAATCATCGACCTTCCTGAAAATTTTTTGCTTTTTGCCAAAAAACTCAAGCCATTGATAAATCTAAATCTTTGTTCATCACCTCAGATTAAAATTTTTCAAATTCCGATTCGCACAAGAACGGCAACCCATCACCAAACTACCTCTATTTTCAGCACTCGAAAGTTCTGTTCACGAGAACTGACGACCGGGTTATCCGATCATAGTGAAATTTACAGGACATGTTAATATTTGCTAGGACCAGGTCTGATAGGAGTGATTTTGAAATGCGGGCAACCCTGTGCCAGTGGTACCATCTTGAAAAATCACTGAGAAAAAAAACCGATTTTTGGCCTATAACTTCCGATTCAGCCATTAGATTTTGACAAAATTCATACAATACTTGGATCTTACTCTATGTAACATTTGGTGAAAATTTGGCTGAAGAATTAGAATAGAGTTGCCAGCTATGGTGATTTTTGTCTCCTAAATCTTGCAAATTTGCTCAGCAAAATAAAGCTTTTTTCCCTATAACTTCCGGTCCAGTGTAGAAATCAGAACGAACTTCACGCAGTAAATGAACCTTAATATGAGCCAAATGTCGTAGAAGTTTCGTACGAAAATCATGAAAGGGCTGCCAGCTATGACCATTTTGTAATTTTGTTTAATTTCTTTACTGAGCGATTATGTCATTAGATTTGCAAATGGAAATGATTCTGCAATGAAAATTAACAACAAATATTAACGCTTTAAAAACTTGAAAAGTTTTGAGGGTGGTAACCCTAAAATTTTTTTTCCCGTATAACGTCCAGCGCAGTGATTCAATTGAAACGAAATTTACTGGTTGGGTTTAACTTAACGTGAAGCAGATTTGGTATGTGTTTTGCTTTGCTGCTTACACAGGGTAACCAGCATTAGCCATTTCCGTAAATATTGCACCATCAGATGCTTCAAATTACGTTCTCATATGCAAAGAATTTGCATTAAAAATAAGAAACCAATTTCGAAATTTTCTGAGTTTTGAACATTTTTCGGATGGCAGCCTCAAACGACGTTTAACCGCTGAAAATTTCGATAGAATCCTGCGATGAGAACGAGATTCAGAGGATAAGTTGATTTGAGTATGAGTTTGTTATGGTAAACATATCGCTGCTAAGTTCGGACTGCCGAACGGACGCTTCGTTCGGGTTGCCAGCACTGAACATTTTCATCATTTGTGTTATAGTTGAGTTTTGTTGCTTTAGATAAGGAATGGTTGATATGATTCTACAAAACAGTGTTTTACGTCTTTCCACACTTTTTTGTCACTCAAAGAAAATTTCTTCGAAAATTAGTTTTCTAGCGGTTCAGGTGCGCTAGAGTTTTTTTACTTTTAGAGAAGATATTTACTGGTAAGTTAAGAAATTTTACGGATTTAGCTCAACTTACAAACTTCTAAGAAAAATTATTCCTGTACATGCTTTTCTTATTATCCTATATTCCGCTCCTTCCCAGCTGATCAGTCCATTAGCTAGATCAAACACGTAGTCAGTATGAGATCTCCGGTCTGTTCTGTCGCCACCCCAGTCTGTGTCTTTATATTACGCGTTAGGACGGCGCAGGTAAAAATTACTTTCTCAAATTATTGGCGAAACAAAAGTGAGATTCAACAGTGAGTCGGCTAGATCGTTTGTAATATATTTGGAAATAAATAATTTGTGAATACAGAATAGGAAAATATGTAGGAAAATAGGAAAATATAAAAAAGATACTTGGTAACCTAACTAATGACCCTCCCGATGATGCAGCTGCACGCCAGCAAGCCCCGACGATTGCAATCACCTACCACCACATGACCGCAATCATCTTGACACAGAAGCGTACTTGCCATGAGAGGATCAATTTTTCTAGACGATCTTTACCTGAATATCATCTCCCATGTCTGACGTCGAAGGGTGGAAGATACCCGATCGGGAACATTTCCGAATTTAGTGAAATATAAACTTAAATAATCCTCGTTATATTCATCTTTCCGACCACCAACAAACAAATTTTTCATGGTTGCACCGACATCTGGTCAGTTGATATCTTGGCGGGGAGCAGCACGTTTTGGTTCGACAAACGTCCATCGCCTTTGTGCAGCCTAGTTTTCTGCGCATTATCCACCATATATGCTCGCGAATAAGTAATACAAGCGAAGCCACGAGAACGTTTTGTTTTCGGGCCTTTCATGATGACAACGTCGACAATTGTGCCCCATTTCTCGAAGTGGCCTTTCCGTGATTCGGCTGTTGTACGATAATCCAATCCGCCAATGAATAGTTTACGAAGGTGCTCTAAATCATAGAAAACTGATAGTAACGAAGAGAGATTTCACAAAAGTTATATTTGCGAAGAACTGAATTAATTTAAAGAATGATACAGTAAACACATTAAACTCTCAGACGAAACGTCAAACCACGACAACAGAACCGACGATCGGCGACAGGGACGCCGCCAAGCGGCTGGAAGCGTCGATATTTCCAGCCGACTGGAAGGATCCGGAAGGCTGCGTTCAGGCCGCCGAGCGAGAAATTATGGTTGAAAGCTTTCCGTCCGATGCACCCAAGTGCATCAGTGCATTGCCCCTAGATGCAGCATGCATGGGAAAAAAGGGAAAACGGTTCCCATAAATTCCGCTAAAGCGGGAAATTTATTGTCCGCCGAGGCTAGGTGGAAAATGTTAAGCGATGAGAGGGTCTCTTTTTGTGACTGGCGGCGGTAAGAGTAAGTCAAGTAAAAGGACAACAGAAATTTGCTGAAACTTATTCTTTTTTTCACGGTGTCTTCGAACTGCGATCTGCGGCAGGCAGAAAAACGACAGCGTTTGCGTTTGGAATCGATTTTTCAACCAAATTGAGAAGACGGAAAAGGAGTTCCGGCCACGCAAGCTCAACGATGATATTGATTTGGCGGTCTGGAATTCGGGGAGCGGTGTCGGGTTAGAAGACGGCAGCGTGGGTTTCCAGAATCGATCCTTTGGTGGAAACGGTTGAATACGACGAACGAAGCACCAGCGGCAGCTCTGTTTAAATTTCATCAGCACCTAGAAGCATCTAAGACGACTCGACGAGGTACTTTTGGGGCAGCATCTCGAATAAGTAAGTCTGTTTGAATTTCAAATTCTTACGCCGAGTTCGAATTTTGCCATACGACGGGTCCGACGATGAAGACAACGCACCAATTGGGGGAAGCCCCGAGAGTAGTTCAGGTACGTTAGCTTTTAGTTGGTAGTTCATAGTCAGGCTAGTGACCGCGAGAAGAAATAATTTGTGACAGGTAGACTAGGGCTGATAACGACTAGCATTGTATGGGTAGAGATCAGCGCCGCGATAGTTAGGTTAGACGAGGTGATTTATCTAAAAATCAAGTGTTAAGATCGTGTTAATCGTTGTTGTATCGATTCTAAGTAGATTTCGTGGTTAATGAAATTGATGCCCGCCCGAATTCTCGTTTCGCGGAGACGGGCTTGAAGACAGTGCCGGCCAGAAACGAGTGGCACCCGAATCCACGCATCCCAACGTGATCGAGCCACCCGTGGCTGTCGCCCCTTTCCCCGGTAAAAGAAGAAGGGGTCGTATTACTGTCCAGGGAGGTCGGTAACAAATTGGCGCCCAAAGTGCTAAGGGTAAAAATTGAAAAATCAACGTAAATTCGAAATCGAATTAGTGAAATTATTAAATTCAATGAAATTGGGGGTCCAAAACGTAACAATACAATTCGTGGAAGGTAATATTATTTGGAAGTGGCGTATTTAAACATACTTTCGAAATCGAATTAGTGAAATTAGTGAAGTCAATAAATTTGCGGGTACGAATACATGGTAATACGGCTCGTCGAACGTAATATTATTTAGAAGCGGCGTATTTAAACATATATTGATATAAATACATAATTTGCATATAATTTTGATATATATATATATATATATATATATATATATATATATATATATATATATATATATATATATATATATAACGTATTTTATATATATATAGATGATATATATATATATATATATATATATATATATATATATATATATATATATATATATATATATATATATATATATATATATATATATATATATATATATACAGTGGCTCACAAAAGTCAACATACAGCATGTAAAAACACGAATATGGTACAGTGGAAAAAGAGAGCATGCAATGAAAACGTAAAAATAGCCTTATTGGCATTAAAAATAAGTTTCGTAACATAACAATAAAGAAAATCCGAACACAGAAAGAAATCAGCCAAGAAAACTAAGAAAATTCATGCATCGAAAGTCAGCATACATTACGAGCCATGTTTCGAAAAGAACGAGAATGACCAAAAAACGTTAGGTCAATACTTTGTAGGCCCTCCACCAGCCTTAATAACAGCTTCTAAACGCCTTCGCATCGAACGAACGAGATTTCCAGTAATTTCGGGTGGAATATTCATCCAGGGACACAGCAGAGCAGATTTCAGGGTCTCTTTGCTAGTAATAGTTGCTCTTACGGCTGGCTCACGAATTCTGCTATCCAATTCCTCTCATAAATGCTCTATAGGGTTTAAATCGGGAGACTGAGGTGGACTGTGAAGCTGATGAGGGACGTTATACAGCAACCATTCCTTTACACTTCTAGCTGTATGTTTTGGATCATTGTCCTGCTGAAAGATCCAACCTGGCTGGAGGCCTGATTTCTGCACAGAAAGTATCAAATCGCCTCGTAATATGTTCAAATACATGTATTTATCTATAGTACCATCAATAAAATGTAATTGCCCCACACCAGCGGCCGACATACAGTCCCATACGAGGACTGACCCTCCATCGTGTTTCACTGTAGGACGCAAATTCTTCTTTGCCAATGCTTAGTTCCGCTTCCTCCACACGTATCCGCGCCCGTCAGAGCCATAAATATTATACTTGGTCTCATCACTAAACCAATTCCAAAAATGTTCGTCCTTATTAAGATGCAGGCGAGCGAAGTCAAGCCTCTTCTTTTCATTAACTGGAGAAATGAAAGGTTTTCTGCGCGGAACTCTACCGTTATAACCTTGATTACGCAAAACTCGACGTATTGTTTCTGGACTCACTTGCTTCCCTGTTGCCTTTGCAAGTGCAGTGGCCATTGCCGGAGCACTTTTTTGTGGCTCCTTAATTATTTTCCGTAACAAGTCGCTCTCATCTCTCTTACTTAAGGATTTCGGTCTACCTGTTCGTTGTTTATTTTGTATTCTTCCTTCCGTTTTCGCTTTCCGTATGATCGTTTGCACCATTGCCCAACTTCTTCCAACTATTTTAGCAATTTCGCCATACGAATTCTCTTCCACTCGTTCACCAAGGACGATTTTTCGCACTTCCAAACTCGTTTCCTTCCGTGTACTCATTTTTAAGCATTAAAGAACAGCCGTAAGAGCAACTATTAAAATAACTTTAGTTTGATCGACTTGCAATGTACTAATGTTTATCTTTGTATATTAACACGGAAGCAATCTTGATCGCAGTATGACTCATCGCTTAGACAGATTCTTTTAAAATTTTCAGTGGTGTATGCTGACTTTTGTTTCCTCACTTTCAGCGGAATTTCTTGTTATTGACTATGTATATATGTATATACTCATTAATTCTGTGTAAAATAGATTACAATGTCTCTGATATTCCTTTTAAATTCGTTTTTCACTCGTCTTTTCATTTTTTTTCTACCTATATATTGCCAATTCCGCGTTTTTAAACGGTGTATGCTGACTTTTGTGAGCAACTATATATATATATATATATATATATATATATATATATATATATATATATATATATATATATATATAAATATATATATATATATATATATATATATATATATATATATATGTATATATTGATATAAAGACTTGATTTACATATAAGTTTTTGGAACTATATATAAATTTGGATGGTTGAATTATCCGGGTTGCATCTGCGAGAGGAAATAGGAAAAGATATTGGGAAGTGTGAGTGGAAGTGTTTGAGGTATGTGATAGAGTTAGTTAGAAGAATTTGAAGTTAATAGTTTCCCAGTGACAAGGTGAACGCGAAAGGAAATCGGAAGCGCTTCATGGTAATAGTAGTGGAAAGTTATTATAGAGTGTTATATGAATATAGGTATATATAAATACACAGATATATATATATATATATATATATATATATATATATATATATATATATATATATATATATATATAATTGCTTATGTATAAAGGTTAATAAAATAGTGAAGAGAGAGTATAGCTCTTAAGAGGGAGCAGAACAATCTGCTGGGTCAAAATGTCTGGTATTGGGGCCGTGAGGAAAATTTCGGTGGACCAGCTCAGTAAGGACGAGCTCACCTATGAACTCGTCATTCGAGGTCTGGCGGCAGACACCGTTGAGTCGACGAGAAAGCAGTTGAAGGGCGCGTTGAAAAGCGAGGCTGTTCTGGGGCAGTCTTTCGCATTGGATACGTATCCCTTCCCATTTGCTGAGGATAAAGAGGCACTGGGTGTAAAACTAGCAGAGATTGGAGTGCTGATAGACTCTTTTGTTGGGAACTTTAACTCCGGGGAATTTCTCAAGGTAAAAGGCAAAATCTGCTTTGCGTTACGAAGACTTGGGTACATGCGGGGAGTAACTGCGGAGGAGCTAGACTTCCTGAGGAAGCCCAAGGGCGAGCTTCTAATAGCAATATGGGATCTACTATACAAGGCTGGTAGGGAATTGTCGGAGGAGCCGGACGAGGATTGGTCTCTAAATACGCCGAGCTCACCAGTTCCGAGTACGCCAACTTTTCAGTTGAAGCCAATAGAGCTACACAAATGGGGAATACGATTCAAGGGAGAGTCTCCGAACTCGGTTAGTGCGTTTCTGGAACGGGTAGAGGAGCTTCGGGAGGCGAAAGGTTTATCGAAGGCTCAACTTTTTAAGTCCGCGGTGGACCTTTTTGAAGGTAAGGCCCTGATTTGGTTCCGTGCGAATCGAGCGATCTGCCGGAGTTGGGAGGAATTAGTGAAGGAGTTGCGAGAGGAATTCCATCCCGCAGACTACGACGACCGCCTACTAGAGGAAATAAGACTAAGAACTCAAGCTAACAGGGAGTCTATAGGCGTGTACGTGGCCGTGATGGAGGGACTGTTTCGTTGTCTCAGCAAGCCACCTGGTGAGGTGGGAAATATGAAAATTGTAAGAAAGAACATCGTGCCATTCTATTAAACGCAGTTAGCTCTGATAAAGACAGAGTCGATTGGGGAATTGGTAAGGTTGGGATGATCGCTCGAAGCGACGAGGACCTCCGTGGAATCCTTTGCTCGTCCGCCTCCAAAAAGGACGCCTAGGCTGTTGGAACCGGATCTCGCGTACCTTGAGACCGCTGATGTAGCCGCAGCAGCAGTACCAGAACCACGCCAGAATCTTATCTGCTGGAACTGTTGTCGGCCGGGTCATACGTTTCAGGATTGTCGCGATCCCAGAAAGTTTTTTGGATGTGGCAGCGTAGGGACAGTCAGAGCGGAATGTCCGAATTGTCGGAACGGTGAACGAAGGAATGCGGGCGTGACAGGTAATCCCCCATCAAGTCGCACTAGTGGGGGGGAACGACTGAGACAGCAACCGGGAAACGGAAGTTGTGCCCAGTAGGCGAACACCTGGGCACAAAGGAGGATATAGTAGGAGCCGCGACGACCACACAATTAGACTTTTTGGTAGCAAAGATATTTATGGGCCTTCTGGATTCAGGCGCTATTCACATGGTAGTAGGTGGAGAAAGGTGGAAGATACTCGAGGGGCTAGGATTAGAGTTACTGAGTTCTAACCAGGAAATCATCAGATTGGCTAACAGTCAAAGTTGCGCCATCGTAGGAATGGTCACTATTCCAGTGAAATTGGAAAACAAAACAGAATGGTTAGAAGTGTTGGTGGTTCCGTCACTCCCAGACGCTCTCATACTAGGAGTAGATTTCATCAGGCAATTTGGAGTGGTTCTAGCACTGAGCGAAGAAAGTTGGAGTTTTCTGGATGCAGTGGAAGGGGAGGCAGGAGAACAATTAAAGTCGCGAAGTCGTTTGACGGCGGTGGAGGAAGCCGCACTCAGCCGTTTGTTAGAAGAGGAGTTTCATCGCATGGGGGAAGGTATCGGATGCACCACCCTTGTGGAACACGTCATTAAGACTTACTACGTACCAATTAAGCAAAGGTACTATCCTGTGTCACCGGCCGTACAAAAGCACATCGATCGAGAGCTGAACAATATGCTGGAACGAGGGACAATTGAGCTATCATCGAGTCCCTGGGCGTCGCCGATATTGTTGGTGCAGAAAAAGGATGACACGTACCGCTTTTGCATAGACTACAGAAAATTGGATCAGGTTACTGAGTATGATGCGTACCCGCTGCCGTACGTGTCGGCGACGTTGGATAAACTCCGTGACGCCAAATACCTTTCATCTCTGGATGTAAAGTCAGCCTACTGGCAGGTCCCTATGGAGGAGCAATCACGGAAGTTCACTGTATTCACGGTACCGCATTATTTCAATTCCGGCGTATGCCTTTCGGACTACAAAATGCACCCGCGACTTGGCAGCGCTTAATCAATCAGGTCCTGGGCCCTGATCTCGAACCCTATGTGCTTACCTACTTGGAGGACATCATAGTGGTGACCCAAAAGTTCAGCAAGCATCTGGAAATCCTGAGAGTGGTTTTGGGCCGTCTCAGACAAGCCAGTTTGAGAGTTTCTCGCGATAAGTGTGAATTTTGTCGCTGTCGCCTTAAGTACCTCGGGTATGTCGTCGACGAGAAAGGTTTGAACGTAGACCCGGACAAGTTGAAGTCCTTTTTGGAGATCTTTTTGGCGGCAGTTCCTAGGGATGGTTTCGTGGTATAGGAGATTTTTACCAGACTTTGCTACGATGGCGGCACCATTGACAAACCTACTCAGAAAGAACCAAAAGATTGCATGGACCCAGGACTGCGAAGCAGCGTTCACTCAGGCGAAGGTGAAATTGTCCACGGCTCCAATATTGACCTGTCCAAATTATGATCTACCATTCCACGTTCAAACAGATGCCTCAGATTTGGGCTTTGGAGCGGTGCTCACACAGAGGCACGCGGATGGGGAAAAGGTGGTTTGTTACTTGAGCCGATCCTTTTCGAAAGCAGAAAAGGTCCTGGGCCCTGGCAATTTGTCATTTTTTTGTCATTAAGACTTTCTCGTCGACGACATACCCGAGGTACTTAAGGCGACAGCGACAAAATTCACACTTATCGCGAGAAACTCTCAAACCGGCTTGTCTGAGACGGCCCAAAACCACTCTCAGGATTTCCAAATGCTTGCTGAACTTTTGGGTCACCACTATGATGTCCTCCAAGTAGGTAAGCACATAGGGTTCGAGATCAGGGCCCAGCCATGGAGAAAGAATGCCTCGCAGTTCTGTGGGTGGTAGAGAAGCTGCGACCATATATCCAGGGAGTTAAGTTCACCGTCATTACGGATCATTACTCCCTGGTCTAACAGAGCAATTCAAAAGACCCGACAGGACGATTGGCCAGGTGGGCAAGTTACAGCAGTTTCCATTCGAAATTGTTCACCGAAGAGGGAAGGAACATCTCGTACCCGATGCTCTTTCGCGAATGTTGCCCAAGGAGGAACTCGCAATATTAGAGACCCCTGGAGACCGTTGGTATGACAACATGAAGAAGAAGGTGGAAGATACCCTCGAGCGCTATGCAGATTGGCGGTTGAAGGATGACCAACTGTGGAAACATGTGCCCGGGCGTTACTCCGCACTGGAGGGAAAGGAGTCGTGGAGGAGGGTCGTGTCCAAGGCAGGTAGAGCGGAAATCCTCCAACGATGTCACGATGACCCAACAGCGGGCCATATGGGGGTAAGCCGCACGATAAGCCGCGTGGCGACTCAGTATTATTGGCCTAAGAAGCCAGCTGACGTGGATGCTTACGTTAAGAAATGTAGGATCTGACAGGCCAATAAGGTTTAGAAAAAGGCACCGGTAGGGTTCATGGTTTCACGGAGTGGGTCGCCTAATCACCCATGGGAAATTGTCTGTGTCGACTTGGTGGGACGTCTCCCACGATCAAAGAATGGTTATACTCAAATCCTCACAGTGGTGGATTATGTGAGTAAGCTCACGCTCCTATTTCCCTTGCGACAGGCAACAGCGGCGGCTGTTTGTCGTTTATTAGAGGAACAGGTGTATCTGCTTTTTGGGGCACCAAAATGGCTAGTGTGTGACAATGGGGTCCAGTTTCAGGGAACTTTGATGTGCCGGCTGGCGGAAAGCTATGGAACCGAAATCAAATACCATCCGCAAGCCAACCCGGCTGAAAGAAGGAATCAGGACCTTAAGCGGATGTTGCGATCTTACGTGACCGAGAACCATCGCGATTGGGATCGGAACCTCGCAAAGATTGCCTGCGCACTTCGGACCTACAAGCATGAGGTGACTAAGGTCAATTTCGGACGAGAGATGGTGACGTTCCACGATGCGAAGGAGCCTCCAGATGTTGACCAAATTATCCCAGGACCGAAAGTCAGGGCTGACCGACTCTCCAAGCTACGCCAAGATGTGGTGGAACGAATGAGACGCGCGGACCATCATTGTAAGCAGAGGTACAATCTAAGAAAACGGAACGTGGTGTTTGAAATAGGAGATTCGGTTTGGCGGAAAAATTATTCCATTTCAGATGCAACCCGGTTTTACTCCGCAAAGCTCGCACCGGAATATCTTGGTCCGTTTTGGATCAAATTTCGGGTATCAGGGTGGACCTATCTCTTGATGGATGGTGAGGGCAAGGAGGCGGGAGTTTGGCACGTGAAGGATTTGAAACAGTATACCGATTAGGTTGATTAAAATATAAAGTGAACGTGTGATTCTTATAGTGCGGACGTTAATAAGACATAGGGGAGGCAGATCAGACAGTATGGCTGTGGAGAAGTTAGAAATATAAATTAATAATAGAAATACTAGGCTATGAAGATTATTGAACATAATACGGTGGTGGGCTCAAGTATGATGGGGGAATAGTCGCAGAACTCAGGAGGTTAGGAAGATTAGAATGTAATTAAGTAGGTGGTGGTGGGTGCGATAAGTCGAAGCAATTGGTGATGGGTAATTTTAGTTTTATGGAAAAACAGTATTAAGAGGTAGGGTTAGTAAAATAGTAAAAGTATTACCTGGCAGCAGTGGTGGCGGCAAGTGGATTCCTCCATAGGCGAAGTTGGTTTTTTTTGTTTTCTTTTCCTTTTCTGTTTCCTTAACTCGGTTCACGGTTAGTTCCTTCGTCTCGCTTAGGCAATCCCCGGCCGATTCATACAGGTCAATAGATGAGATGCTAAAATGTTTACCAGGGAGTAAGTACAGGAATTGGCATGAGTGTGAGTGATAACATGTTGTAATAGGTTATTCGAAACAAGATTGTGGATCCCGATCGCAGGTAGAAGGCGGTAGAGCAACGTTACTTCGCGAATTATTCACATTTCTTAAATTGTTTATCAAAAACGCGTCACCGGAATCCACCGTGGATTGGTGCGGGGTGGCGTCCGGGAATCGGGAAGTGGTCGCGGTAATATTACAGAGAATTTCTACGTAATTCTCTGGGGAAGGGGGTGATATTAAGCAATAGGACGGCGCATGTAAAAATTACTTTCTCAAATTGTTGGCGAAAAAAAAGTGATGTAGAGATACAACAGCGAGTCGGCTAGCTCGTTTCTAAAATATTTGTAAATAAATAATATGTGAATACAAAATAGGAAAATAGGAAAATATAGGAAAAGGTACTAGGTAACCTAAATAATGACCCTCTTGATGATGCAGCCGCATGCCAGCAAGCCCCGACGATTGCAATCAACTACCACCACACGACCGCAATCATCTTGACACAGAAGCGTACTTGCCATGAGAGGATCAATTTTTCTAGACGATCTTTACCTGAATATCATCTCCCATGTCTGACGTCAAAGGGCGGAAGATACCCGATCGGGAACATTTCCGAATTTACTGAAATATTAACTTAAATAATCCTCGTTATGTTCATTTTTCCGACCACCAACAAACAAATTTTCCACGGTTGCACCGACAGCAGGTCTGTTGATATCTTGGCGGGGAACAGCACGTTTTGGTTCGACAAACGTCCATCGCCTTTGTGCAGCCTAGTTTTCTGCGCATTATCCACCATATATGCTCGCGAATATGAAATAAAACCGAAGCCACAAGAACGTTTTGTTTTCGGGTCTTTCATGATGACAACGTCGACAATTGTGCCCCATTTCTCGAAGTGGCCTTTCCGTGATTCGGCTGTTGTACGATAATCCAATCCACCAATGAATAGTTTACGAAGGTGTTCCAAATCATAGAAAACTGATAGTAACGAAGAGAGCTTTCACAAAAGTTATATTTGCGAAGAACTGAATTAATTTAAAGAATGATACAGTAAACACATTAAATTCTCAGACGAAACGTCAAACCACGACAACAGAACCGATGATCGGCGACAGGGACGCCGCCAAGCGGCTGGAAGCGTCGATATTTCCAGCCGACTGGAAGGATCCGAAAGGCTGCGTTCGGGCCGCCGAGCGAGAAATTATGGTTGAAAGCTTTCCGTCCGATGCACCCAAGTGCATCAGTGCATTGCCCCTAGATGCAGAATGCATGGGAAAAAATGGAAAACGGTTCCCATAAATTCCGCTAAAGCGGGAAATTTATTGTCCGCCAAGGCTAGGTGGAAAATGTTAAGCGATGAGAGGGTCTCTTTTTGTGACTGGTGGCGGTAAGAGTAAGTCAAGTAAAAGGACAACAGAAATTTGCTGAAACTTATTCCTTTTTTCACGGTGTCTTCGAACTGCGATCTGCGGCAGGCAGAGAAACGACAGCGTTTGCGTTTGGAAAAGGATTTTTCAACCAAATTGAGAAGACGGAAAAGGAGTTTCGGCCACGCAAGCTCAACGATGATATTGATTTGGCGGTCTGGAGTTTGGGGAGCGGTGTCGGGTTAGAAAACGGCAGCGTAGGTTTCCAGAATCGATCCTTTGGTGGTGACGGTTGAATACGACAAACGAAGCGCCAGCGGCAGCTCTGTTTAAATTTCGCCAGCATCTTAAAGCATCAAAGACGACTCGACGAGGTACTTTTGGGGCAGCATCTTGAATAAGTAAGTCTGTTTGAATTTCAAATTCTTACGCCGAGTTCGAATTTCGCCATACGCGGGTCTGACGACGAAGATGATGCACCAATGGGGGGAAGCCCCGAGAGTAGTTCAGGTACGTTAGCTTTTAGTTGGTAGTTCATAGTCAGGCTAGTGACCGCGAGAAGAAATAATTTGTGACAGGTAGACTAGGGCTGATAACGACTAGCATTGTATGGGTAGAGATCGTCGTCGCAATAGTTAGGTTAGACGAGGTGATTTATCTAAAATCAAGTGTTAAGATCGTGTGTAATCGTTGTTGTATCGATTCTTAGTAGATTTCGTGGATAGTGAAATTGATGCCCGCCCGAATTCTAGTTTCGCGGAGATGGGCTTGAAGACAGCGCGGGCCAGAAACGAGTGGTTCCTGAATCCACGCATCCCAACGTGAGCGAGCCGCCCATGGCTGTCGCCCCTTTCCCCGTAAGAAGAAGAAGGGGTCGTATTACCGTCCCGGGAGGTCGGTTACATACATAGTAAGAAAGAAGCTTGCCAGTTTTCTGGAAATATAGGCCATGATTAGTTGTTCCCTTTTGATGTCTAGAAACTCGCGCTAAAATGCTCTGTATGAGGTTTTTTTCTGAGCTGTACCAGGTTGTTTATTGCGAACATGCTATCAGGTCTCGTATAAAATCCTAGGAACATGAGCGATCCAACCAACGATTGATATTCACTTGAATTCACTTCTTCACACTTACTGTAAGTTACATTGTTCAGACTCTATGTTTATAAACATTGGAGTTGATATTTCATTGAAATAAGTCATTCCATATTTTTCCAATAAGATTTTTGTATAGTTCACTTGTTTCAAATTTACTTCTTTATTATTTATTTAAAATTCAACACCGAGTACGTTTACCTTTGTATTCAAACTCAAATGAATTCTTTAAAATATTCTTACCATAGCTGATTTCATTCACGTTCTTTGACATTATTATAATATCATCTACATAAACAGCTAGTATCACAAATTTGTTAACGTATACATGCGGGCCCGATTTTAATCGTTTCAAACCAATTTTTTCAGTAAGAGACATATTAAATGCGTTATTCCACTATTTTCCTGATTGTTTCAATCCGTTTTGCTCTAAGTAAATTTGCACAATTTATTCTTGTCAGCTGCAAATCCCGTTAGCTGCTCCACACATATTGTCTCAGGACACTCACTATCTATGTATGCGTTTTTAATGTCAATTTGATGCATTAACACGTCTTTTCCTATAAGTTTAAAGACATTTGTGAGATCAAAGTTGTTTTGCCCTCGAAATAGGTTGAGGCACGTGGGGTGGAATTAGGGCCTCCAATCCCGGAATAGTTTTTCAATCCCGGGATTATGGAATATATATATATATATATATATATATATATATATATATATATATATATATATATATATATATATATATATATATATATATATATATATATATATATATATATATATATATATATATATATATATATATATATATATATATATATAAATATACATAAATATATATATATATATATATATATATATATATATATATATATATATATATATATATATATATATATAGATATATATATATATATAGATGTACATGCACAGATAAAAAAACGAAGTGACACAAAGTGACTTTAATACTAATGTTCTCTAATCTTCAAAACTATGTTAAATCCGAGCAAGGCAAAGATCTGTCACTTTGATTGAATTTCGCAAACAAGATGCAAATCTCTTGTCAATGATCGAATGGTTTTTGATTTTGAAAAATAGTATTCAGACGGCAATAATAGACCTGCAATATCCAGATCGGTTAGAATTAACTGAGTTTGATTCGATTCAGAAAGTAATAGAAATTTTACTCCCCGTTAAATTGACTGTGGAGGCCTTAAGTCACAGAGATGCAAACTAATACACTGCTTAAACATCAAGATTTTTATTTCGGCAGTTTGGAGAAAAACGTTCCATTCTTGACGCTATGAAACTGCAATATTGGACCGAATATAAAAGCGTCAGTGTACCGAGCTATCTGGTATGCTGTTGTATGCTGGTATGCTGAAATATTATCTTTAGTTTTGAAACCAAGCAAAGCAAATATTAAAAACTTTAGCGCACCTGAACCGCTAGAAACACTAATGTCTGAAGAACAGTAGAAGAATCGTGCAGGTTTTGAGTGCATATTCCACCTCATGAGCTGTTTATTACGGCCAAACTGTTTCAAATGCCACGTTTTACTTTGGTCTCAAGAATGCATTATAACTCATATGGTAGAAGGTTTCAGATATTACCACTGGCATGGGTTTCAAAGTTTATAAAAGAAAAACACTTGTTAATTATATTCGTTATCAGTTGCTTATTTCACCAAACTTTGAAAGCAGCATCTCATATAACATCAATGAAGAAAATGCTCAGCGTCTGCAGCACTGTAACTGAAGCTGGTGTCTGGGGCTGCGCTGCGAAAAATTTGCAGAACTTAGTGAATTGAAACATCGGTTATTTATTTTCATTGTAAATGTTTCCGGTATGAATACTAATTGTAAGCATTTATTGATACAAAAGTAGCACAACCGACTCGTGCTGGCAACCTTTCGCCAGTATCAAAGCCAAGAATATATCACATCTGCTTCACGTTGTTATATTACATTCGAAGTTATAGGAGTATAAAAAAAATTTTGGGTTACCTGCAGCGAGTTTTTTCAAATAATCGAAAGCTTAATATTTGCTGTTTATTGTCACTACAATATCATTACCAATTGAAAATTCTACGATAAAACTGCTTAATAAAGATATTGCAAACAATCACAAAACCAATAATAGCTGGCAACCCTATCGAGGCTTTTCAACCAAATTTGGCCTGAATAATGCTTATAATAGGTTCCATTAATTCTATGAAATTCGTATTGATTTCATGACTGCACTGGAAGCTATAGGGCAAAAAGTTTTATTTTCCTGAGAGAATTTTCAAAACCAAAGACACAAAAATTACCATAGCTGGCAGCACCAATCGAATTTTTCAACCAAATTTCTATCAAACAGAGTTTAGAAAAAGTTTCAGCTACTGTGTCAATTTCATGAAAATCTGGTAACTTATTCACATTTCATAGGGCAAAAAGCAGTTTATTTTCTTGGTAATTTTTCAAGATGGCACCACTGGCACAAAGTTGCCCACAATTCAAAATCGCTTTTATCAGACCTGGTTCTACTTAAGTCCAATGCATAATGTAAATTTCAATGGTATCTGAATATTGGTTCGTGAATTCCCGTGAACAGAAGTTTTTGATGCTAAAAATATAGGTTAACTGGGAAAGGGTTACCGTTCTTGTCCGACATGAAATTTCCAAAGTCTTACTTTGAACGTGTAGATAAAGCATAAGATTTGTATACAGATTGGTTTTATTGTAAGAAACGGACATTTTTAGGATATTCGATGAATTGAATGTTTTCACTTCCAAATTTTTATTTTTTCAAATCTAAGACACCAAAATTATCATAGCTGGCAGCTCCAACCGAATTTTTCAACCAAACTTCTACCAAACGTGGTTTTAAATAAGGTCCAGCTATTGTGTGAATTTCGTCAAAATCAAACGATTCAATAAGAATTTATAGGGCTAAAAGCAGTTATCTTTTTTAGTGATTTTTCAAGATGGCACCACTGGCACAGAACCGCCCGCATTTCAAAATCACTTCTATCAAACCTGGTCCTATTTAAGACCAATACAGTCTGCAAATTTCAATCAATTCTGCTCATCGGATCGTGAGTTTCCGTGAACAGAAGTTTTTGATGCTAAAAATATAGGTAAATAGGGCAAGGGTTACCAGGCGTGCCCGTTATACCATATCAAATTTTTTTTTGTTTATGTAAACAAAGCAAAATATTTACATATGAGTGGCTTTTTTTTGAAGAAGCGGCATTTTTTCAAGAGAGACGATAATTTGGAGGTTTTCACTTTCAGTGCCTGCCCTAGCTTCAGGGTTGCTAGCACGCTCATAAAAAGCTACTTAAATTTACAACTAAATAATGTTAATATGTCCTGAAAATTTCGTAATGATTAAAAAGCTCTGTCAAAAGCTATCGCAATTTAAAAATTTTCAATTTTTCCCGTTCTCTTTTTAGGCACCCAGCGCACACATGGGGTTAAAAAGTTCCAAAACATTATCCGATTCACATGTAAAACACGTTCGAAATTCATTTCGTTAACTTCATTTTTGCAAAACTTATTTGTATACAGAATAATATGTATATTAAAAATATCACTAAAATGGCCGCCGGCGCCAAAGGGTTAAAGATTTGTAACTTTTTTTGAGACTTGGCACTATTCTGCATATACATTAATGT
>OZ022263.1:140708775-140731275 GCA_963978885.1 Nemotelus pantherinus
TATATATATATATATATATATGTGTATATAAAGAAATATGAATTTTCGGCAAAACGAGTTTAATACTATTGTTCTTCGAACATTAGTGGAAAAAACTTAAGCGCATCAGAACTGCCAAAAATACTAATGTTCAAAGAATAGTAGAGGATATGTGCAGATTTTTAGTGTATTGTTATATATTGTCTTATATATTGTTTTTACTGTCTTATATATTATATATTGTATGTATTGTCATATATTTTGTTATATATTGTATATTGATTCAGGAGTGTCCATACAAAATTTAATTTAATTTAATTTAATTTATTTACCAAACAAGGCAACATACATAAACAATTCAATATAACAACATAACAACAACATACATATTTTCCAACACATTAGAAAACAAAATACATCACAACTTTTATTTTAGTTACTTTACTTTACTTTAATATATTTTATTTTGATTTTAGCTAAATTGATGGGCAAATTAAGTGGGATTAGGATGTTGATAGGGCCTTTAATAAGTTTGTTCTAAAAGTGTGTTTAGATATCCCCGAAGCGTAGTTGCTGCTTATAGAGTTAAATATTCTACAGCACCTATTTATGGGCTCGTTATATGCATAGTTAGTGTGGTGATTGAACTCCTTGAGCAGAGTTGCATACCTAGTGCGTCTTGGCTGGTCATTGAAAATAATTTTGTTGGAGAGAGCTTCAACATTGACTGCACCACTTATAATATCAAAGGTTAGGCATGCAGTTAACAGTGTTCTTCTAGAAGAAAGAGGCATTAAATTAAGAAGGCGCAGTCTAGTTTTGTAAGAAGGAAGATGTTGGAAGTCTTTTGGATCATAGAGGTCTCTACAAGCGAAAATTAAAAACTGTTTCTGAACAGATTCTACTCTCTCACTATGTACCTCAAAAACTGGGTTCCATATTATGCAGGCATACTCCAATAGAGGACGCACCAGAGTGATATATAATGACTTGGTAACCCATATATTCTTGAACTCTTTAGCACGTCTCTTAATGAATCCGAGCTGTTTATTGGCCCTGGCAAGGATTTTGGCATCTTGTTGTCCAATACTACCCCGAGATCTATAATATGATCAACCCTATTCAAAATGGTGTTGTCAAGGCAGTAAGAATACTTTTTGATCGTATTCTTACGGGAAAAGCTTATTACATGGCACTTGTTAATGTTAAGATTCAAATATTTCTCATTGCACCACTGTTCGAGAGATTGGAGCTTGGATTGTAGAAGAATTGCGTCAGATTACGTGTTTACGCTGTGGTAGATTTTTAAGTCGTCTGCATAAAAGAGATGGCGTATACCAAGCAATGTCTCAGAAAGATCAGAAATGAAGATGTTAAAAAGCAGGGGACCTAAATGACTGCCTTGCGGTACTCCAGAAGATGCAAAAACTCTTTTAGATAAGTGGCCCTGGAATTTAACAAGCTGAGTTCGATCGCGAAGATAAGACTGGAGCCAATCAAGAAGAGACCCTGATATACCAAAGTTGCGAGGCTTGTATATTAGAGTTTGATGGTCAACCCGGTCGAAAGCCTTACCAAAGTCCGTATGGACTGCATTAATTTGACTTCCTTTTTCCATTTCACAGAGCACATCAGAGACCAGGATCATGAGATTGGTAGAAGTCGATCTACCCTTACGAAATCCATGTTGTTGCTCATTTAGAAGAGGGTCGATTATGCGAGTAAGTTTTTCACAAAATAACTTCCCAAAAAGTTTGGGGATAACAGATAGAATAGCAATCCCCCGATAGTTATCGACTGATCGTTTATCCCCACTTTTGAAAATAGGCGTAAGGTATGAAGATTTCCAGAGAGATGGAAAAACACTTATGGAGAGGGATTTATTGAAAATTATGTGCAAAAGTGTGATCAATTGGTCCGCAAATTGCACGACGAAGAAAGGAGAAACCAAATCAGGGCCTGGTCCTTTGCCGATCTTTAGTTCATGAATAGCCTCTTGTGTTAGAACAAACCCGGCGATAACAGGTCTCGCGGTGATTCTTGCAGACATAGTAGAAGTGGAGGTTTTTGGCGAGCAAAAAGAATTTTGAAAGTGATCAGCAAAAAAGTTACAAATGGCTTGTGGGCAGGAAGAAACCATGTTACCACGGGACATCGAACAGGGATAGCCGGTTGCTTTACGTTTCAAGTTAACGAAATCGTAAAACTTCCTGGGATCACTAATGATTTTTTCCCCCATTGAGTTAACATAGAACTCATACGCTTCGCGGGATTTGATGGAAAATTCTTTGGATAGCTGATCGTATAATCTGATTAGACCCTCATTGAGCAAGCTTTCATTTTTAATTGCTTTATATAATTTATTTCTACGGTTTCTGAGACGCCTTAAATTATTGTCGAGCCAAAGCTCTGAGAGTTTGTTTTTTTTCTTCAGCTTCGGTACGAATAAGTTAATGGCATTGAAAATTATTTTGTAAAAGGAAGACACTGATTCATCTAAATCTAATAACGAAAGAGAAATTGTCCAGTCTACTGTGTCCAAATAGTTTCTAATGCTTAAGTAGTCAGCATTTTGAAAATCATATACAATTTCATTATTGTACGATTGGGTGAAAGAAATATTTGTAGCGGAAAACTCAATTGTAAAAGCGGAGTGATGGAAAGTGTTTGAGAAAAGATTCTCGGCGTCAATAGTTGGGCTAACCACCACTTCGTCATAAAAGTTAGTAAAAATAAGATCTAGCCAATTGCCATTTTGGTTAGGGATAGGAATTATTTGCTGTAAATCGTTGCCATAGAACGTACTTATAAGGTTGCAGTCAATGGAGTCAGAAAGGTTGATTGGAAGAAGGCGGTCATCATTTTCGTCGAGAACGAAACTGATTTTTGGACGATTGAAGTCCCCCAGATCAATTATTTTGTCATCGTCGTGTAAGGAAGCTGTTACTGAAGATATCAAATCACACACGTCCTTGTAAGTAGTTTCATCAGATTGAGGTGGGATATAAACGATACCAATATAGCTTGTCGAATAAGGCTCTGACGAATTTGTGTTCAAAAAGTTTGTAAGAACTGGTCGTAACAAGTTCACTTGAAAGGATATTGCGAATCACAATAAGTACACCGCCTCCTCTTGAAACTCCAGTATAAAGGTAGTCGCGATCGGTTCTATAGATGGTCCAATCAGTGTCAAGAATTTTTTCGTTTATATGTGAGTCGTTCAACCACGTTTCAGTGATCGTTAGTATATTAAAATGGCAAGATTTAGCGTCAAGAAAAAGCTTGTTTAACTTACTTCTCATACCACCGCAATTGTGGTAGAGAAATCTTGGGCGAATAGAAGCAACTTTGTTGTTAGGAGTAATATTTTTTCTGGTCGTCGCGTGATTTTTGTAATAGAGAAATATGTTTTGAATTGACATAGGAGCGATAAGTCAAAAGATCTCGTTTGACTTGCTCCGGAGACATTCCAAGTTCTTCATGGTAGAAATTAAAAATAATTCTTAAAGATTCAAGGTCAGTGGGAAGACCCTCTTGTTGAATCATAACTTTGAGCTTAGTCTTCGTTTTCCCATCAAAACACGTGGTTTCATGTGCATCATGCATGTATGCAAGGAAAAGACGGACATTGTTGTAAATCTTATGATCTCTGAAACGAGACAAGAGGTATCTGCTCTCTAGATCATCTTTAGAGGTTGCAGTCAGCTTTACGACAGGTGGTACAAGTGGGTCGAGGTATTTGGGTGAAGATGGTCGATTCACAGAAGTTTTTGGCATAATGATTGCACCAGATTGAGATGGTATCAGATCATCGCCACGAACAAAATTAGAGTATATTGATTTCGACACGGCTTCGGTAGGTTTTAATTGCATATGAGCAGTATTGGGCGTGGGATCGATTGCACCGAGAGATTCAGTTACCTGTGAACTGCTGGAGAACTGACTTTCTTGTGAATTAGTAGGAGACGAGGACTTAGTTTTACTGCTTGAAGTGAATTTTCCCGAAATCGTGTGGGAAATGAAAGGCTCGTGTGACGTGGAAAGAGAAGCAAGTGATGTTGGAGTGAAAGAAGGAATATTTTGTTTTGCAATTTTATTCGAGTTAGGAGAAGGTAAGGATTGAGGAAGTAAAGGAGGGATAGAGAAATTACCTAAATACTTATTCTTATTTTTATTTCGTTGTAAAGCTGGTTTTTGACATCCGGAGGAGACTCGTTTGTTGGTTCTTTCAATCCATGGGCTAAACTTCATTCCTTTCCATGTAAAACAGTTATGTCCATCACGCTCGTGGTTGCAAAATATCCAAGCATATGAGCTGGTACAGATAATTTGAAGCGAATAAATGATTTTTGCTTGTTTCCACGAAAACCGGCTGTTAATTCTTTGCATATACAATTTTTCATTTTGAACCCTTTTTTCAACACCTTAGAAAGCCAGGCCTCGTCGGCGAAACTAGGAGCACCTTTAACAAAAAAACTTGTTGAGGAAACGACTGCTACGTAAGCACTTTTCGCTCTTTCATAATTTACACTGCTACTCTTGTGGGATTTTTGAACATTTTCAATCTTCTTGATCCTGTTGTCCCACTCTTCCCGAGACCACGTAGTGCCAAATTTAAGAATAGGACGCTCCGGCGCTTTCGAAACTGTTGGTGTGGAGGTACTGTTTGATGAGGTTAACTGCTGCTCCCTAGGACAGTAAGTTTCCGGTTGAGCTGAGTTAGGATTGGGAGCTTTTTTCTCAAATGGAAGTTCGGCAAGTTTATTGAACTTGTCGGAAAGGTAGTTGTAGCCGCTGTCGAGGCTATCTAATTTTTCACAAATTTTTGTCAGGAGTTCGACCACGATATTTTTGTCTTTATTTAGGACTGTATCGTGTTTCCGGGGCGAAGGTGGATCTACACAACCTTTCTTCTGATTTGAGATAATCGTCGTCAATTTTCTATCGAGTGTCGATATTGCCATTTCGATACTCTGCTTGTTGTGGAAGTTCATGACTGTGTGCACCAGTCCATCAAAACAACTTGCCATTTCCGTAAAGTTCTCAGCAGTAGCTTTCGATTGCGCTAACTGTTTGGCTATGATGTCATCTTTATCCGCATTGATGCTAGCAATACGACTGCTGATGTCGAACATACATCTTAAACGGCCCACAGACGAGAGATCTGGTCGACAACTAGATCTGCAATATGCGATATCTGCAACTAAAATCTCTGTCTGTGGACTAGTCTCAGGTTGCATTTTTAGTCTCTGCAACGGTTACAGTAAATATCAAAATTTTTTGATATTTGGTGGGCGGAGCTAGTGGTCGACGACCACGTTGCTGTGTCTGTTGTGATTTTGAGACTAGAATGGAGATCTCATTTGAATTTAGTGTAATGTAATGGTAAGATAATTCGAAATCATTGGTTTAACGAACTGAGTTGCGTATGAATATGCTTAACAAGAGTCAGTTAGCAAACCTCATGGTCCCGTTAGAGCTTTATATATTTCAGGAAATATTTATGAACGAAAAGAATAGATGTGGAAAAAAAATATATGGTCCATTTCAGTATCCTTTGGAGCTAGTGATCTGCGATTGAATCTGTGCTAATAGAATATTTTTAATGAAGTCAATAGTCCCTTTAAATTGGTATATAATGATAAATTTACTTCAGAAGATATTGCATGAATTAATGATGCAATTGGTAGAAAATTTTAAATTAAGAAAAGAAGATAGATTCTTGAGAAACCTCGTACCATTTTAGGGTTTGCAGGATCTGATACTCTAGCTGGGGCAATATCTATGTAGCATAATGAGGGTTCTCATGCTGCAATATTTGATAATAAAGAAGAGCAAGAGTATTTGGTTTTGCGATGGCTAGCTTGCTAAAAGATCCTGTTGCTCTTGGACCAGTATTGATTTATTTATTTCATAGGATTAGTATATCTCTTGATGGCACTCCATCTAGTATCGTTCTTGATGAGGCAGGGGCAATAATAGATAATCCAGTTTTTGTGCTCCATTTCGATTTATCAAAGTAGCTTGATTAGCTTTGTTTATCTGTTTTAATGCTCCACTAAACGGATATCTTATTGTTCAACGATATCAATTTCAATTTGCAAAGCACCAAATCAGTAAATACACCTCTAATACGCACAAGTGCTGCCTGCGCATGATGACCGCAAATTAAAATTCAATTAAAAAATATTTAGAGGGCTACATGTGCCTAAACCAGAACACCCGTACATACCTGTTCGAAATAACTTTACGTGAAACATAATTTTCAACCCTATTAAGGCACAAATGCTGCCAGCTCATGATACATACAATTTTATAATTTTCTTTGAAAATCAGTAAATACATCCCTAATAAGAACAATCACTGCCTGGTTATGATGACCGCCAATTAAAAATTATTGAGAGGGATCTATGACTAGGCTACAGATGCCTGAAGCAGAAAGTACAAATACCTCATATACCCGTGTATACCTGTTCGAAATTACATTATGTAGAACATCATTTGCTAACAATGCTTACAATTTATGTCCTCCATTTTCTTACAACGAATATGACCTGAAAACACCCATTCCAAAGCGTGTGTTGCCTCAACGAAAACAACGTTCGAATGAGATTGCAATTCAAGTCTCTGTGTCTGTGGCAAATCAATTGAGATCCAGTCGACGACCAGATCTCCGTGTCTGTGGGCCGTTTTAGTAAGCCTTTGGTGTCTTGCCAGTCAGAGCATATAAAATGGTCGGAGAGGTAGTTAGAATACCAATCTCTTGGTGCATCCATACATGATCCATGCAGTTTGCATACATACGTTCGCACAAATCACTAGTATGTTTTATAAAAACAAAAACAAGATTGTTACGCGAAAATGTGTAAATGTTTTATTCACTTGCGCAGGCAAACATGGGCATACGACACGAAAATAGGTCTTATGAAAGATTCTACACTCCAGTTGGTAATATTGGATTGATGTTTATATTTAATAATTGATGACAATCACTGTTTTGCTACGAATACACGATAGCCAACTAACTTTAATTGGGTCACAAGTATCACATGCACAAATTGGGTAGAAATGTGATGACTAAGTATTTATAGGCACGAACAATAAATCAATAATCGGCCCACTAAAGTGTTATTTTGATGGACATGCACAATTTTATTTGATTTCAAATTCTTTAATTTTAAATTCTTTAATTGGGTCACTGGTATCACTTGCACACACAAAACGGGCAGGCAGTAAGAAATGTGATGGCTAAGTGTTTATAGGTAATATCGATAAAACAAATAATCGGCACAACGGTCAACCTATAAATTTAATAAAAACCCAGTGCGCGTAACACGTCCGCTCGCCTCGACGACCAAGAATATATTCTATATTTCAGGTCGATCCGAGCGAAATTAACGAAGTAATCGGCTTAACAATACAAAAAACTCAAATTTATATTTTCGCGCAAATCGCGTGTTATAGCGTTCCTTTCAGAACGCTGCTTTATTAGCCGCACGCAGCTCTCATATACGTAATAGTAGTCTTCCCACTCTATCCACACCTGTCTGTGCTACATTTGTGTAAAAACACCTATATATGTGACTTGTAGTAGTATACAATCATTTCATCGAGCAGCTACGGTACACGTGTTTCGTAATTTTTCACGCACTTTTGTTGCACAGTTAAAATTTTAAAACGCGTTTTTTGAGGAATTTTATTTTTCAAGTCGGTGAGACATGTAACTCGAAAACTACTCGACCGATCTTTCTGAAATTTTGCACACTATTTCTGTAGGCAATTGACTAGGTAACCTTCTCGAGATATTTTTTTTTTGCTTTTTTTATTTTAATGGAATTTTTTACAACTGAAAACAGAAATTTTTTTTTTACTTAAACTTATACCAAAAATTAAATAATCTAGATATTTGAAAAAACTTGACAGCAGTTCCTGAAGAAACTCATAAACTAACGAAATATTTTTGGGTTTTTTTGTTTACGATGATCCAGTCATTAGTTATGTGTCTCACCGTAAATCAACTCTTTGTCCTGAACGAAAATGTCAAATTCATATCACGAGCTTAATTTTCGATATTTTTCAATAAATTTTTTTTTGGATACTCTTCAAAGGTTGTTCTTTACCCAGGTATTATCCCAATCAAGTAACTATTAACAGTTTTCTAAAAAAAAATCTTGGAAATGGGTATAAAATGTGCTGCTCTGACCATACCCCTCTTAATGCAAGCATTTATTGGTAGGAAAACAACAAAGAAACCTCGTGCTAGCAGTCTTTTGCTAGCACCGAACCCAAAAATAAGTCACATCTGCCTCACGTTGAAGTCAACCTGCTCTGCGAATTTCGGATTGATCCAATAACTGCATTGGAAGTTAAAGGGATACAACGAAATTTAGGGTAACCATTCGCAAGAGCTTTCAAACTTTCTAGATCTTAGTATTTGGTGTGTATTTTCACTATAAAACCACTACGATTTGACAATTTTATGATAAAATCGATTACTAAAGCTATATCAAAAAAATACAAAAACAATCATAGCTGGCACAATATCAATGTTTTTCAAACTAGATTTCTACTGAATTTGGCCTACAATAATTTTAATGTGCCATATGAATTTCGTTGTGATACCATGACTGTACTGGAAGCTATAAGGCAAAGAGCTTAAATTTCCTAACCGAATTTTCAAAATTTAAGGCACAAAAATTATCAAAGCTGGCAGCTCCAAAATAAATGAATGATAAAAAAACTCTAGCGCACCTGAACCGCTAGAAACACTAATGTTCGAAGAACAGTAGAAGAATCGTGCAGGTTTTGAGTGCATATTCCACCACATGTGCTGCTTATTACGACCAAACTGTTTCAAATGCCACGTTTTACTTTGGTCTCAAGAATGCATTATAACTTATATGGTGGAAGGTTTCAGATATTACCACTGGCATGAATTTCAACGTTTATGGGAGCAAAACACGAGTTAATTATATTCGTTATCAGTTGCTTATGTCACAAAATTTTGAAAGCAGCATCTCATATAACATCAATGAAGAAAATGCTCAGTGCCTGCAGCACTGTAACTGAAGTTGGTGTTTGGGGCTGCGATCCGAAAAATTTGCAGAACTTTGTGAATTGCAACATTGATTATTTATTTTAATTGCAATTGTTTTCGGTATGAATACTAACTGTAAGCGTTTATTGATACAAAAGTAGCACAACCGACTCGTGCTGGCAACCTTCTGCCAGTATCAAAGCCAAGAATATATCACATCTGCTTCACGTTGTTATATAACATTCGAAGTTAAAGGAGTATAAAGAAATTTAGAGTTACCTGCAGCGAGTTTTTTCAAATAATCGAAAGCTTAATAGTTGCTGTTTATTGTCAATACAATAACATTACCATTTGAAAATTCTACGATAAAACCGCTTAATAAAGATATTGCAATTAAACACAAAACTGACAATAGCTGGCAACCCTATCGTGGCTTTTCAACCAAATTTGGCCTGAATAATGTTTATGACAGGTTTCATCAATTGTATGAAATTCGTATTGATTTCATGACTGCACTGGAAGTTATAGGGCAAAAAGTTTTATTTTCCTGAGCGAATTTTCAAAACCAAAGACACAAAAATTACCATAGCTGGTAGCACCAATCAAATTTTTCAACCAAATTTCTACCAAACAGAGACTAGAGTTAGGTTTAGCTACTGTGCCAATTTCATGAAAATCTGGTAACTAATTCACATTTCATAGGGCAAAAAGTAGTTTTTTTTCTTTGTAATTTTTCAAGATGGCACCACTGGAACAGAGTTGCCCACAATTCAAAATCGCTTCTATCACATCTGGTCTTACTTAAGTCCAATGCATTCTGTAAATTTTAGCTGTATCTGATTATTGGTTCGTGAGTTTCCGTGAACAGAAGTTTTTGATGCTAAAAATATAGGTTAACTGGGAGAGGGTTACCGTTCTTGTCCGACATGAAATTTGCAAAGTTTTATTTTGAACGTGTAGATAAAACATAAGATTTATATACAGATTGGTTTTATTGTAAGAAACGGACATTTTTTTGACTATTCGATGGTTTGAATGTTTTCACTTCCAAATTTTTTTTTTTCAAAATGAAGATACCAAAATTATCATAGCTGGCAACTCCAACCGGATTTTTCAACCAAATTTCTATCAAACGTGGCTTAAGGTAAGGTCCAGCAGTTGTGCGAGTTGCGTCAAAATCGAACGATTCAATCAGAATTTATAGGGCTAAAAACAATTATCTTTTTTAGTAATTTTTCAAGATGGCACCACTGGTACAGAATCGCCCGCATTTCAAAATCACTTCTATCAGACTTGGTCCTATTTAAGATCAATACAGTCTGCAAATTTCAATCAATTTCGCTTATCGGATCGTGAGTTTCCGTGAACAGAAGTTTTTGATGCTTAAAATATAGGTAAATTGGGCAAGGGTTACCAGGCGTGCCCGTTATACCATATCTTTTTTTTTTTTTTGGTTATGTAAACAAAGCACAAGATTTACATATGAGTGGCTTTTTTTCGAAGAAACGGCATTTTTTCAAGAGAGACGATGATTTGGAGGTTTTCACTTTCAGTGCCTGCCCTCGCTACAGGGTTGCCAGCACGCTCATCAAAAGCTACACAAATCTACAACTAACTAATATCAATATGTCCTAAAAATTTGGTAATGATTGAATAGCTCTGTCAAAAGTTATCGCAATTTAAAAATTTTCAAATTTTCCCGTCCTCTTTTTAGGCACCCAGCGCACACATAGGGTTAAAAAATTCCAAAACATTATCCGATTCATATGTAAAACACGTTCGAAATTTATTTCGTTAACTTTATTTTTGCGAAAATTATTTGTGCACGAAATAATAGGTATATTAAAAATATCACTTAAATGGCCGCCGGCGCCAAAAAGTTAACAATAACTGACATTTAAAGAGACTTGGACCTATTCTGCATATACACCAATGTATCCTGAAAGTTTCAACTCAATCGGATGGCGCGTTCCCGAGATTATCTCACTGAAATTTTTTGATGATATATATATATATATATATATATATATATATATATATATATATATATATATATATATATATATATATATATATGGAAATATGAATTTTTGGCCGAATCGATTTTAATACTAATGTTCTTCGAACATTAGTAAAATTTCTAGCGCACCTGAACCGCTAGACAACTTATTTTCGAAGAAATTGTCTTTGAGTGACAAAAAAATGTGGAAAGACGTAATACACTTTTTTGTCGAATCAGGTCAACCATTCCTTGTCCAAAGCAACAGAACTCAACTATGACAAAAATGATGAAAATGTTCAGTGCTGGCAACATTTTCCCAACGAAGCAGCAATAAGTTAACCTTAACAAGCTCATACTTAAATCAACTTTTCCTTTGAATTTCGTTCTCATCGGAGGATTCCATCGAAAGTTTTAGCGGTTAAACGTTGTTTGAGGCTGCCATCCGAAGAATGTTCAAAACTCGGAAAATTGAAAAACTGGTTTCTTATTTTTATTGCAAATGCTTTGCATATGAGTATAATTTGAAGTATCTGTTGATGCAATAGTTACGAAAATGGTCAAAGTTGGTTACCCTGTGTCAGCAGCAAAGCAGAATGTATACCAAATCTGCTTCACGTTTAGCTAAACCCAACCAGTATATTTCGTTTCGATTGAATCATTGCGCTGGAAGTTATACGGGTGAAAAAAGTTTCAGGGTTACCATCCTCAAAACTTTTCAAATTTTTAAAGCGTTAATATTTGTTGTTAATTTTCATTGCAGGATCATTTCTATTTGCAAATTTCATTACATAATCGCTCAGTCAAGAAATTAAACACAATTACAAAAATGGTCATAGCTGGCAGCCCTCTCATGATTTTTTAACCAAATTCCTCTGACATTTGGTTCATATCAAAGTCTATTTACTGCATAAACTGCGTTTTGATATCATGTCTGCTTCGGAAGTTATAGGGGAAAAACTTTATTTTGCTGAGCAAATTTGCAAGATTTAGGAGACGAAAATCACCATAGCTGGCAACTCTACTCTAATTTTTCAGCCAAATTTTCACCAAATGTTATCTTAATAATGATTCAAATACTATGTGAATTTTGTTTAAATTTGATGGCTGAATCGGAAATTATAGGCCAAAAAGCTGTTTTTGTTCTCAGTGATTTTTCAAGATGATACCACTGCCACAGGGTTGCCCGCATTTCAAAATCACTTCTATCAGACTTGGTCCTAATAAATACCAACATGCATTGTAAATTTTATTATGATCGGATAATCCGGCCCCCCGTTCTCGTGAACAGGACTTTCGAGTGCTGAAAATAGAGTTAATTTGATGATGGGTTGCCGTTCTTGTGCAACTCGGAATTTTTAAAATTTCAATTTGACATGATGCACAAACGTTAAAATTTTTCAATAATTTGAATTTTTTATCGAAAATCCAAAATTTTTCAGGAGAGTCAATGTTTTAAAGAATTTTTTTTCAGGAGCCTGCCGCAGCTACAGGGTTACCCGCGCTAACTTGGAAATCCATATATGTTAAATTTTAGTCAACTTAAATACGTTCTGCAAATTTCACGATGATCCAATGTTTTTGTCAGAAGTAATGACAAATCAAAATTTAAAAAAAAAACTCTTTGCCTATTTCTAGGCACACTGCACCCACGCACGGCCCAAAATTTCCAAGTTTTTGTCTTAGGCAAGCTAAGAACATAACAAGTTTTCAGCTACAATACTTTTTTTGAACACAAATTCACGCTGCTTGGAAATAAAGGAGTACTTCAAAATTCACTAAAACGCTCGCCGCCGCCAAAAGGTTTAGAATATCTGGATTCTAGCGAGTCAAGTTCAATATTGCTAAGTCAACCCCAGGTATTGTACTACCTGGGTTATATTTAATAAGTGTAAATCGAAAAATTAATGTATGATAAAAAAATAAAAATAAAAATCCATTAAGAGCCAGCAGGCCAAAATAGGATGGCCGCTGAGTAAAAGTTATTTTATGTTAAAAACCCCTTTAGTTAAGTTATCTATGTACAATGTAATGAATAAAATTTTATAATTATTGCTAAAAAAAAAGAAAATGCTCAGTGCTAGCAACACTTCACCAGCACTGCAACTAAACGTCTCCCACAATTGCCTCACGTTAAAATCAAATAACTCTATCGATCTCCATTTTATTCGATGATTTCGTCGAAAGTTCCAGGAATAGAAAGATGTTTGGGTTCCAAAAACGAAAGATGTGTGGGACCGAAAAATGTCTAGAACTTGGAAAATTTAAACATTGGTAACCTTTTTTCATTGATTACTAAATGCTAGCATTTATTGATACCAAAAAAAGCAAAAAACGCCTGGTGCTAGTAACCTATTGCTAGCAACCCAACTTTGAAAATTTCGTTTAATTTCAATGACTGAATTGGAAGTTATAGGGGTACAAAGAAATTTAGGGGAACCAGTCGCACAAGTTTTAAAATTTTCGTCAACTTAATATTTGTTGTTTATTGCCACTACACGATCATGACCCTTCAAAAAATTTCCCGATGAAACCGCTTAATAAAGATACTGCAAATAAATACAAAACCAACAAAAGCTGGCAGTTCTATCATGGTTTATGAACCTGATTGCTTCTGAATAATTCTTTTAATAAGCTCCATTTATCATATGAAATTCGTTTTGATTTCATGACTGCGCTGGAAGTGAAATGGCAGAAAGCTTTATTTTCCTTAAAGTAAGGTTCATCTACGGCTTAAAGTAAGGTTCATCTAGTGTGTGAAATTCATGAAAATCTGGTAACTGATTCAAGATTCATTGGGCAAAAGGCATTATCTTTTTTCTTCTTAATTTTTCAAGATGGCACCACTGACATACAGTTGGGGACAAAACTCTCTATACACCCTCATTATTTTATAAATTTAGTAGAAAATTCAAATATTTATGAGAATTTTATATTCAACTTTACTGCAAATGTATTTTTATTAGCATAAATTTTTTAAAAAAATTACATTAATTAACTTATACCCGCAAAAACACAAAAAAAAGAAATTCAGTAGTTACAAAAGTCTTCATACATTATGTAATTGAACTGAAAATTCCACATTATTTAATATAATTTTATATATCAATATTTTGTTGGGCCACCTTTGGCATTAATAACAGCCTGCAACCGTCGTGGCATTGAATCCACCCAATTTTTAGTGACTTCCGGAGTTATTTCTCCCCAGGCTTGTTGAAGCGCAGTTTTGAGTGATTCCTTGCTGCTGGTGTGAATTTACGAGATTTTTCTTTTGATAAGTTCCCAAATATGTTCAATGGGGTTTAAGTCTGGCGACTGAGGAGGAGAATACAGATGCCTTGGTGCATAATAAAGCAACCAGTCCTTTACAGCGTGCAGTATGTTTGGAATCGCTATCCTGCTGGGATATCCAATGCCGGCCAACACCCAAATTGTCCACGGAAGGTTGCAAGTTTTCTTGAAACAGTCTTTTATAATAGTATTGGTCCATAATACCGTCTATAAAGACCAATCTGCCAACCCCACCAGCTGCAATTCCACCTCACACCATCACATTGCCACCGCTGTTGGTATCAAATTCTTCAGTTGCAATGCTGCTCCATTTTTTGTTGAACTTGCTTTCAAGTTCAACAAGTTGAACTTGCTTTAATCAGTAAATAAGATAGTTTTCCAAAATTCTAAATCCTTTCCTAAATATACCTTGCAAATTCAAGTCGAAGCTGCCTATTGTTTTTCAGATATTAGCGGTTTTTTAAAAGGAACTCTACTTGCATATCCATCGGAACGTAAGATTCTTCGGATGGTTTTAGGGTGAACACACTAATTCGAAGTATTGGCGACATGTTGCGCCAGTTGCCGACCGGTGCTCCTTGGGTTTTTGTCGACCTATTTTAAGATCATGCCGATATCCCGCCTGGAAGCTTTCTTTGGTCGTCCATTTCTTGGCTTATTTTCCACTGATACTGTGTTTTTACGCTTTTGAACAATGTATTGGACAGTGGCATGGGATAAATTAAACAAAACTCCAATTGCGCGGAATGATTTTCCATTCCTGTGCTCAGCAATGATTAAATTTTTTATTTCAAAACTTATTTCCTTACGCTTGCTCATTTTTCACTCTCTTTGCTCAAAGATTACTAAAACAAACTAATCATTAGATCGTATTCACGCATTTCATAGGAAATACAACGGTTCTTTAAAGAAAAGCAGCAGTAAAGCAATGCAATGAAGACCAGAGTACACTATCTGATCAATGTATGAACACTTTAGTCCCAACTGGATATCGTTTTTTCTAGTGTTTTGACGGTTATAAGTTCATTAATGTAATTTTTTTTTAAAGTTATGTTAATAAAACTCTAGCGCACCTGAACCGCTAGAAACACTAATGTTCAAAGAACAGTAGAAGAATCGTGCAGGTTTTGAGTGCATATTCCACCACATGAGCTGCTTATTACGGCCAAACTGTTTCAAATGCCACGTTTTACTTTGGTCTCAAGAATGCATTATAACTCATATGGTAGAAGGTTTCAGATATTACCATTGGCATGGGTTTCAAAGTTTATGAAAGAAAAACACTTGTTAATTATATTCGTTATCAGTTGCTTATTTCACCAAACTTTGAAAGCAGCATCTCATATAACACCAATGAAGAAAATGCTCAGTGCCTGCAGCACTGTAACTGAAGTTGGCGTTTGGGGCTGCGATCCGAAAAATTTGCAGAACTTTGGGAATTGAAACATTGGTTATTTATTTTCATTGTAAATGTTTCCGGTATGAATACTAACTGTAAGCATTTATTCAGACAAAAGTAGCACAACCGACTCGTGCTGGCAACCTTCTGCCAGTATCAAAGCCAAGAATATATCACATCTGCTTCACGTTGTTATATTACATTCGAAGTTAAAGGAGTATAAAGAAATTTAGGGTTACCTACAGGAAGTTTTTTCAAATAATCGAAAGCTTAATATTTGCTGTTTATTGTCACTATAAAATCATTACCATTTGAAAATTCTACGATAAAACCGCTTAATAAAGATATTGCAATTAAACACAAAACCAACAATAGCTGGCAACCCTATCGTGGCTTTTCAACCAAATTTGGCCTGAATAATGCTTATAATAGGTTCCGTTAATTGTATGAAATTCGTATTGATTTCATGACTGCACTGGCAGCTATAGGGCAAAAAGTTTTATTTTCCTGAGCGAATTCTCAAAACCATAGACACCAAAATTACCATGGCTGGCAGCACCAATCGAATTTTTCAACCAAATTTCTACCATACAGAGTTTAGAGTAAGGTGCAGCTACTGCGTCAATTTCATGAAAATCTGGTTACTATTCACATTTCATAGGGCAAAAAGCAGTTTTTTTTTCTTTGTAATTTTTCAAGATGGCACCACTGGCACAGAGTTGCCCCCAATTCAAAATCGCTTCTATCAGACCTGGTTCTACTTAAGCTCAATGCATTCTGTAAATTTCAATGGTATCTGATTATTGGTTCGTGAATTCCCGTGAACAGAAGTTTTTGATGCTAAAAATATGGGTTAACTGGGAGAGGGTTACCGTTCTTGTCCGACATGAGATTTCCAAAGTTTACCTTTGAACGTGTAGATAAAGCATAAGATTTGTATACAGACTGGTTTTATTGTAAGAAACGGACATTTTTAGGATATTCGATGATTTGAATGTTTTCACTACCAAATTTTTATTTTTTAAAATTTAAGACACCAAAATTATCATAGCTGGCAGCTCCAACCGAACTTTTCGACCAAATTTCTACCAAACGTGGTTTAAAGTAAGGTCCACCTACTGTGTGAATTTCGTCAAAATCGAACGATTCAATCAGAATTTATAGGGCTAAAAACAGTTATCTTTTTTAGTGATTTTTCAAGATGGCACCACTGGCACAGAATCGCTTGCATTTCAAAATTACTTCTATCAGACCTGGTCCTAGTTAAGGCCAATACATTCTGCAAATTTCAATTAATTCTGCTCATTGGATCGTGAGTTTCCGTGAACAGAAGTTTTTGATGCTAAAAATATAGGTAAATTGGGCAAGGGTTACCAGGCGTGCCCGTTATACCATATCAAATTTTATTTTTTTTCTATGTTAACAAAGCACGAAATTTACATATGAGTGGCTTTTTTTTGAAGAAACGGCATTTTTTCAAGAGAAACGATAATTTGAAAGTTTTCACTTTCAGTGCTTGCCCTAGCTTCATGGTTGCCAGCACGCTCATCAAAAGCTACACAAATTTACAACTAAATAATATCAATATGTTCTGAAAATTTGGTAATGATTAAAAAGCTCTGTCAAAAGTTATCGCAATTTAAAAATTTTCAATTTTTCCCGATATCTTTTTAGGCACCCAGCGCACACATGGGGTTAAAAAATTCCAAAAAATTATCCGATTCACATGTAAAACACGTTCGAAATTTATTTTGTTAACTTTATTTTTGCAAAACTTATTTGTGTACGGAATAATAGGTATAATAAAAATATCACTAAAATGGCCGCCGGCGCCAAAGGGTTAAAGATTTTTAACTTTTTCTGAGACCTGGCACTATTCTGCATATACACCAATGTGTCCTTAAATATTCAGCTCAATCGGATGGCGCGTTCCTGAGATTTTTTCACTGAAATTTTTTGATGATATATATATATATATATATATAGAAATATGAATTTTTGGCCAAAGTGATTTTAATACTAATGTTCTTCTTCGAACATTAGTAAAAATACATTTGCAGTAAGGTTGCATATAAAATTCTCATAAATATGTGCATTTTCTACTAAATTTATGAAATTTTGAGGGTGTATAGAGAGTTTTGTCTCCAACTGTATTTAGTTAATAAAACGCCGATGCTTACATGTTTAAGGCTTCTTTATTACTTATTTTTGTATTTTACTTTACAGTAGTAATCTAAAATATAAGTGTGTTGTATTTTACTGTGTGCTAGCGTTTGTTTATTGTGAATGAATGCGAACTCATATTAAGTAATATTAATACTGGAATATGTGATAACAATTCATTAGTTTTTCCTTAAAATATATGTACCTTTCTTAGGGTAAGCTTTTTGTAAAACTGTCTGCTTTTATTTCATTTGTGGGAACATACAATATATCAATCACTCCAACTGCTTTAAGTCCTCTGATATAATGATGCTCAATATCGATATGTTTTGTTCTCTTATTATTAATATTACTTTTAACCAGATATCCTGCTTTTTGACTTTTAGAGAAGATATTTACTGGCAACTTAACAAATTTTACGGATTAAGCTCAACTTACAAACTTCTAAGAAAAATTATTTCTGTACATGCTTTTCTTATTACTCTATATTCCGCTTTGACCTGTTCAATGCTATTGTTGGTTGTTTCTTTCCTTCCGAGTATATAAATATATATATATATATATATATATATATATATATATATATATATTTTTTTTTATATATATATATATATATATATATATATATATATATATATATACACATATATATATATATATATATATATATATATATATATATATATATATATATATATATATATATATATATATATATATATATATATATATATATATATATATATATATATATATATATATATATATATATATATATATATATATATGGCGGCAATGTATCGTTACATTGTCCACAATTAAACGACCGCGCCAGCATAAGTGCTAGCGTGGCATTCCTCCCGTCGCGATAGCTTTGCACGTAATCTGATACGCATAGCTATCGTCTCGGTCGGAATGTCATGCTCCATCACATGTTTGCAATGTGCGACGCGAGCTCATATCTACGATTCGAGCTCTGTACATGTACACAAGTGCCGATGAGGCATTTGTGTTTATGTTTCTGGCTCGAGCTCTGTACAGACGCACAAGTGCTGACGAGGCATTTGTGCACGTCTGGACAGAGAATCGAGCTCCGTCCGGACACACAATTGCTGACGAGGCATTTATGTGTGTCTGGATGATGAGGAGGTTACGCCTGCGTGGTCAGCACTTATGACCTTCATAAGTGGCTCGCAGGCAGCGATAATTCTCTTTCTATCAAAGACGTTGCGGGTCGATCTTGCAGTGTAATACGATATTAATTGTTGAATAAAGTTTTTGTTAAAAAATATCATAAAGGCGTTTAAGTTGCGATACAAGGACTATAATTGGCGATCCTGCCTAAAAACGACGACGAACATCGCTCATCCGAGCCGACGAATATCGCTCATCCGAGCCGACAAACATCGCTCATCTAAGCCGACGAACGATCTGATCCACGCTTTTTCGATGGAATAAGCAATCGATGAAGGGACACTCGTCATCAACCAGCCCATCGGTTTAAACACCACGATGACGGACCACGAAACACCGAGGAAAGACCCAACGAGGGACGAATCTGCGAGCACTGCCTACAACGCCCAGCAGCTCAAAGACAACGAGCATAAACGAACGAACAACAACTCCCACAAACATTCGATCGACTCCGGAAGTATGCCCTCACAATCAACACAGACAAATGCCAGTTCGGCAAATCCGAAGTACGCTTTTTGGGACACACGATAACATCGCACGGATTGAAACCTCTTCCAGAAAAAACAGAAGGCATATCCGCGAATCCAAAGCCCAGCACGGCCAATCAAATGAAATCTTTTCTTGGCATGCTCAACTTTTACCAGCGGTTCCTGCCAAATGCTGCATAGAACCAACGCCCGCTGCAAAAACTTATAATCGGGAATCGGAAGCTAGATAAGACAGCGCTGGAATGGACTGACGAAGCGGTAAAAGCATTCGAGAAATACAAAGCAGATTTAAGCAATGCATCATCGCAACCGCATCCAGATCCATCAGCAACTTGGTCACTTTCCGTGGACGCTTCAGACGAAGGAATCGGAGCCGTACTACATCAGACGACGAAATCTGGTACATCACCTCTAGGATTCTTTTCACGCAAGCTGACCGACACCCAGCGACGATACAGTACCTACGATAGGGAACTACTGGCTATCCACGAAGCGATCAAACACTTCCGACACATGCTCGAAGGTAGAGTCTTTACCGTTTTTTCGGACCACAAGCCACTACTATTCGCCTTCCAACCACGGCCGGAGAAAGCATCACCGAGGCAACAACGTCAACTGGACTTCATCTCCCAGTTCACGGTTGACATCCGTCACATCCCAGTCCAGGATAACGCTATCGCGGATTATTTGTCTCGGGTAAGTGCTACCAACACCATCGACTTCTTTTCTCTCGCTTCAGCTCAACAACACGATCAGGAACTTCAGCACTTGGTTGAAGATCAAACCCAACAGCTTGAGTGGAAGAAACAGGAGTTGACTGGCTCAAACGCACTGCTACACTGCATCGTCACGAACAATAAGGTTCAACCATATGCACCGCAACAGTTCAGGAGAACGATCATGCAAATAATCCATGGCCTTGCGCATCCCGGCATCCGCGCAACGAGAAGACTCATCACTGACCGTTTTTTCTGGCCAACCATGAACGTCGACATAAACAACTTCGTCCGAAGTTGTATCGCCTGCCAACGAAACAAGGTTGGACGCCACGTGAAGTCTACACTTCAACGCTACACGCTTCCAGATGCCAGGTTCGAGCACATCAACGTCGACCTTATCAGACCACTATCTCCAAATGAGGGATACCGATACTGCTTGACCATCATCGACAGGTTCACGCGTTGGCCTGAAGCTGTCCCACTCCAGAACATCACCGCAACATCAGTCGCCGAAGCACTAGTCAACGCATTGATTAGCCGCTTCGGAGTACTAGCACGGATCACTACCGACCTGGGACGCCAGTTCGAGAGCCAAATCTTTGCTGAGCTGACACGGATTCTGGGGATAAACCATCTGCGGGCAACACCATACCATCCGGTTGCCAACGGCATCATCGAGCGATGGCACCGAACAGTCAAAGCCGCCATCCGCTGCCATGACACGCTTGAATGGACGAAAGCTCTCCCACTTGTCCTATTAGGCCTGCGCACTGCATTAAAGGAAGACATCAATGCCACGCCCGCTGACATGGTATATGGCACCAGCTTACGACTTCCCGGAGAATTCTTCGCCTCATCACCACCAGGCACGAACGACACCGACTTCCTGCGCGATTTAAGGTCACGCATGGCAAAATTGCGACCACACGATACAGCGCACCACTCACAAACCTCAACCTTCGTCCACAAAGATTTACGCACCAGCACTCACGTCTTTGTACGGAACGACAAAGTGAAACCATCCCTAACGCCACCTTACGACGGTCCGTTCCCTGTTCTAAGCAGGAAGGAAAAATACTTCAAGGTGGACATCAACGGACGCCCAGCCTCCATCTCCATTGACAGACTGAAGCCCGCATTTTTACTGTCGGAATCAGTTACCACAATGGGAACAGACAACAACGATTCCACGGCATACACAACAACCCGCACAGGACGCAGAGTTCGACCACCCGTACGTTTCAACGTATAGTGAAATTATCGTGGTCAAACCCACTGCGGGGGGAGTACTGTGGCGGCAATGTATCGTTACATTGTCCACAATTAAACGACCGCGCCAGCATAAGTGCGAGCGTGGCATTCCTCCCGTCGCGATAGCTTTGCACGTAATCTGATACGCATAGCTATCATCTCGGTCGGAATGTCATGCTCCATCACATGTTAACAATGTGCGACGCGAGCTCATATCTACGATTCGAGCTCTGTACATGTACATAAGTGCCGACGAGGCATTTGTGTTTATGTTTCTGGCTCGAGCTCTATACAGACGCACAAGTGCTGACGAGGCATTTGTGCACGTCTGGACAGAGAATCGAGCTCCGTCCGGACACACAATTGCTGACGAGGCATTTATGTGTGTCTGGATGATGAGGAGGTTACGCCTGCGTGGTCAGCACTTATGACCTTCATAAGTGGCCCGCAGGCAGCGATAATTCTCTTTCTATCGAAGCCGTTCCGGATCGATCTTGCAGTGTAATACGATATTAATTGTTGAATAAAGTTTTTGTTAAAAAATATCATAAAGGCGTTTAAGTTGTGACACAAGGACTACATATATATATATATATATATATATATATATATATATATATATATATATATATATATATATATATATTATATATATATATAGTTATATATATATATACATATATATATATATATATGTATATATATATATATATATATATATATATATATATATATATATATATATATATATATATATATATATATATATATATATATATATAACAATATCAAAAATATTTGAACACCATATTGAAGAAAAATGTTTGTTGTTTATTAAACAAGTTTATATTTGGTACAAAGTTGCAGTTTTACATCTTAAAAAGCAAAAAACTAAAATTCATAACAAATTTCAGTTCACAGCTTATTTGATACAGTTTGATTAAACATTAAAATTGCTGGGAATTATGAGGTTTCCAGTT
>OZ022263.1:140741275-140768775 GCA_963978885.1 Nemotelus pantherinus
TTAGCATTTTTATTGATTCGAACTGTAATTTTAAAAATTGCGAATTAAAAACTGCACGTGTAAATGCTAATCTTCCTAAGCAGGCTGCGTATACTTTGGTGAACTAACTAGTCTTATAAATCTAGACGAATTATCAATTTTGCACTTAGAAAATATACTTCACGTACAACTGTCCGCTTTATTCATTTCGCACTAGTAATTTGGGCTTCTGAACAAAACTAAACACCAGCTCACCACAACGAAAAATTAACAAGTAGCCGTTACATTGCGTTTGCTTCCAAAAATGATATGACATCATCACATATAGTGTGATACGATTCATTTTCTCAGAAATACCTAGTGATAGTTTGTATGTTATAATTGTTATAATTATGCGTGAATAATCATTTGTTTCGTGAAGAATCGCGGCGCCGCGCTCATGCACAGTGTAAAGTAGAGATAAAGTAGAGATAATAGAAGTAGAGATTATCGATACAAAAACAGAGATAAGAGAGATTGTATTCAAATTGTGAAGTGACGTTTTTCTTTTGATTGGAACCAATTTTAACGGCTTATGGCCGGTAGAAGAGATTCGATCACACCGAGTTCTCGTTTCGCTGTGGTGATTGTCCTTGGCAGCTGCGGGTTAAGAAACGAGTGGCGCCCGGACTCACCCCTCTCGCGTGAGCTAAGCCACCCGAGGCTGCCGCCCTGGTCTTTGGGAGGAGAGGACGGGGTCGTTTACGATTGCGACGCGGGACGTACGGTAACAAATTGGCGCCCAACGTGGGGCCTAACGGTGATAACGGTACGACACGGTGCGCGTGAAAAGTTTCATATAGCCAAGTCCCAAATTGTGGGAGGCTCGGTAGGCGCGAAAAAAATTCAGGAGGGGAGAAGCCCTAAAGGCACCTATAGAAGTGCAATATTGATTAATTAAAAAGAAATGCAGTATTGATTTCGTTTGCAAAATTGATCAATCCGGTTGGTCGTTCTGCGAGAGTCTCAAACCGAAATAATTTTGCGTTGGCATATCGTTGCAGATAATAATTAGTGAAACTATAATATTAGAATTGGTATATTGCGCACTGAATTTTTTATTTTCTCGCATAATAGTATTCGGATAGATCATTCGAACACATATATTATTATTGAATTTATGAAATTTATTCGAATGTTAATATTTGCATATATACATATTTATATATATGATATAAGTCTACATATTTTTATTTTTGGTGAAAACCTATTTGAATTCTAGTTTGTTGGTGTGGAAGCGTGAGTGAGTGGATTTAGGCTGCTTGTGTTAAATTTGATTATTGGAAGTGAATCAATTTTGAAGTGGTGATTTAGTTTAAGCCGGAGGAAATCGTGACGTTTGATAGGTATTTTTCTGGTGTTGATTTTCGGAAGAGCATTTTTGGGGTCTGATAAAATAGAAAGATTGTCTTCTATTTCATAATGAAGATTCTAGTAGAACGCCTGTCGAAAGACGAGCTCACTTATGAGCTCGCCATCCGGGGTTTTCCGGCGGACACGGTAGAAGGTATGAGGAAGACGCTGAGGGCTACGCTGAAAGCGGAGTCTGCGCTGAATACCTCTTACGTAGAGACAGCGTATCCCTTTGACTACGAGACAGATTACGCAGAAATGTCAGCGAAAGCTTCAGAGGTGGAAGATTAAGTGTCGAGGGTGACGGGGGACAAAGCCGCATCGGAATATGTGAAGTCCAGGGTGAAAATTGAGTTCGCTTTTCGCCGCCTGGGTAATGTGCGGGTGATCACACCCGAACAGTTAGATGGTGCGAGAAAACTCCGTAACCGGTTCATCATTGCGATGGGGACCTTTGTGTCCAAGACGGAGGAAACGAGTGGGGACGAAGAGCAGCTATCGAACGGGCAGCGGCCGCTCCGCCAGAGGCGAGGCTACCAAACTTAGCGGAGGTGGCGAAGTGGGGCCTCAAGTTCAGCGTAGACTCCTCGGGTTCCGTGAATGCCTTTCTGGAGCGGGTAGAAGAGTTCCGACAGGCGAGGGGGTTGTCCAAAACACAACTTTTCAGGGCTGCGGTAGACCTGTTTGATTCCCGGGCTCTGATTTGGTTCCGAGCCAACCGCGGTCTAGTGGGGAACTGGGACGAGCTGGTGGAGGAACTCAGAGCAGAATTCCTCCCATCAGACTATGAAGATCGCCTATGGGACGAGATCCGGAAGCGGACTCAAGGAGAAAATGAGTCCATGGGGGTCTACATGGCTGTTATGGAACGTCTTTTCAGTCGCTGGAAGACATTTTGCTCAGAGGAAGAGAAGCTGCGTCTATTGCGGAGAAATATCGCGCCATTCAACCAGCAACAGCTGTGCCTAACGTCAGTGGCATCTATCGCGGAGCTGGTAAGGATGGGCCGCACCCTGGATGCAACTAGGGCGTCGGTGGCGGCTTTTGTGCCTCCCAGCACCCGTTCCAGACGCTGTCTAGAGCCAGACCTGGTATATGTAGGAACGGGAATTGCGGAGCGAGTTGCTGCAGTGTCCGAGCGAAGCCAAATTCAATGTTGGAATTGCAAGCGGGAGGGACACTTATCGAGAGCAAGTACGGAGCCAAGGCGGTGTTTTGGGTGTGGACGCCCAGGGGTCATGCGGTCCGTCTGTCCAACTTGTCGAGTGAGGATCAATAACCAAGGGGATCGAGGTCGGTCAGGGATCGAGGAGTCGGGAAACGGCCGGCGTGCTCGCTAGGTGGCCAAGCGAGTACTGGGCCGAGGCCGCAACAGCAACGTCATCAGCCGAAGGTAGATTATGCTCTGGTTAGAAGCGAACATGACTGTCGTCCGCACTTACGGGTGGAGATCGAGGGCACGGTCATGCAAGGACTACTGGATTCAGGGGCCAGCCGCACGATCCTAGGAGGAAAGGGGTGGTTCCGGTTGGCAGAGAAGGGGGTGACATGTAGTCAAGGAGGAACTGAGCAAGTACGACTTGCCAACGGGGCAATGTGTTCGGTGGACGGGGAGGCACGGTTGCGTTTTGCTTTGAACGGACGTGAGCACGACATGGAGGTATTGATCATTTCGTCGATTCCGCAGGAGGCGATATTGGGGATCGATTTTTGGCAGCGTTTCGGTGTTGTCCTGGGTATGCAGGGTCAGCAATGGACGTCGGTTGCTTCAGCGGAGGCGGTGGGGGGTAGTGCGCTGCGAAGTCGGACAAACTTATCAACTGGAGAAGAGACCTTGGCTATGTTGTAAGAGGAGCAGTTCGGGTTAATCGGCGAGGGATTGGGCTGTGCGAAAGCAGTTAAGCATGTGATTAAAACTTCGGCTCTCCCGATCAAGCAGAGGTATTACCCGGTCTCACCCGCTGTGCAGAGACAAATCAATGCTGAGTTGGATGATATGCTTTGAATGGGAGTGGTCGAGCCGTCGTCAAGTCCTTGGTCGTCGCCGTCATCAAGTCCTTGGTCGTCGCCGATATTGCTGGTTCGGAAGAAAGACGGGACTTATCGTTTTTGCGTAGATTTTCGAAAAGTGAACGCGGTGTCTGAGAAGGATGCATACCCTTTGCCGTACATTTACGCTACTTTGGACAAACTGAGGAATGGAAAGTACTTGTCGACGCAGGACGTCAAGTCGGCTTACCGGCAGGTACCGATGGCAGAGGACTCTAGGCAATACACCGCGTTCACCGTGCCAGGAAGGGGATTGTTTCATTTTCTCAGGATGCCCTTCGGGCTTCACAATGCGGGGGCCACATGCCAACGGGTGATCGACACGGTGCTCGGGCCTGCATTGAAGCCTTACGTGTTTACATATCTCGACGATGTGATAACCGTGACCGAGACATTCGAGCGACATATAGAAGTCTTGCGAGAAGTGTTTGTTCGACTGAGAGAGGCGGGTCTACGGTTGTCACGTGAAAAATGCCAGTTTTGTAGGGCGCAGTTGAGATATTTGGGTTACCTAGTTGATGCAGAAGGCTTGCATGTAGACCCTGAAAAAGTAAAGGCGGTAAGCGAGTTTCCGCGTCCCGAAACAGTGAAACAAGTTAGACAACTCTTAGGTATGGTGTCTTGGTACAGACGCTTCATTCCGGACCATGCAACGATGGTGGCTCCCCTGAATGATTTACTAAAAAAAGGGCGCAAGTTTGTGTGGATTGAGGAGTGCGCGCGTGCGTTTTTCTTGTGTAAACAGAGGCTCACTACGGCACCGGTACTATCGTGCCCTGACTTCGACCTCCCATTCAAAGTACAAACAGATGCGTCGGATGTGGGCATCGGAGCGGTTCTGAGCCAGGCACACTCGTCGGGGGAAAAAGTCGTGTGTTATCTCAGCAGGGCGCTCTCGAGTAGTGAGAGGAAATACTCCGCGACGGAAAAAGAATGTTTAGGGGTGCTATGAGCAATCGAAAAGCTGCACCCATATATTGAAGGCACTCATTTCATCGTCATTACTGATCACCACTCACTCGTTTGTTTGAATAGGCTGAAGGACCCCACTGGTAGGCTGGCTAGATGGGCGGTTAGGCTCCAACAGTTTGACTTCGAGGTGGTTCACCGAAAAGGGAAGGAGCACTTGGTGCCGGATGCACTCTCCCCGGCAATTAACCAGGTAGACAGTATAGGCGCCTCACTGAAACTGGAGCCGTGGTACGAGAAGATGTTGGAGAACGTGCGAGGAGATCCAGCGAAATACTCAAACTGGAGAGCTGTGGATAACACCCTGTGGAAACAGGCAGAGGGGACCAGGTTAGAGGCAGGAAACAGAACCGGTTGGAAAAGAGTTGTGCCGAGAGCTGAGAGGGGAGCCGTTCTCAACCGGTGCCATGATGATCCTACAGCAGGACATATGGGAACCGACCGGACACTATCCCGAGTTGCGCAAACCTACAACTGGGCAGGGATGCGGGCGGACATCCGCCGATACGTGGAGAAATGTAAAGTTTGCCAGGCATGCAAAGTCGAGAGGAGGGCACCGATTGGGTTGATGACCACCAGGGCCGGCGAGGCTAAAGACCCTTGGGAAATGATCTGTGTGGATCTGGTGGGACCGTTGCCCAGGTCAAAGCGTGGTCACGTTTATATTTTGACAATGCGAACAGCGACAGCTTCAAATGTTTTCCGCCTATTGGAAGAAAACGTATTCCTGGTGTATGGTGTACGAAGGGTTTTGGTATGCGACAATGGCGTGCAATTTCGGGGCAAGCAATTTAAGTGTCCGGTGGAGGGTTATGGGGTACAGATTAGGTACACTGCGCTGTACCACCCCCAGGCCAACCCGGCCGAAAGGCGCAACCAAGATGTGAAGTGCATGTTGCGCTGCTATGCATCGGATAATCAGCGCACGTGGGATGAGTACTTGGCAAAGGTTGCATGCGCTCTGAGAACCTATAAGCACGAGGTCACCGGTTACTCCCCATATTTTCTTAATTTTGGCCGGGAGATGGTTACGTTTCAAGAGGAAACAGAACCGCCCGAAAGCGGGGATCGGAGTTTTAGCCATCTACGGAACGCGAGAGCACTAGATGAAGTTCGACAAGAAGTGATCCAGAGGATGGGGCTGGTGGCTTCATCAAGTAAAAAACGCTATGACCTCCGGCGGAGGACGGTCTATTTCCAGATAGGGGATAGCGTATGGAGAAGGAACTATGTATTATCTGATGCCAGCAAAAATTTTTCCGCCAAACTTGCTCCTGCGTTTGTTTGGCCTTATAAAATAAGGAAAAATACTTCGGCGTGGACCTTTGAGTTAGTTAATGAGAGGGGGAAGCCTGCAGGAAACTGGCATGCAGAACACCTTAAACGGTATGTTGAAGGCAGTTCGGAACTTGAATATAACTAGAAATCAGAACAGTGGCCAAGTGCTGACATTTTACCATAAGATGTCTGAATAGTTTACTTATAGTAACATTAGGATAATAGAGTAGGGGTCTCATGAGTATGAGAACGTAGTACGAATGCTTGGTACCTTTCCCAGTTTTGGACTTCAAACGATAAGGGTAATAATTTAGATAGCCCAACTGCATACCAACCTAATGAGCAGATCGCGAGTTAAAATTTGTCAGCAAGACAGCTGTCACCTAGAGAGAAGGCTCGGGACGGATCGAAATTTAAAACAAAAAAATATAGCGTAAGGGAGTTGGGATGAGAGAATAAATTATTAGGATAAGCTGGTGGTGGGCATTGAAGTAACTATATGGATTAGACAGGTAACTTGGGTTAAAACCGCAGTTAAGATTAGATTTAGGGATAAGCTAAAAGGTTAATTTTTTGTAGTAGTATTATTGGGGTTATTAGAAATATAAAAACAATACCAATCATTTGGTGGTGGGTCCGTATCTGCTCATCTTTTTTTTTCCTTTTTTTCTTTCTTTTAGTTCTTATTTTAGACTTTTGCTATCGTCTTGTTTTTCCATTGGCCGTGGCAGGAGTAGACACCCTAAAAAGAAACAGTTTGTTTTGCTTTAGAATTTGATATAGGAATATATATATATATATATATATATATATATATATATATATATATATATATATATATATATATATATATATATATATATATCTATATATATATATATATATATATATATATATATATATATATATATATATATATATATATATATATATATATATATATATATATATATATATATATATATATATATATATATATATATGGTAGTTTTATGAGATAATACGATAAGGATTATTAGGAATATAGATACAATACCATTCATTTGGTGGTGGGTCCATATTTGTTTTTATTTTATTTTATCCTTGTTCTCCTTCATTTCCTTTAGTTTTTTTTTCCTCTTCTGATATTGGTTTGGTTTTTTTTTCGTTGGATGTGGTAGAGGTAGCCATCCTAAAAAGAAACAGGTAGTTGTGCGTTAGGGTTTGATAAAGTCGTACACATATGTATAAAGTAGACATATACCAACACCGTTCATGCCACGAGACGAGTCGTACAACACTAACATGTATGGGTAGAGATAGTGCCAGAAAAGAAAAGGTTAGCATGAAATTCTGGAGTGTATGAGTGTGATAGGACTAATGATCGTGAGGAACAACCTGGAATTCAAATAGGTACGTTGTTTGATTTTCGAATAAATATTTACTTTCGGCTCGGAATCAAATGGAAAATTAGAATCGGGAGAAAGATTGCAGAGAATTCCTACGTCATTCTCTGAGGAGATGGGTGATGTCACGTTTTCCACTTGGATAAAAGATGGAACGCGCGCGAAGGTTGCTCAGGGTCAAAAAAGGGAAAAGCGTCACGCATTAGGCTGAATTATAATAGCATTAAATTTAGTTAGGGCACAGCTAAAATGTATCGTAAACGCTCGATGACCCAGTGGACGAAGCGGTTCGGCATCATCAGGCCAAAACGGTCGTGGCTGATATTGATTTTCACAACCAGCGTCCGCCTTGACCCGCTGGTGAACGAACCTATAAAAGGTCACAGCACTCTTAACAATAATCAAAGGAATAAGAATAAATAAAAACATCAGAACAATCCGTTTCACCCGAGCACTAGACATCGAGGTGCCAGCAATTAGCGAAGCGGCTAGTGAATAAACCTCGGCGGTTTGTTTCCTTTTGCCAGTTACAACGTCGAAATCAGTAAGGCTCACCTGCGTGGAGTTTGTGTAACAATTTGTATATTGGGCCATCAAAATCGATTTTCCCACCGATCTAAGCGGTAAGCTGAGAAGATGAATGCTATTTGGGCCATCCATCAACAGCGCTAGACCCATCAACATCCATGGCATCGTTAATATGCGCCGCACACTTATAAAATGTTTGTTTCGACACAGCTGCAAAAGATCAAAAGCAAAATGTCAACGCGAAAATGACAGCCGCATTACCTAACCGCCACCGCAGTATCAGCCGCATGATATCTGTATATCGGACGAGAGACTATCTCAGCTCTACGCCTGGCCGGAAAATATTTTTGATACCCGATATATCTATTTTTGATTACTCGCGACGAATTCGATTGCTTATGAGAAGTTGACGCCATACACACGCAACTTGACAGGTGAAGAAGTTGCAGGCGGCTGCGAGCAAAACAATGGGAAATGCGAACCGGCACGCTGCGACATAGGGAAATGAGGAGAAAACGTCGCATGCAGAAACAGTACTGCCAGCGGAGATTTTACACGGGATGAGGTGAATGCCCGGTCGCAAGTGCATTGCGCTTATCATGCAAGAAGTGCATGGACATTTACGGGCGTGCTAAACGGTTCAAGGAAGTACCGCGAGAACTGGACCCGAACCCGATAGAAAATGTTACGTAGAAAGAAACCAAGGCACCGCGAGGGGACTAGGATTCTGGCACGAAGGTGAGAAAGTCTGAGCGTCGACGAGGAGGCTGCGACTAATTAAAAATTTCTTTATATCATTACTGAGGTAAAGCGACATACTTTGGATATCGAATTAAAAGCGATATACTCTGGATCTCGATAAGAAGTGGAAGAGAAGTGGACGGAATTAGCGACGGAATTTTTCAACAAGAGTGATGGCCGAGTCCGGACACAATTTATTGCAAGACACGCAACCGCCGAGTCCGGACACAATTTATTGCAAGACACGCAACCGTAATTGAATAGGTGTCGACATGAACATGTACGGCTGTACGATTACATCGCAGCAAACGCAGATAATATTGGGGGAAGCACCGTTTGTGGTTGGATCAAAGCTGAACGAGGAAGACACGACGACGAAGTAGGAAAATAAGTAGTCAAAGGTACGTTTTTTATTTGGAAGGTGTAGATTAGGTAGTTGTTAAGCAGTCTAGCGAAATTGTGAATATATTTGTGTTGGCCAATGTAGATATTTAATCGGCCATTGAAATGTGCTAATCATTTGTTTCATGAAGAATCGCGGCGCCGCGCTCGTGCACAGTGTAAAGTAGAGATAAAGTAGAGATAATAGAAGTAGAGATTATCGATACAAAAACAGAGAAAACAGAGATTGTATTCAAATTGTGAAGTGACGCTTTTCTTTTGATTGGAACCAATTTTAACGGCTTACGGCCAGTAGAAGAGATTCGATCACACCGAGTTCTCGTTTCGCGGTGGTGATTGTACTTGGCAGCTACGGGTTAAAAAACGAGTGGCGCCCGGACTCACCCTGTTGAAAATAATGCTTATTTTCCGTAAAACACCCGGCTAATTACACAAATGATTTATTCAATTCTAAATAATCCAAATGATTCGCACTAGGCGATAGCTTATTGGTAACTAACAATATCATTACTACATTTAAGTAAGTAATTGAGAGGGAGTAAGCATTTAAAGCTTTTGAGAGAAATTTCTACATCCTCCCCGGCAGCCTGGAACAACTTCAATGCAACTCCAATGGATACAAGTGCTGTACTGCTCTTCGTGTCTTCATCCCGTTGCTGAATCGTATTTGACAAGCTCGTACCTTTCCGTCACGACCTGGAAAGGTTTCTTCAACCACCGCCAATTTCCATTGCAGCCTCGGCGTTAAATTATCATATACCAAAACAACTTCGTCCCGTTGAATGGTTGACGATGAGGATGGTCGAGAGTGCATCAGCGATCGAAGTTGTATCAGATACTCGTTTTTCCATCGTTTCCAAAAAATATGAAGAGTTCTCTGTCGGAAGTTCCACTTGCGACGCAATACGTTACATGTAAAGGTTTCAGAGGAAAGCTGGCTAGGATCATTAAGCACTGATGTTCCACTTGAATATACTCGAAGAAAATGCATTGGGGTCAAAGGTGCAAGGTCCTTTGGATCGTCCGATATATACGTAAGAGGACGAGAATTTATTACTGCTTCCACTTCAATCAATACAGTGTGGAGTTCATCGTTGCTGAGAATGGAACGCATCATTGTAGCCTTTAATGCATTTTTGATACTACGAATGAGGCGCTCCCAGAAACCACCCCACCACGGTGCTCGTTCAATTATGAACTTCCAACGAATTCTATTCTCAGAAAGGAATTTGTTAGTCCGACTGTCTCGTGCAAACTCGTTCAAAGCATTTAAATCCTTTGCTGCTCTTTTAAAAGTCTGAGCATCCGAGTAAATAATACCAGGTTTTCCTCGACGTGCTACAAACCTCCTCAAGGCCATAATAAACGATTCAGTAGACAAGGTAGGTACAAGCTCCAAATGAATAGCTCTTACTGCAGCGCACGTAAAAAGTAAAAAATACACCTTTTGGCTATTTTGAGTTAAAAGTTCTTTGACGTAAAGAGGACCCGCGAAATCCACTCCAGTAACTTCGAATGGTCGGCTTTGTGCCATTCTATCCCGCGGTAACGGCGCGAATGGCTGTGCTGCAGGTTTTGAAAATAGAACCTTGCAAGTGAAACATTTACTGACAACATTTTTTATAAGCTGCCTAGCCTTCGGAATCCAGAATCTGGATCGTAACTCTGCTAAAACCGTGTTTACTCCACTATGTAGCGAACGGCAATGTATGTCCATTACTATTAGTTTGGTAATGTGAGATCCCTTTGGAAGCAATATTGGTTGAGCAACATCTTCATCATCCGCTTCTATGTTTTGTAATCTACTCCGGGCTCCCAGTACATTAATTTGATCCAACGTTGGATTTAACGTTAAGAGAGGAGAGTTTTTCTCCACCTTCCTTTTCTTTCGTAAAGAACAAATATCCTCATAGTAATACACCCCTTGCACGTGCTTAATCCAATAAATTTCAGCTTCAGCAATTTCTTCTGTATTGGCATCAATCGTTGAGGCGATTTCTTGTTTTCTAAGTGACTTTGTGAAACGTAGTATATATACTGTAACTCTGAGTACGCGTGTCCAGCTATTGAATCGTTCAGGTTGGAATAAAGGATCCTTGAAAGAAAAGCTATTATTATTGGGTTCAATTAGTAAAGAAATTACCACTAGCTGGGAACAATCTGCTCCCATATCTTCTTGAGGCCAGTCACATTTATTACACCTTAGCCATTCAAGACCCGACATCCATAGATTAGAATTTAAAAGCACGTCGGCTTGTACACCTCGTGTTAAAAAGTCGGCTGGGTTTGACTTGCCAGAAACATGCCTCCAAGCAGAAATCATTGTGAACCTTCTAGTTTCCGCTACCCTACTTTCTACATACGGCATCCACCTTTTAGAACCTCGAATCCAATGAAGAGTTATTTTCGAATCTGTCCAGAAATACACTTTCGAGGGCATCATATTTATATTAGTTCTCAGATAAGCATATAAACGCGCACCTATTAATGCCGCGGTTAACTCTAACTTTGGTAATGTCAAATCATCACATTTGCCTGTCTTTATTGGCGCTACCCGATTTTTCGCACAAACTATTCGAGTGTCTATAAACCCGTCTTCATTAACGATTCGTAAATACGCAACGACAACATACCCCAGAGGACTAGCATCCGTAAATAAATGCAGCTCAATTGCACGAACGTGACTACTACTCAGCAAGCACCAAGAAATCGCGAACCTTTCAAGTTTTTCGATATCAACGCAACACGACATCCACACCGACATTAGATCTGCAGGTAGCGGCTCATCCCAACTCAGTTTCAATTTCCAGGTATTCTGAAACAGCACCTTAAGCTTGATCAGAAATGGTCCGATAAATCCAAATGGATCGAAAATTTTGGCCATTACTGAGAGAATAAGTCGTTTTGTTCCAGTTGGTGCTGTGCTCACCACATCCTTTGCAGCGTTCACATCCACGGCGATTTCATCACTGAAAACTCTCCACCAAACTCCTAAGATCTTTTGTGACTCGGACGGACATCCATTCTCAAAAAGGGCATCCCTTACTTGTCCATTATTAGAGTTCCATTTTCTCAAGTTCATAGACGCGTTCTTCAATATTACTTTAGCCTCTTCGTACAAGAGAATGGCTTCTTCTTCAGTTTTGACACTGCACACAAAATCATCCATATAAAAACTTTCCTTAAGGACTGCACACGTTCTTGGATATGTCATACTTTCCTCCTCAAAATGTTTTTTCAAGGTGGCAGTCAGTAAGAAAGGGCTTGACGTTACTCCGAAGGTCACCCTAGTCATTCGGTAAGTTTGTACAGAAGGAATCCTTTCAGCAGATGTTAATTTTTGAGAGTACCAGAAGAATCTGTGGACGTCTCTTTCCGTAGAATGCAATTCTAGCTGTAAAAAGGCTTTTTCGATATCTGCGACCAGGGCAATGGGGCCTACGCGAAAATTCAATAGTATTTTTAGTACATCTGGCAGCAGATTGGGCCCGGTATTCAAACAATCATTCAACGATGGACAATTGGCAGCGTGAGCTGATGCGTTAAATACAATGCGAAGCTTGGTAGTGGACTTATCATATCGATATACTGGGTGATGAGGTAAATAGTATGATCGAGCTTTTTACTAATGTTCGAAGAAGAACATTAGTATTAAAATCACTTTGGCCAAAAATTCATATTTCTATATATATATATATATATATATATATATATATATATATATATATATATATATATATATATATATATATATATATATATATATATATATATATATATATATATATATCATCAAAAAATTTCAGTGAAAAAATCTCAGGAACGCGCCATCCGATTAAACTGAAATTTTCAGGACACATTGGTGTATATGCAGAATAGTGCCAGGTCTCAGAAAAAGTTAAAAATCTTTAACCCTCTGGCGCCAGCGGCCATTTTAGTGATATTTTTTATATACCTATTATTCCGTACACAAATAAGTTTTGCAAAAATAAAGTTGATAAAATAAATTTTGAACGTGTTTTACATGTGAATCGGATAATGTCTTGGAATTTTTTTAACCCTATGTGTGCGCTGGGTGCCTTAAAAGAGAACGGGAAAACTTGAAAATTTTTAAATTGCGATAACTTTTGACAGAGCTATTTAATCATTACATAATTTTCAAGACATATTGGTATTATTTAGTTGTAGATTTGTGTAGCATTTAATGAGCGTGCTGGCAATCCTGTCGCTAGGGCAGGCACTGAAAGTGAAAACCTCCAAATCATCGTCTGTCTTGAAAAAATGCCGCTTCTTCAAAATAAGGCCACTCATATGTAAATTTTGTGCTTTGTTTACATAGGCAAATAATAAAATTTGATATGGTATAACGGGCACGCCTGGTAACCCTTGCCCAAGTTACCTATATTTTTAGCATCAAAAACTTCTGTTCACGGAAACTCACGATCCGATGAACAGAATTTATTGAAATTTGCAGAATGTATTGTTCTTAAATAGAACCAGGTCTGATAGAAGTGATTTTGAAATGCGGGTGATTCTGTGCCAGTGGTGCCATCTTGAAAAATCACTAAAAAAGATAACAGCTTTTAGCCCTATAAATTCTGATTGAATCGTTCGATTTTAACGAAATTCACACAATAGCTGCACCTTACTTCAAACCACGTCTGGTAGAAATTTGGTTGAAAAATTCGGTTGGAGCTGCCAGCTATGATAATTTTGGTGCCTTAAATTTGAAAAAATAAAAATTTGGAAGTGAAAACATTCAAATCATCGAATATCCTAAAAATGTCCGTTTCTTACAATAAAACCAATATGTATACAAATCTTATGCTTTGCCTACACGTTCAAAGTAAAACTTTGGAAATTTCATGTCGGACAAGAACGGTAACCCTCTCCCAGTTAACCTATATTTTTAGCATCAAAAACTTCTGTTCAAGGGAACTCACGAACCAATTATCAGATACAACTGAAATTTACAGAATGCATTGGACTTAAATAGGACCAGGTCTGATAGAAGCGATTTTGAGTTGTAGGCATCTCTGTTCCAGTGGTGCCATCTTAAAAATTACAAAGAAAAAAAACTGTTTTTTGCCCTATGAAATGTGAATAAGTTACCAGATTTTCATGAAATTGACACAGTAGCTGAACCTTTTTTTAAACTCTGTTTGATAGAAATTTGGTTGAAAAATTCGATTGGTGCTGCCAGCTATGGTAATTTTTGTGTCTTTGTTTTTGAAAATTCACCCAGGAAAAGAAAACTTTTTGCCCTATAACTTCCAGTGCAGTCATGAAATCAATACGAATTTCATACAATTAATGGGAACTATTTTAAACATTATTCAAGCCAAATTTGGTTAAAAAGCCACTATAAGGCTGCCAGCTATTGTTGGTTTTGTGCTTGTTTGCAATATCTTTATTAAGCGGTTTTATCGTAGAATTTTCAATTGTTAATGATATTGTAGTGACAATAAACAGCAAATATTAAGCTTTCGATTATTTGAAAAAACTCGCTGCAGGCAACCCTAAATATCTTAATACTCCTTTAACTTCGAATGTAACATAACAACGTGAAGCAGATGTGATATATTTCTGGCTTTAATACTGGCGAACGGTTGCCAGCACGAGTCGGTTGTGCTACTTTTGTATCAATAAATGCTTACAGTTAGTATTCATATTCATTCAACATTTACAATGAAAATAAATAACCGATGTTTCAATTCCCAAAGTTCTGCAAAATTTTCGGATCGCAGCCCCAAGCACCAACTTCAGTTACAGTGGTGCAGGCACTGAGCATTTTGTTCATTGTTGTTATATGAGATGCTGCTTTCAAAATTTTGTGATATAAACAACTGATAACGAATATAAATTACCCGTGTTTTGCTCTCATAAACGTTGAAATTCATGCCAGTGGTAATATCTGAAACCTTCTACTATAATGCATTCTTGAGACCAAAGTAAAACGTGGCATTTGAAACAGTTTGGCCGTAATAAGCAGCTCATGTGGTAGAATATGCACTCAAAACTTGCACGATTCTTCTACTGTTCTTCGACCATTAGTGTTTCTAGCGGTTCAGGTGCGCTAGAGTTTTTTTGAATTATTTTCATCTTCAACAGGCTCAGCTATTCCGTTGTCAATTAATTCTCTCATAGCTTTGTCATATTCGTAAAGCTTATTAGGACATCGTTTAAGAGACGTTATTAGTGATTTTAAATTGTTTGCAGCTCCGGCCTTGTGATTATCTGTTAGTATTTGATCCGTTCTCCAAGGCAGACAAACAACAAACCTGCAATTTCGTTTCGTTATTAAAGAACTGCAATAACTATCAAAACATGAATTTGCTTCGTCAGATGGCGATTTAATTCCGATAAATTCCAGTTTCCACAAACGTTGATAATCAAAATCTTCAACAAAAGTCGCGCCTACCGAACAAAACATTATTACACCTCTATTGCCGTTGGATTTTTGAATAGGAGCAGGTCCATGTAACGTCCAACCGAAAATCGTATCGATAGCCGTGAACTTATCAGTTAGCCTTTTTATTTTCCCAATACTACATTTCCAATAATTATCAGCACCTACGAGCAACCCGATTCCGTGTTCTGGTTGATAGCAAAACGGTCAAGCATCGGCTAGCAATAATGACTCAAATTCCTTATCTACCTTGGGCACAGTCAACACGTCGACACAGATCTCTGGTACGACTACGGCTTCGATTGTAATGCTTTCCGCATTATGTTGATTTGCTAAACAAATACAAACAATATCGTGTTCTCTGGCAGCAGCTTTTTCATAGCTACCAAATGTAATGACACGAACAGTGTCATTACATCCAATAGTTGCGTCCAATAGTTGCCAAGTACCCATAGCTACCAAATGTAACGACACTGTTCGTTTTCCAATAGTTGCCAAGTTCAACCTTTTCGCAAGACTTTCCTTGATGAACGTCATCTGGCTTCCGCCATCCATTATGATACGCACATATATTTTACGTTTCTCTGTTGGGTTGAAGGCAAACACAGCAGCGATTTGCAAGTACACCTCTGATGCTCTCTTGTGTATTTCGTTAGCAGTGTAAAGATTTAGCATTAGATTATCATTGCCCTTGATCGGTTTGGCAGTCTCTGATTTTCCCTTCGAAGATCTTGCTCGATAGTTTGGGTCACAGAGCGATGTAGCATGCCTACCACTACATCTTGCACAAGTCAATTGTCGGTAGGAACACGTTTTGGATGTATGTCCTCGACCCGTACATCGAAAACATCTGCCGTTGCGTTTCAGCATTGCCTTTCGTTGAGACACAGTGCTGCTATTATCGCATTCTCGCGAATTATGAGATTTTGATTTACAAAAGAAGCAGGCACTATTTGCATTAGAAGCAAATAATCCAGCAGCCGTAGCGAAAACTTTATTTTCTTTTCGTGTTCCTCTCTCATCCGAGGCATTCTCCAAAGACTCAGCTTCTCGTTTGATGAATCTCAGTAAAGCTTTGAGTTGGCGTTCACTGCTACAATCGAACTCATTACTAACAACTAATGCGGTACTGTCCAAAGGCATCTCTTCTTTCTGGTTGATATCAGAGTCATCTTGAACACGATAAAAACTCACTCGGAGTTCGTTTGGTAGGCAATGTAAGAGCTTCGATTTGAGCATGACCGAATATGTGCTTAATGAGACCTGAATTGCGGTTAATGATCGGGAACACGCTAAGACCGTATTGTATAGTTTGCGCAATGCTTTAGCATCGGTTTTAGAACTAACTGCCGGTAAATTCATTAAGGTTTGCATGTTTTTATCAATCAGTTTCTCCGATCTTCCAAATTCTTCTTGAAGTAATGCTATGGCACATTCCTAGCACTGTGGCGTTGGCGTGAAGCCAGCTATAATTTCGCTTGCTTTACCTTTGACAGCTGATTGTAAATAATTAAATTTATTAGCTCCACTTAACGCATCATTTTCATGAATTGTTGTCTTGAATTGCTCCCAAAATGGAAGCCATTCACGAAAATCTCCCGAAAAGCTTTTCAATTCTAGTTTCGGCAGTCTTACTGTATTACTGCTTTCAATATGCGTCGGTAAGGGATTTATTTGCACTACACGTGATTGTTGAACCGAATTAAATTTACCGATACGCTGATCCAGCCTAGCAAGTGTGCTTATGGCTCTATCCTCATAATCCACAATTGTTTCACTTTCCTTTAAAAGTTCATCTGGTTTTAAAAAGGAACGAACCTCAATATTAGCTTTACAAAGGCTTCCATGGGCAGCCGTTAGTCGTTGCTTTAAAACCATTAAATCCTCCAAAATACTTTCACAGTCTTGGACAATTTCATCTTGCGTTTTACCTTTAATATCGTTGAATAGGTCATTTGTCGCGTTAACCACTTTTGTCACTTGACCTCGTTAGACTGCACGACTTGCTAATTCCATTTTCGAAAACAAGCGATGTCGTTTCACAATTGAGTTACCACGTTTTCGTTCCCGGGTTTCGGCACCAAATGTTGCAAATAATGCTTATTTTCCGTAAAACACCCGGCTAATTACACAAATGATTTATTCAATTCTAAATAATCCAAATGATTCGCACTAGGCGATAGCTTATTGGTAACTAACAATATCGTAACTACATTAAAGTAAGTAATTGAGAGGGAGTAAGCATTTAAAGCTTTTGAGAGAAATTTCTACACACCCCTCTCGCGTGAGCTAAGCCACCCGGGGCAGCCGCCCTGGTCTTTGGGAGGAGAAAACGGGGTCGTTTACGATTGCGACGCGGGACGTACGGTTACAATATCTCTCTCTCTCTCTCTATATATATATATATATATATATATATATATATATATATATATATATATATATATATATATACAAATAAAAAAAAAAATATATATATATATATATATATATATATATATATATATAGATATATATATATATATATATATATATATATATATATATATATATATATATATACATATATATATATATATATATATATATATATATATATATATATATATATATATATATATATATATATATATATATATATATATATATATATTATATATATATATATATATATATATATATATATATATATATATATATATATATATATATATATATATATATATATATATATATATATATATATATACTATATATATATATATATATTGTTAAGAATTCATTTATTGTCATCATAAAATACTTATTTTCGTTCAAGTTCATTGTAATCGTAGAATACTTAATTTCAGTCAAGTTCAATGTCATAACATACATACCTTCACAAACTCAAGCACACGTTATCATATTCTTACTCATTCATTTTCTTATAAACAAAACAATTGTACACTTAGTCATTCAATGTACCGACAATTCACATGTTGGGAGTCAAATTTCATAATCAAGAAACCTCTTTACAACCTTTCAGTCATTGCAACATAAGCTTTTCTCGTTTTTCGCACTTTCCGTAAATATGATGACACTCAATAATTCGCTTACAATCAAAGTTCAATTATAAATGTGTGTATTATAAATGCGGCAAATGCATGTGTGCAGTTTATTGTAGTTCAATATAAATACTTCCGACTTAGCATTTTTGTTAAACTAGTACGTAAGCCAAATTTATGTATAAAAGAAGCGTTTTAGCATGAATAAAGTCTCTTTCTCAAACCAAAGCCCAGAAGACTATTTAATTGGTTAAAGCTGCCGGTGAGCCTGCCCAAGCACTTTGGTAAAAGAATTGGCACATTGCCAGTATTGCGAGTTACGTCTTAACTCACAATCATTTTTGGTCCGTCGAGCCGGATAGCCAAAATTTGAACTCAAGTTTCGGTGCAGCTACTATCGACTCTCCACCAAGCGAATTGACTTCATTTGCAATTCGGTGCAGAAGATAAGTAAGTTCCACCTTAAGAAACATTGAAAGTAATTTATTTGGCTAATCCTATAGAAGCAGTAAAATACACAAGCGATGGCGGAAGCAAACGTGGTGCAGCAGGACAATTTCGAGAAGCTTACCAGGATGATGACGAACTTCCGGAAGGACAGCAAGGAACGGCAGCAACGAGGCGAGGCAGCAACGTCTAGCGGAAATTTGGACGATGATCACGGCGTCACATCAGGCTATCTTGTCCGGAGGAAAGTTGACCAGCGAGCATCAAAGGCAATACTCACTGGAATACGATAGGGTCGAGGAAATCTACCTGGAGCTCCTCTCGATCTTTGAGACTGGTGTCAACGAGCACACTAGTCTCACTAGCACAGCAACCGCATCAAATACGATCAACGAGACAACTTCTGGCTCCAAACCGAATCAGATTGGAGCGGATTACCATTCCACAATTCGATGGGAACTACGGTCGATGGAGAACGTTCCATGACCTCTTTACTTCGATGGTGCACCATAGTGAAGGTCTATCAGCCGTCGAAAAGATGCAATACTTAAAAACGCATCTTACGGGTGAAGCCGCACGAGTAGTTCAGCATTTGGACATAAGTAACGAAAACTACGAAGCGGCATGGGAATTATTAAATGAAAGATTCGACAACAAAAAAGCGATTGCATGGAATCATATGCACAAATTTTATCATCTGGCTGCAGCTAAAGAGGAACGAGATTCAGCTGTTAAAAATTTAGTGGATGCAACTGCTGAGTTTCTCGCGAACATGAAAGGGATTGGCATCAACGTCGACAATTGGGATGCAATCATCATCTACATGATCAGCCAGAAATTGGATATTCAATCACGAAGGCTATGGGAGGCCTCGCTGGGATCGTGTTCCGATATACCTAAGTTAGAAACATTCATGGACTTTCTAACTGGTCGTTTCCGAGCGTTAGAAGCACTGGGCACAACAAAAAGGACAGGCAAGGTAGACTCGCTCATAGCGAATGAAGCGACGGTATGTACTTTTTGCCAAAGGGACCACTTCAGTACTCAATGTAGCATGTTTAAAACATTGAGTCTTTCCCAACGAAGGAATCTGATTCAAGAACGAAGTGCCTGTTACAACTGCTTGCAAAAGGGGCACACTGTCAAGAGTTGTCCATCTAAGAATCGATGCCGCATGTGCAACAAGAAACATCATACATTACTGCACAGTAATGATAGCGATGATAAGATAAAGGGCAAGGAAGCCACAAAACAATCAGCCCCAGCGACTACAACACTCATGGCTAACCAAACTGAAGCTTCCCGGACCGTGTTGTTGGCAACAGCACGGCTCAAGGTAAGAGACAGAGTAGGGCATCTGACCACCTTAAGAGCTCTCATCGACTGTGGCTCACAACGAAGCTTCATCACCGAAAAGGCAGTTCAATCATTAGGAATAGAACGTCAATATGCAAGTTTCAGCATCAATGGTCTCGGATCAAAGTCTTCCATACGAACAAGAGGTGAAATAGAGTTAAGGATACAACCCAAATTCGGAGATGAAATCAACATATCAGCTCTAATCATCTCTAAAATTACAAATGTCTGCCCAGCAGTCGAGACAAAAACTGAGTTACCAGCACACTGCAACCTACGAGATTTAGCTGATCCTGACTATGGTGTTCCAGGAAATATCGACGTTTTGCTTGGAGCCGATGTTTATGGTTTGTTTGTATTGCCTGAATTCAAACAAGGCACACCATGTGCCCTCAAAACGAGATTGGGTTGGGTGTTACTTGGTCCTACTTATACAAAATCTCCGAATGCTGATATCATCGCCATGGTCTCCACAGAAGACACAGCAGACAAATTACTACGGAAATTTTGGGAACTCGAGGAGGTCCCAACAGTCAATCATATGACAAAGGAGGAAGAAGCAGCCGTAAACTGGTACCGAAGAACCACTCGACGAGAGAAGTCAGGTAGATACGTGGTCAGACTTCCATTCAAAACGGAGGGTGAACCGACCAAAGCGCTACGAGACTCTCAAAAGGCTGCACATATTCAATTTTCACGTCTTGAAAGACGATTGATGGGTAATAAGGAACTGAGAAGCCAATATACCGCGTTCATCCAAGAGTATATCAATCTAGGCCACATGACAGAAGTCAGCCCAAAGGAAATTTACTCATCATACAATTACTATATGCCTCATCATGCCGTTTGCAAAGAAGATAGCACAACAACGAAGCTCAGAGTCGTGTTCAATGCATCGCAAGCTACTCCAAGCGGAAAATCCCTCAACGATGTGTTGCTAGTAGGCCCAAGCATACAAAACAACCTAGCAACGATTATAATGAAGTGGAGAGCTTTAAAATACGTGATAGCAGCTGATACGGAGAAAATGTACAGGCAAATTTTAGTCCACGAAGACGATCGAGACTACCAAAGAATACTCTGGCGAAATCACCATGCCATAAAACATTATAGACTGAACACAGTCACCTACGGAACAGCAAGTGCTCCCTTTTTGGCGATTCAGACCCTACACAAATTGGCAGAGGACGAAAGCCTTTACTACCCGAGGGCTTGCGAAACAATAAAACAAGAATTTTACGTCGACGAAGTCTTTACAGGTGGTGATTCTCTCCAGGAAGTCAAACAACTACAACAAGACCTAATAACAGTACTACACAAAGGTGGATTTCATCTAAGGAAGTGGACTGCAAACCACGAATCTCTACTAGAAACAATTTGTCCTGCAGACAGAGAAACACAGATACCATTAAAATTAACATTGACGGACAACATCAAGGCTTTAGGACTTCAGTGGAATCCAGCAAAGGATACATTCACATTTAAAGTGTGCTTGCAAGGGAACAAAGATACCCTTATTACAAAAAGGCAGATTCTGTCAGAAACTTCCCAATTGGTTGATCCAATTGGCTGGGTTCAACCTTGCATAATACTAGGGAAAATCGTCATGCAACAATTATGGTTAAAGAAAACGGGCTGGGATGAACCCATAGACAACGAATTGGAAATCAAATGGAGGAGCCTCAGAAATCAACTCGAGCTATTGCAACAGCTTTCGATTCCACGTTGGCTAGGTTATAGCAAGAATGAGATTCTCGAAGTGCACGGGTTCTGCGATGCATCGGAATCAGTATATGCCGCTGTTATATACGCTCGTATACAACATTCGAACGGTGATATAACTACACGACTCTTAACATCAAAATCAAAGGTGGCACCTTTAAAAATATTGTCCATTCCACGTCTGGAGCTTTGTGGGGCAGTCTTATTAACACAACTAATGAAGGCAACCCTGGAAGCGCACTGTTGGTCTCACGTCACACCAAATTATTGGACAGATTCTACCATAGTATTACAGTGGATTCAAAATCAGCCTGTCAAATGGAAAACTTTTGTGGCCAATCGTGTAAGCCAAATACAGACTGACTCCGACCTCAAGCAATGGGAACACGTGCCAAGCACCACAAACCCAGCAGACATTGCCTCCCGAGGAAGTCTCCCTCAAGATTTACTAGAAAATAAATTTTGGTGGGAAGGTCCAGCATGGCTACGAGAAGATTCTTCCAAGTGGCCAAGAAGTAAAGGCTGCGAGAACAAAGCAGCAGTCAACATAGAATTGCGATCGAACACTATTGCGTGTTTTACGACCTCAAAGGAGCACGAAAAAATCGACTTAATTGAAAAATTCTCTTCCTTATCAAAATTAGTAACAGTTATAGCATATTGCAGGAGATGGAAGAATCGCCCAACCACCTCTTTTCTGAGTGCTGAAGAGCTGCGTGATGCCGAATTAGTATGTGTGCGATTGGTGCAAAGAGAAACCTTTCCAAACGAAATAAAAACACTAACAAAGAGGCATCCATTGCCCAAATCAAGCTCTCTGATACGCTTGACACCATTCATCGACTCAAATCAGCTAATGAGGATGACTGGGAGACTTCAGCACAGTTCTAGCGACCCAGACAAAAAACACCCAATCATACTACCCCGAGGTCATTTAGCAAATTTAATTATAAAACATTTCCATCATTTAACGCTACATGGGGGAGCTCAGTTAGTGCACGCCACAATTCGGGAAAAATATTGGATTATCAATGGCTTAACGGCAGTCAAAGCGGTAACCAGAAAATGCGTGAGGTGCTTCAAAACAACAGCCAAACCTGAACAGCAGTTGATGGGTCAGCTTCCTAGTGAACGCGTCACTCCCGGAAAGCCCTTTGCACAAAGTGGCATTGATTATGCTGGTCCTATTACTATAAAATGGAGCAGTGGGAGAGGAGCAAAAACGACGAAAGCGTACATAGTCGTATTCATATGCTTGTCGACAAAGGCAGTGCACCTAGAACTAGCCAGTGATCTAACAGCAAAGACTTGTATTGCGGCCATAAGACGATTTATCGCCAGACGAGGCATGTGTCACACGTTGATGAGCGACAATGGAACAAATTTTGTCAGTGCGGATAAAACACTAAGACGTGATGTACTAAACATGATCTCAGAAGCACAAGAAACATTAGCGATCAACAACATTAATTGGAAGTTCATTCCTCCCGGCAGCCCACATTTTGGTGGAATTGGGAAGCCGCCGTCAAATCGATGAAGCGCCATTTATTTAAGGTCATCGGCGGCACGCTTCTCAACGTTGAAGAAATGTATACACTGCTCGCACAGATCGAGGCGTGTATGAATTCACGACCCTTAACTCCAATAAGCAGTGATCCCAATGATTTCGCAGTTTTAACCCCAGGCCATTTCCTTACCGGTCAAAGTTTGTTTGAACTTCCAGATGGTAACACCGAAGACAGCCTTTCAAAGAAGTGGCAAATGATTCAAAGCATGAAACGACTATTCTGGCAAAGGTGGAGTTTAGAGTACCTGACACAATTGCAGCAGAGAAGTAAATGGTTCAGCGAAAATCGTCGATTAAACGTGGGAGATTTAGTGTTAATAAAACACGAAAACCAGCCGTCACTCCACTGGCCAATGAGCAGAGTAACCGCAATCCATCTAGGAAAGGACAACCTAGCCAGAGTGGTAACAATCAAAACAGCCACTGGAACCCTTGATCGATCACTTGCAAAGATATGTCCTCTTCCAAAGGACGACCAACCCAAAAACCCAGTGCCGCAACAAGATGAAGACCAGCAAAAACAACGAAACGTACAGCCGAAAAGAAAACGTAAACAAACCAACCTAATCAAGAGTACGACCTCAACAGCCCCCAAAGCAACCGCAAGATGGTACGAGGCATCGACCACCCACACTTAAAACTAGACATACTTTAGAAGAACCAGTGGTTCCTGGGGGGCAGAATGTTAAGAATTCATTTATTGTCATCATAAAATACTTATTTTCGTTCAAGTTCATTGTAATCGTAGAATACTTAATTTCAGTCAAGTTCAATGTCATAACATACATACCTTCACAAACTCAAGCACACGTTATCATATTCTTACTCATTCATTTTCTTATAAACAAAACAATTGTACACTTAGTCATTCAATGTACCGACAATTCACATGTTGGGAGTCAAATTTCATAATCAAGAAACCTCTTTACAACCTTTCAGTCATTGTAACATAAGCTTTTCTCGTTTTTCGCACTTTCCGTAAATATGATGACACTCAATAATTCGCTTACAATCAAAGTTCAATTATAAATGTGTGTATTATAAATGCAGCAAATGCATGTGTGCAGTTTATTGTAGTTCAATATAAATACTTCCGACTTAGCATTTTTGTTAAACTAGAACGTAAGCCAAATTTATGTATAAAAGAAGCGTTTTAGCATGAATAAAGTCTCTTTCTCAAACCAAAGCCCAGAAGACTATTTAATTGGTTAAAGCTGCCGGTGAGCCTGCCCAAGCACTTTGGTAAAAGAATTGGCACATTGCCAGTATTGCGAGTTACGTCTTAACTCACAATCATATATACTCTATATATATATATATATATATATACATATATATATATATATATATATATATATATCTATATATATATATAAATATATATATATATATATATATATATATATATATATATATATATATATATATATATATATATATATATATATATATATATATATATATATATGTATATATATATATATATATATATATATATATATATATATATATATATATATATATATATATATATATATATATATATATATATATATATATATATATATATATATATATATATGGAAATATGAATTTTTGGGCGAATGGATTTTAATACTAATGTTCTTCGAACATTAGTTAAAATTACTTCAATGCTCTCGATACTGAACCATTTGCTTGGTAGCCAAAGAAATGAGGAGAACCCAGTAGATACCCATATTGAATCAGGATAAGGTAGTCATGAATTGACGCTACAAAAAGAGCTGCAATAGTATGAAAATAGTAAGTCGTGAAATGCCGCATGGAACTGATCTAATTAAAAGCATTGCGAAAGAAATGAATCTTTTCGAAAGTGTTGAACATAATTTGGAGCAGGTGTACCAATATTTATTGACCATCGCACCAACAAGTATCGATTCAGAACCAGTTTTTTCCTTGGCGTTTAACATTGGGAATAAATTTAGAAGCAGGTTTGGAAACTATACTTTGGATGCTTTGCTGTTGCTTCAATATTACTTTCGAAAAAACTCTGGCGCACCTGAACCGCTAGAAACACTAATGTTCGAAGAACAGTAGAGGAATCGTGCAGGTTTTGAGTGCATATTCCACCACATGAGCTGCTTATTACGGCCAAACTGTTTCAAATGCCACGTTTTACTTTGGTCTCAAGAATGCATTTTAACTCATATGGTAGAAGGTTTCAGATATTACCACTGGCATGAATTTCAACGTTTATGAGAGCGAAACACGGGTTAATTATATTCGTTATCAGTTGCTTGTTTCACAAAATTTGGAAAGCAGCATCTTATATAACATCAATGAAGAAAATGCTCAGTGCCTGCAGCACTGTAACTGAAGTTGGTGTTTGGGGCTGCGATCCGAAAAATTTGCAGAACTTTGGGAATTGAAACATCGGTTATTTATTTTCATTGTAAATGTTTCCGGTATGAATACTAACTGTAAGCATTTACAGATACAAAAGTAGCACAACCAACTCGTGCTGGCAACCTTTCGCCAGTATCAAAGCCAAGAATATATCACATCTGCTTCACGTTGTTATATTACATTCGAAGTTATAGGAGTATAAAAAAATTTTGGGTTACCTGCAGCGAGTTTTTTCAAATAATCGCAAGCTTAATATTTGCTGTTTATTGTCACTACAATATCATTACCAATTGAAAATTCTACGATAAAACCGCTTAATAAAGATATTGCAAACAAACACAAATCCAACAATAGCTGCCAACCCTATCGTGGCTTTTCAACCAAATTTGGCCTGAATAGTGTTTATAATAGGTTCCAGTAATTGCTAAAAGCAGTTATCTTTTTTAGTGATTTTTCAAGATGGCACCACTGGCACAGAATCGCCCGCATTTCAAAATCACTTCTATCAGACCTGGTCCTATTTAAGACCAATATATTCTGCAAATTTCAATTAATTCTGCTTATCGGATCGTGAATTTCCGTGAACAGAAGTTTTTGATGCTAAAAATATAGGTAAATTGGGCAAGGGCTACCAGGCGTGCCCGTTGTAACATATCAAATTTTATTTTTTGTCTATGTAAACAAAGCACAAAATTTACATATGAGTGGCTTTTTTTTAAGAACCGCATTTTTTCAAGAGAAACGATGATTTAGAGGCTTTCACTTTCAATACCTGCCCTAGCTTCAGGGCTGCCAGCATGCTCATAAAAACCTACACAAATCTACAACTAAAAAGTACCAATATGTTCTGAAAATTTCGTAATGATTTAATAGCTCTGTCAAAAGTTATCGCAATTTAAAAATTTTCGAATTTTCCCTTTCTCTTTTTAGGCACCCAGTGCACACATGGGGTTAAAAAATTCCAAAACTTAATCCGATTTACATGTAAAACACGATCGAAATTTATTTCGTCAACTTTATTTTTGCAAAAGTTGTTTGCGTACGGAACAATAGGTATATTAAAAATAACACTAAAATGGCCGCCAGCGCCAAAGGGTCAAAGATTATTAACTTTTTGTGAGACCTGGTACTATTCCGCATATACACAAATGTGTCCTGAAAATTTCAGTTCAATCGGATGGTGCGTTCCTGAGATTTTTTCACTGAAATTTTTGATGATATATATATATGTATATATATATATATATATATATATATATATATATATATATATATATATATATATATATATATATATACATATATACATATATATATTTATATATATATATATATATATATATATATATATATATATATATATATATATATATATATACATATATATATATATATATATATATATATATATATATATATATATATATATATATATATATATATATATATATATATATATATATATATTGTATATATATATATATATATATATATATTTATATATAGAAATATGAATTTTTCGCCAAAGTGATTTTAATACTAATGTTCTTCTTCGAACATTAGTAAAAACAATAAATTTTGGCCGAATTTGTCATATGTTGCTTTATAATGTATCCAGCGAATGGATATCCAGCGAAATACTCAAACTGGAGAGCTGTGGATAACACCCTGTGGAAACAAGCAGAGGGGACCAGGTTTTAGGCAGGAAACAGAACCGGTTGGAAAAGAATTGTGCCGAGAGCTGAGAGGGGAGCCGTTCTCAACCGGTGCCATGATGATCCTACAGCAGGACATATGGGAACTGACCGGACACCATCCCGAGTTGCGCAAACCTAATACTGGCCAGT
>OZ022263.1:140773775-140821275 GCA_963978885.1 Nemotelus pantherinus
TTGGTTTTGAAAATTTACTCAGGAAAATAAAACTTTTTGCCCTATAACTTCCAGTGCAGTCATGAAATCACTACGAATTTCATACTATTACTGGAACCTATTATAGACATTATTCAGGCCAAATATTGTTGAAAAGCCCGATAGGGTTGCCAGCTATTGTTGGTTTTGTGTTTAATTGCAATATCTTTACTATGCGGTTTTATCGTAGAATTTTCAAATGGTAATGATATTGTAGTGGCAATAAACAGCAAATATTAAGTTTTCGATTATTTGAAAAAACTTGTTGCAGGTAACCCTAAAATTCGTTATACTCCTATAACTTCGAATGTAATATACCAGGGGGAGCAGATGTAATATATTATTGGCTTTGATACTGGCAAAAGGTTGCCAGCACGAGTCAGTTGTGCTACTTATGTATCAATAAATGCTTACAGTTAGTATTCATACCGGGAGAATTTACAATGAAAATAAATAACCAATGTTTCAATTCCCAAAGTTCTGCAAATTTTTCGGATCGCAGCCCCAAACACCAACTTCAGTTACAGTGCTGCAGGCACTGAGCATTTTCTTCATTGATGTTTTATGAGATGCTGCTTTGAAAATTTTTGTGAAATAAGCAACTGAGAGTGAATATACTTAACAAGTGTTGCTCTCATAGACTTTGGAATTCATGCCACTGGTAATATCTGAAACCTTTGCGCCATATGAGTTATAAGACCAAAGTAAAACCTGGCGTTTGAATTAGTTTGGCTGTAATGAGCAGCTAGCGTGGTAGAATATGCACTCAAAATCTGCACAATTCTTCTACTGTTCTTCAAACATTAGTGTTTCTAGCGGTTCAGGTGCGCTAGAGTTTTTTATTTAATTTTATCCTATTTCTCCTTCATTTTCTTTAGTTTTTTTTCCTCTTCTGAGATTGTTTTGCTTTTTTTTCGTTGGATGTGGTAGAGGTAGCCATCCTTAAAAGAAACATGTTGCTGTGCGTTAGGGTTTGATAAAGTCGTACACATATGTACAAAGTAGACATATAACAACACCGTTCATGCCACGAGACGAGTTGTACGACACTTACATGCATGGGTAGAGAAAGTGCCAGAAAAGAAAGGGTTAGCATGAAATTCTGGAGTGTATGAGTGTGATAGGATGTCACGCAATACCGCGGGGAACGCTCGAAGATTTGCCCGACCACAGCCGAAGACGGTCGTGGTAAAAAACAGCGCCACTCGTTCAATTTCTATGCGTTCCCTCGGCTACGGAACGAGACGTAGCCTCACGGATAAACGAGGGAAAAATGTATCTATATATTATTTTTTTTTAACGAGAACCAAATACTCTACTCTAGGGAGAGTCACTTTTTTTTTTACTTTCTCGAGTCACTTCTCTTTTTGTCACGCAATCAAATAAAGTCACCAACGATTCGTTTGATTACATACACAATATTATTCATAAGAAAGATCAACCTCGCAACAATATAATATCAATAGAAACAAACAACTACCTGTGGGGGCCCCCTCTGGATGCAGACAGTCAAACCAAAACTCGCACTTCGGAACGGCTGGCCTCGAGATGCTTGCTTATTCTTTTCTTCGTTCTTCTTCAATTTCCTTTACCAAATCCACTTTCTTGTTGTATTCATCTCCTTATATTCTTTCTTCATCAACGTTCCCACTTCTCTTCTTCAACTGTTCCTCGAACGTATTCTTCTGTGATAATGGAGTTCACCAAATCAATACGCGCACTTCGGAACGGCTGGCCTCGACTCAATTCACACTAATCAAACGTGTGATTCCGCTTGAGATAGATTCGCAAATATAACTAACTCTTCATCATTATTTTCATCTAACTTATTACACGTTTACATCTGATCCACTTTCTTGTTGTATTCATCTCCTAATATTCTTTCTCATCAACCTTCCCACTTCTTTTCTCCAACGGTTCCTCGAACGTACAAACCAATACTCACACTTCGGATCGGCTGGCCTCGACTCAATTCACACTAATCAAACGTGTGATTCCGCTTAAGATAGATTCGCAAACTCCTCTACGATGTCGAGATAATGGAGTTCACCAAACCAATACTCACACATCGGATCGGCTGGCCTCGACTCAATTCACACTAATCAAACGTGTGATCCCGCTTGAAATAGATTCGCAAACTCCTCTACGATGTCTTTACAACTCGACTTCTCTAATTCAACTCCCTCAAAAACTACATTTTTTTCTTAATTCAATTTTTCAACAACTGTTTTTTATTAGCATACTGAATTAAAAATCTATGCAAACATCACAGTATTATTATGAATTTGGGCAACAACATTATTAATGAACATTTATTTTTAGCTTTCAAACAAACCGTTGGTGAACTAGAGCAAACTAAATCTGGAATCGGACCAAAAGTGACTCTCCTCTATATTTACCGTTTAAAAACATTAACCAAATATTTAATCCGTAACAAGGACTAATGATCGTGAGGAACAACCCGGAATTCAAATAGGTACGTTGTTTGATTTTCGAATAAATATTTACTTTCGGCTCGGAATCAAATGGAAAATTAGAATCGGGAGAAAGATTGCAGAGAATTCCTACGTCATTCTCTGCGGAGGGGGGCTGATGTCACGTTTTCCACTCGGATAAAAGGTGGAACGCGCGCGAAGGTTGCTCAGGGTAGAAAAGGGGAAAAGCGTCACGCATTAGGCAGAATTATAATAGCATTAAATTTAGTTAGGGCACAGCTAAAATATATCGTAAACGCTCGATGACCCAGTGGACGAAGCGGTTTGGCATCATCAGGCCAAAACGGTCGTGGCTGATATTGATTTTCACAACCAGCGTCCACCTTGACCCGCTGGTGAACGAACCTGTAAAAGGTCACAGCACTCTTAACACTAATCAAAGGAATAAGAATAAAAAAAAACATCAGAACAATTCGTTTCACCTGAGCACTAGACATCGAGGTGCCAGCAATTAGCGAAGCGGCTAGTGAATAAACCTCGGTGGTTTGTTTCCTTTTGCCGGTTACAACGTCGAAATCAGTAAGGCTCACCTGGGTGGAGTTTGTGTAACAATTTGTATGTTGGGCCATCAAAATCGATTTTCCCACCGATCTAAGCGGTAAGCTGAGGAGATGAATGCTATTTTGGCCATCCATCAACAGCGCTAGACCCATCAACATCCATGGCATCGTTAATATGCGCCGCGCACTTATAAAATGTTTGTTTCGACACAGCTGCAAAAGATCAAAGGAAAAATGTCAACGCGAAAATGACAGCCATATTACCTAACCGCCATCGCCGTATCAGCCACAGGATATCTGTATATCGGACGAGATACTATCTCAGCTTTACGCCTGGCCGGAAAATATTTTTGATACCCGATATATCTATTTTTGATTACTCGCGACGAATTCGATTGCTTATGAGAAGTTGACGCCATACACACGCAACTTGACAGGTGAAGAAGTTGAAGGCGGCTGCGAGCAAAACAATGGGAAATGCGAACCGGCACGCTGCGACATAGGGAACTGAGGAGAAAACGTCGCATGCAGAAACAGTACTGCCAGCGGAGATTTTATACGGGATGAGGTGAATGCCCGGTCACAAGTGCATTGCGCTTATCATGCAAGAAGTGCATGGACATTTACGGGCGTGCTAAACGGTCCAAGGAAGTACCGCGAGAACTGGACCCGAACCCGATAGGAAATGTTACGTAGAAAGAAACCAAGGCTCCGCGAGGGGACTAGGATTCTGGCACGAAGGTGAGAAGGTCTGAGCGTCGACGAGGAGGCTGCGACTAATTAAAAATTTCTTTATATCATTACTGAGGTAAAGCGACATACTTTGGATATCGAATTAAAAGCGATATACTCTGGATCTCGATAAGAAGTGGAAGAGAAGTGGACGGAATTAGCGACGGAATTTTTCAACAAGAGTGATGGCCGAGTCCGCACACAATTTATTGCAAGACACGCAACCGTAATTGAATAGGTGTCGACATGAACATGTACGGCTGTACGATTACATCGCAGCAAACGCAGATAATATTGGGGGAAGCACCGTTTGTGGTAGGATCAAAGCTGAACGAGGAAGACACGACGACGAAGTAGGAAAATAAGTAGTCAAAGGTACGTTTTTTATTTGGAAGGTGTAGATTAGGTAGTTGTTAAGCAGTCTAGCGAAATTGTGAATATATTTGTGTTGGCCAATGTAGATATTTAATCGGCCATTGAAATGTGCTAATCATTTGTTTCATGAAGAATCGCGGCGCCGCGCTCGTGCACAGTGTAAAGTAGAGATAAAGTAGAGATAATAGAAGTAGAGATTATCGATACAAAAACAGAGAAAACAGAGATTGTATTCAAATTGTGAAGTGACGCTTTTCTTTTGATTGGAACCAATTTTAACGGCTTATGGCCGGTAGTAGAGATTCGATCACACCGAGTTCACGTTTCGCGGTGGTGATTGTACTTGGCAGCTACGGGTTAAGAAACGAGTGGCACCCGGACTCACGCCTCTCGCGTGAGCTAAGCCACCCGAGGCTCCTGCCTTGGTCTTTGGGAGGAGAGGATGGGGTCGTTAACGATTGCGACGCGGGACGTACGGTTACAATATATATATATATATTTATATATATATATATATATATATATATATATATATATATATATATATATATATATATATATATATATATATATACCATATATATATATTTATATATATCTATATAGTTATATATATATATATATATATATATATATATATATATATATATACCATATATATATATTTATATATATCTATATAGTTATATATATATATATATATATAAATATAAATATATATATATATATATATATATATATATATAGATATATATATATATAAATATAAATATATATATATATATAAATATATATATATATAAATACATATATATACATATATATATATATAAATATATATATAGATATATATATATATATATATATATATATATATATATATATATATATATATATATATATATATATATATATATATATACATATATATATATATATATATATATATATATATATATATATATATATATATATATATATATATATATATATATATATATATATATATATATATATATATATATATATATATATATATATATATATATATATATATATATATATATATATATATATATATATATGGAAATATGAATTTTTGGTCGAATGGATTTTAATACTAATGTTCTTCGAACATTAGTTAAAATTACTTCAATGCTCTAGATACTGAACCGTTTGCTTGGTAGCCAAAGAAATGAGGAGAACCCAGTAGATACCCATATTGAATCAGGATAAGGTAGTTATGAATTGACGCTACAAAAAGAGCTGCAATAGTATGAAAATAGTAAGTCGTGAAATGCCGCATGAAACTGATCTAATTAAAAGCATTGCGAAAGAAATGAATCTTTTCGAAAGTGTTGAACATAATTTGGAGCAGTTGTACCAACATTTATTGACCGTTGCACCAACAAGTATCGATTCAGAACCAGTTTTTTCCTTGGCGTTTAACATTGGGAATAAATTTAGAAGCAGGTTCGGAAACTATACTTTAGATGCTTTGCTGTTGCTTCAATATTACTTTCGAAAAAACTCTAGCGCACCTGAACCGCTAGAAACACTAATGTTCGAAGAACAGTAGAGGAATCGTGCAGGTTTTGAGTGCATATTCCACCACATGAGCTGCTCATTACGGCCAAACTGTTTCAAATGCCACGTTTTACTTTGGTCTCAAGAATGCATTTTAACTCATATGGTAGAAGGTTTCAGATATAACCACTGGCATGAATTTCAACGTTTATGAGAGCGAAACACGGGTTAATTATATTCGTTATCAGTTGCTTGTTTCACAAAACTTGGAAAGCAGCATCTCATATAACATCAATGAAGAAAATGCTCAGTGCCTGCAGCACTGTAACTGAAGTTGGTGTTTGGGGCTGCGATCCGAAAAATTTGCAGAACTTTGGGAATTGAAACATCGGTTATTTATTTTCATTGTAAATGTTTCCGGCATGAATACTGTTAGCATTTATTGATACAAAAGTAGCACAACCAACTCGGACTGGCAACCTTTTGCCAGTATCAAAGCCAAGAATATATCACATCTGCTTCACGTTGTTATATTACATTCGAAGTTATAGGAGTATAAAAAAAATTTTGGGTTACCTGCAGCGAGTTTTTTCAAATAATCGAAAGCTTTACATTTGCTGTTTATTGTCACTACAATATCATTACCAATTGAAAATTCTACGATAAAACCGCTTAATAAAGATATTGCAAACAAACACAAATCCAACAATAGCTGCCAACCCTATCGTGGCTTTTCAACCAAATTTGGCCTGAATATAATATATAATATATATGTGTTTATAATAGGTTCCAGTAATTGTATGAAATTCGTATTGATTCCATGACCGCACTGGAAGTTATAAGGCAAAAAGTTTTATTTTTCTGAGCGAATTTTCAAAACCAAAGATACAAAAATTACCATAGCTGGCAGCACTAAAACGAATTTTTGAACCAAATTTATATCAAACAGAGTTTACAGTAAGGTTCAGCTACTGTGTCAATTTCATGAAAATCTGGTAACTTATTCACATTTCATAGGGCAAAAAGCAGTTTTTACTAATGTTCGAAGAACATTAGTATTAAAATCGATTCGGCCAAAAATTCATATTTCCATATATATATATATATATATCATCAAAAAATTTCAGTGAGATAATCTCGGAAACGCGCCATCCGATTGAGCTGAAACTTTCAGGATACATTGGTGTATATGCAGAATAGGTCCAAGTCTCTTTAAATGTCAGTTATTGTTAACCTTTTGGCGCCGGCGGCCATTTAAGTGATATTTTTAATATACCTATTATTTCGTGCACAAATAATTTTCGCAAAAATTAAGTTAACGAAATAAATTTCGAACGTGTTTTACATATGAATCGGATAATGTTTTGGAATTTTTTAACCCTGTGTGTGCGCTGGGTGCCTAAAAAGAGGACGGGAAAATTTGAAAATTTTTAAATTGCGATAACTTTTGACAAAGCTATTCAATCATTACCAAATTTTTAGGACATATTGATATTAGGTAGTTGTAGATTTGTGTAGCTTTTGATGAGCGTGCTGGCAACTCTGTAGCGAGGGCAGGCACTGAAAGTGAAAACCTCCAAATCATCGTCTCTCTTGAAAAAATGCCGTTTCTTCGAAAAAAAGCCACTCATATGTAAATCTTGTGCTTTGTTTACATAACCAAAAAAAAAAAAAGATATGGTATAACGGGCACGCCTGGTAACCCTTGCCCAATTTACCTATATTTTAAGCATCAAAAACTTCTGTTCACGGAAACTCACGATCCGATGAGCGAAATTGATTGAAATTTGCAGACTGTATTGGTCTTAAATAGGACCAGGTCTGATAGAAGTGATTTTGAAATGCGGGCGATTCTGTGCCAGTGGTGCCATCTTGAAAAACCACTAAAAAAGATAACTGTTTTTAGCCCTATAAATTCTGATTGAATCGTTCGATTTTGACGCAACTCGCACAACTGCTGGACCTTACCTTAAGCCACGTTTGGTATAAATTTGGTCGAAAAATTCGGTTGGAGTTGCCAGCTATGATAATTTTGGTGTCTTCATTTTGAAAAAAAAAATTGGAAGTAAAAACATTCAAACCATCGAATAGTCAAAAAAATGTCCGTTTCTTACAATAAAACCAATCTGTATATAAATCTTATGTTTTATCTACACGTTCAAAATAAAACTTTGCAAATTTCATGTCGGACAAGAACGGTAACCCTCTCCCAGTTAACCTATATTTTTAGCATCAAAAACTTCTGTTCACGGAAACTCACGAACCAATAATCAGATACAGCTAAAATTTACAGAATGCATTGGACTTAAGTAAGACCAGATGTGATAGAAGCGATTTTGAATTGTGGGCAACTCTGTTCCAGTGGTGCCATCTTGAAAAATTACAAAGAAAAAAAACTACTTTTTGCCCTATGAAATGTGAATTAGTTACCAGATTTTCATGAAATTGGCACAGTAGCTAAACCTAACTCTAATCTCTGTTTGGTAGAAATTTGGTTGAAAAATTTGATTGGTGCTACCAGCTATGGTAATTTTTGTGTCTTTGGTTTTGAAAATTCGCTCAGGAAAATAAAGCTTTTTGCACTATAACTTCCAGTGCAGTCATGAAATCAATACGAATTTCATACAATTGATGAAATCTGTCATAAACATTATTCAAGCCAAATTTGGTTGAAAAGCCACGATAGGATTGTCAGCTATTGTCAGTTTTGTGTTTAATTGCAATATCTTTATTAAGCGGTTTTATCGTAGATTTTTCAAATGGTAATGTTATTGTAGTGACAATAAACAGCAAATATTAAGCTTTCGATTATTTGAAAAAACTCGCTGCAGGTAACTCTAAATTTCTTTATACTCCTTTAACTTCGAATGTTATATAACAACGTGAAGCAGATTTGATATATTCTTGGCTTTGATACTGGCAGAAGGTTACCAGCACGAGTCGGTTGTGCTACTTTTGTATCAATAAACGCTCACAGTTAGTATTCATACCGAAAACAATTGCAATTAAAATAAATAATCAATGTTGCAATTCACAAAGTTCTGCAAATTTTTCGGATCGCAGCCCCAAACACCAACTTCAGTTACAGTGCTGCAGGCACTGAGCATTTTCTTCATTGATGTTATATGAGATGCTGCTTTCAAAATTTTGTGATATAAGCAACTGATAACGAATATAATTAACCCGTGTTTTGCTCTCATAAACGTTGAAATTCATGCCAGTGGTAATATCTGAAACCTTCCACCATATAAGTTATAATGCATTCTTGAGACCAAAGTAAAACGTGGCATTTGAAACAGTTTGGTCGTAATAAGCAGCACATGTGGTGGAATATGCACTCAAAACCTGCACGATTCTTCTACTGTTCTTCGAACATTAATGTTTCTAGCGGTTCAGGTGCGCTAGAGTTTTTTTTCTTTGTAATTTTTCAAGATGGCACCACTGGCACAGAGTTGCCTACAATTCAAAATCGCTTCTATCAGACCTATTTAAGTCCAATGCATTTTGTAAATTTCAATTATATCTGATTATTGATTCGTGAGCTCCCGTGAACAGAAGTTTTTGATGCTAAAAATATAGGTTAACTGGAAAAGGGTTACCGTTCTTGTCCGATATGAAATTTCCAAAGTTTTACTTTGAACGTGTAGATAAAGCATTAGATTTGTATACAGATTGGTTTTATTGTAACAAACAGACATTTTTAGGATATTCGATGGTTTGAATATTTTCACTTCCAAATTTTGATTTTTTCAAATTTAAGACACCAAAATGATCATACCTGGCAGCTCCAACCGAATTTTTCGACCAAATTTCTACCAGACGTGGTTTGAAGTAAGATTCAGTTACTTTGTGAATGTCGTCAAAATCAAAAGATTTAATCAGAATTTATAGGGCTAAAAGCAGTTATCTTTTTTAGTGATTTTTCAAGATGGCACCACTGGCACAGAATCGCCTGCATTTCAAAATCACTTCTATCAGACCTGTTCCTATTTAAGACCAATATATTAGGCAAATTTCAATTAATTCTGCTTATCGGATCGTGAATTTCCGTGAACAGAAGTTTTTGATGCTAGAAATATAGGTAAATTGGGCAAGGGTTACCAGGCGTGCCCGTTGTGCCATATCAAATTTTATTTTTTGTCTATGTAAACAAAGCACAAAATTTACATATGAGTGGCTTATTTTGAAGAAACGGCATTTTTTCAAGAGAAACGATGATTCGGAGGCTTTCATTTTCAGTACCTGCCCTAGCTTCAGGGTTGCCAGCATGCTCATAAAAACCTACACAAATCCACAACTAAAAAATACCAATATGTTCTGAAAATTTCGTAATGATTTAATAGCTCTGTCAAAAGTTATCGCAATTTAAAAATTTTCGAATTTTCCCTTTCTCTTTTTAGGCACCCAGTGCACACATGGGGTTAAAAAATTCCAAAACTTTATCCAATTCACATGTAAAACACGTTCGAAATTTATTTCGTCAACTTTATTTTTGCAAAAGTTGTTTGCGTACGGAATAATAGGTATATTAAAAATATCACTAAAATGGCCGCCAGCGCCAAACGGTCAAAGATTATTAACTTTTTGTGAGGCCTGGCACTATTCCGCATATACGAAAATGTGTCCTGAAAATTTCAGTTCAATCGGATGGCGCGTTCCTGAGATTTTTTCACTGAAATTTTTGATGATATATGTATATATATATATATATATATATATATATATATATATATATATATATATATATATATATATATATATATATATATATATATATATATATATATATATATATATATATGTGGTTTCACAAACTATGCACCAGTGCACTAAATTGTCCTGAATGGAACCATCAAAAAATGTTCCTGAACCTATGCACCAATGCGCAAAAACTGTATCCTTAAATACAAGATAATGAGGTTTGTAGCGGTATGAAAATATCACTTAGTTCCTTATTCAAAACTTTATTGCAAATAAATTCAATTCTTTTTAACCAAAAATACAACAATAACTTAAAATATTAATTTCAATACACTTCACTCAATCACAAATATCAAATGGTACGGGATTAAAATTACCGTTTGCATATTGTGTGTTCTATGAACTCTATAGCATATCAACACACTATACGAAACGGTACTTTCTGGGTGTACCGTACATTAATATTACACAACCTTAACTACACGTGTATTTGTTAATGTCTTACTTACTACACTTCTTATGTTTTGTCAAAGTTATAAGTGAGTAAGATGGAATTTGAATGTTGTGTAAAGATAGCCTTATCGGCATGCGTTTACACCTATTCGAAATTCCGAGTGAAACTGTTAGTCAGAAGAGAGAAAGAAAGAACAATTAGCATTTTAAAGGCACAATACCTGAAAGAATGTGTTGCCTCAATGAGTCTAATCGCAAATAGGACGATTGTCGAGTTGGCTCTGCCTTTTATTGTGTTTTTCTGTCCTCCATCTTGAGTGGGGAAATTCTCCACATTTATGATAATCATTAAATTTGACGTTATTATTATTTGAACTTCTGATATTGTTATCTCAGAAATTCGTGAATTTAATTTTCCTTGATTACCAACTGAATATCATAATATTTGAATAATTTTCATTGAGTTTGAATAAAATTTCATGTTCCATAATTTTATTCACACAATAAATGGCGGCCTAGTCTCCACTTTCGCTTTGCTATAAAGTTGGCGGATTCTCATGTATTTCATCTCTCATATGATTTTGAGGCGCCAATTTCAGTTTGAAAAAAGAAAACAAACAAACGATATTTAGTTTATTTTATAATACAACTTTAATTTTAATGGACTATATGTATAGTTAATTACAACTATGATGACAAATTGTTTTTTGGTTATGTTGATAAGTTGCTGCAACAATATATATATATATATATATATATATATATATATATATATATATATATATATATATATATATATATATATATATATATATATATATATATATATATATATATATATATATATATATATATATATATATATATATAGAAATATGAATTTTTCGCCAAAGTGATTTTAATACTAATGTTCTTCTTCGAACATTAGTAAAAACAATGAATTTTGGCCGAATTTGTCATATGTTTCTTTATAATGTATCTTTTTATTAAAAATTGTGATTTGCTGTTGTAGTTTGTAATAAATATTAAATATTTGCCTTCATACTGTCAACGTATTGGATAATAAATATTATGGTTTTTTTCCATTAATGATATAAATTAGTAAGTAAGCAGTAACCTATTTTTTATACTGTTTTGAGCTTAATTATTGTTGTAGTTTTGACACGGTGGCACATAATTTAATCTGTTTATTAAAAACTTTCTTACTAATTTTCGAAGAAAATTAGTATAAAACTCACTTCGCCGAAAATTCATTATATATATATATATATATATATATATATATATATATATATATATATATATATATATATATATATATATATATATATATTTATTCATTCACCAAAACAAGGTTCAAAATCACATATTAAAAAAAAGGACATCAAATTAAAATAAAAAAGTATTCAATAGATGGCGCTATGTGAAACGTCTAAACGTTCCATATAAGCTACAACTTAATAGCATAACCACCAAATGTTGCTGAGGCTAAAGTACAGGTTAAAATTAGTTTGTAGTAAACCGAAATACAGTGAATTTTAAATTTTCAATTTTTGGTGTTAGCATAGCCGACCACGTGTTACTTAGACTGAAGTATAAATTAAATTCATATTATAGTGAATATAATACAGTGAAATTATTCCTGCTTTTTAATTATAAGTGTTCCGTTGTTCAAAACTCTAATTTAACTATATACATGTAAGTATTATAACATAATTATATTATTATATATATTGTTATTTCAATGCGCTATAATAGCATGTTTTCAGTTTTTTTCTTCAATATTTCAACGTTTAAATTATTATTTTCAGTCGAATGCCACCGCAAAAATCTAACCTCAACAACGCGAGGAGCAGAGAGGCACGACGCAAACGCGTTGAAAGAGCTCATCAGTCGGCAGAACAAATCACAATAAGAAATGCAGCCCAAAGAGTCCGGACAGCAGAGCGTCGTGCACAAGAATGTCAAGAACAGCGTGACGAACGTCTGCGACAGACTTTTGCAAGAACAAGAGCAGCACGAGGACGAAACATAGCTACAGCACGAGTAAAAAAACGACAGAGGCAGCGGATAAGCCGCTCATTAACACGTGCATCTTTTGTTCGTCTTGCTTTCGAATATGCTCCAAATATTAACTACTCTGCGCATTCAAAAATTGCTATCGGTGCAATGGATAAAGTATGCCAATATTGTCAGGCATTGAAATTTTTGAATGAAACACCCGGCATGTGCTGCGCATTGGGAAAAGTTGTGCTGTCACCTCTACCCACTCCACCGGAACCTTTATTATCCTTTCTGGCTGGTGATTCAGATGATTCAAAATTATTTTTGCGTAAGATACGCAAATTTAATTCTTGCTTCCAAATGACGTCATTTGGGGCAACTAAAATTTGCAATCTCGCATCCGATGGACGTAATTTTGAAATTACATTCAAAATACAAGGCCAGATGTACCATAAAATTGGATCATTGATGCCAATGCCTGATGATGATCCAAAATTTCTTCAAATTTATTTTATGGGCAATTAAGAAGAGCGCGTAACAACTCGGTGCCAATATAATTTCATTGAACAAGCAGAGGAAAGAGCAATTGTGATGTTGCTGGAAAATTTTTTAGAAGATCAAAAACAACTAATTCGATTGTTTAAAAGAGTTTCGCCACGATTGGAAAATGACAACTATCAAATCGTCATAAAAGCCGACAAAGTACCATTAGGTGAACATGCTGGCAGATTCAACGCTCCAACTGTTGACGAGGTTGATGTTATTATGGTTGGTGATCCAGTTGACAACAGAGCTATAAAAATTACACGGCGAGGCAACACCGTTCATATGACGCACTACAATATCCATTAATATTTTGGCAAGGACAGGATAAATATTATCTTAATATCAAACAGTGTGATCCAAATACCGGTAAATTTGACTATTAACTATGTATTTTCTAACTGTATGAACGAATTTTGATTTCTTATTTCATATTACTTTTTATTTTTTTTTAGGTGCTCATGGAAATAAAAAAGTTAGATCTATGAACTACTACGCACACCGATTGATGGTTAGACTAAATCAGGACAACTATATCCTTCGATATCCTCAGCTATTTTATCAATACATTGTTGATATGTATGTTAAGGTTGAAAGCGAACGCTTACGATTTATTCAATATAACCAGGCTAAATTACGATTAGAAGAATACATTCACTTACGAGATGCTGTTGTTGGAAACATCGACGGAAATTTAAACCCCAATGACATCGGTAATGCTTTCAGTTTACCTTCAAGCTACATCGCACTTCCACGGAATATGCAGGAATACATACAAGATGCGATGACTTATGTACGTCATTACGGCCGACCGGATTTGTTTATTACATTCACATGTAATCCAAGTTGGAAAGAGATACAAACTTTACTATCACCAGGACAACAAGGAATCGTCATGATATAAATGCACGTGTGTTTAAACAAAAAATGAAATCCTTAATTGATTTTATTGTTAAATATTCAGTTTTTGGTATCACACGTTGTTGGCTGTATTCGATTGAGTGGCAAAAGCGAGGTTTGCCTCATGCCCACATTTAAATTTGGCTTCAAGATCAAATCCGTCCAGAAGAAATTGATCAAATAATTTCAGCCGAAATTTCAAACCCATCAATTGATCAAGAATTATGTGATATTGTTACCAAACACATGATCCACGGGCCGTGCGGTGCTTTCAACATAACGTCACCATGCATGGAAAATGGAAAATGTAAGAAAAATTTCCCAAAGCCGCATACGAATGACACTATCACAGATATTGACGGTTATCCAATGTATCGCTGCAGAAATACTGAGAATGGTGGCCACACATTCACAATACGACTGCCGAATTTTACAAATCAAGTTGAACTTGATATAATCAGTGGGTGGTACCATACTCACCATTACTTTCAAAAACTTATGAGGCTCATATCAATGTTGGGCTTTGCAATTCTGTAAAATCAATTAAGTACATTTGTAAATATGTAAATAAAGGCAATGATTTGGCTATATTTGAAGTACAGAATGTAAATAAAAATGACGAAATAGCACGATACCAAATGGGTAGGTTCATTAGCAGCAACGAAGCTATTTGGCATATTCTTAGCTTTCCTATACACGAAGGAGACCCTTCTGTCCAGCATCTAGCAATACATCTTGAAAACGGTCAACGTGTATACTTCACTGAAGAAAATGTTCTCCAAAGAGCGCTTGAGGCTCCAAAAGCAACACTAACTGAATTTTTACATTGTGTCAAAAATCTGATATTTTTGGCCAATTCGCAAAAACATGGAAATATACTGATGTTCCACGTTATTTCACATGGAACAAATCCGGTAAAAAATGGAAACAACGAAAACAAGGAAAACCACATCCTTTCATCACAGGCATATTCAAAGCTCCGACATTGGGGCGAATTTACACGGTACATCCAAAGCAACGCGAGTGCTTCTATTTACGTTTGTTATTGGTGAATATTCCGGGACCAACGTCTTTTGAATTTCTGCGAACAGTTAATGGTCGAGTATTCAATACATACCAAGATGCATGTCGTGAACTGCAATTGCTAGAAGGCGATAATTGGGACTTAACGCTTGCTGATGCCACATTAACATCAACGCCCAATAATATTCGTCAGCTGTTTGCAATTATTTTGACGACATGTTATCCATCGCAAGCACAAATTTTGTGGGAAAAATATAAAAATTGTCTGACTGAAGACAAATTGCACCAAATTAGACAAACAGATCAATGCCAAAACATAGATTATACGCCAGAGATGTAAAATGAAGCGTTAGTGTTAATCGAGGATTTATGCATTTTAATTTCAAATTTACAACTTAATCATTATGGTGTGCCATCACCTGATCGCCCAGCCACCGACTTAGTCAACACCGATTTACAACGAGAAAAACAATATGACCTAGGTAACTTAGCAACAATTACTGACAGCAGAACAAAAAATTATTTATAATCGGATTATGCTGGCTGTTGCTGCTGAACAACAATTCGAAGAACATTAGTATTAAAATCGCTTCGCCGAAAATTCGTCATATATATATATATATATATATATATATATATATATATATATATATATATATATATATATATATATATATATATATATATATATATATATATATATATCAGCAAAATGATTAAGAGAGATAATCTCTGGAGTGGCTGATTCGATTGAGTTGAAATTTTCGGAGAACATAGATGTATATAACAGGTAGGTCCATGATTTGCTAGAATTCAGATATCTTAAACCTTTTGGCGGCGGCGGGCATTTAAGTGAATTTTCAGGTACACCTATATTTCCAAGCAGTGTAAATTTTTGTTAAAAACAAGTACTAGGAATGAAAACTTGTTATGTTTGTAGTTTGTATATGATAAAGAAGTGAAAATTTTGGGCCAGGTGTAGGCACTGAGTGCCTAAAAGTAGGCAAGGATTTTTTTTCAAATTTCGATTTATCATAACTTCTAAGAAAAACAATGGATCATCGTGAAATTTGCAGAGCGTATTGATGTAAACTAGAATTTAACACACATGGACTTTCAAGACTGTGCGGGCAACTCTGTAGCTACAGCAGGCTCCTGAAAGCAAATCCTTCAAATCATCGAGTCTCCTGAAAAATTTTTGATTTTTGAAAATAAATTCAAATTGTTGACAAATTTTGACTTTTGTCCACCAAGTCAAATAAAAATTTCAAAAATTCCGCGGTAAACAAGAACAGCAACCCGTGATCAAATTACCTCTATTTTCAGCACCCAAAATTTCTGTTCACGAGAACTGACAATCGGATTATGCGATCAATATGAAATTTACAGAACATGTTGGTATTAATTAGAACCAGGTCTGATAGAAGCGATTTTGCAATACGGGCAATACTGAGGTAGTGGTGCCATATGGAAAAATCACTGAGAAAAAAAACTGGTTTTTGGCCTATAGCTTCCGATTTAGCCACCAGATTTTAACAAAATTCACGCAGTAGGTGAACCTTACTCTAAGATAAATTTCATAGAAATTTGGTTTAAAAATTAGTATATGGACGCTAGCTACGGCAATTTTTGTCTCTTAAATATTGTAAATTTGCTCAGGAAAATAAAGGTTTTTCCCTATAACTTCCGATGCAGTGATGAAATCCAAACGAAATTCGTGTGAAAAGCATATCTTGTTGCGTTTCTATTTCTGTAGAAATTTTGTTGAAAAACCGTGAAAGAGTTGCCAGCTATGATGAATTTTGTAATTTATTGACATTTCTTTATCGAGCGATGTTGTCATAAAATTTCCAAGTGGGAATGATCCTGCAATGACAAATAACATCAAATATTTACGTTTCAAAACTTTAAAAAGTTTGGACGATGGCAACCCTAAAATTTAATTCACTCCTATAACTTACAGCACAGACATTCAATCGAAACGAAATTCGTAGGGTGGGTTTAACACAACGTGAAGCAGCTATGGTGCCAGCACATGATTGCCAGCACCAGACAGTTTCGTAAATATCGCACCAACAGATGCTTCCATTTTCTATTCATAAGCAAACTATTTACAATAAAATAAGCAACCGATATTTAAATATTCCGAGCTTTGGAAATTTTATTGTTTGTTACTTGAACCTATAACCGAGTTTATTAGTTTATTCATCTGCATCATCCCCCTTCTATGGTAAGCATAATTTATGACAAATGACTTCGATTATATAAAAGCACTAAAACATCATATAAAAGCAAAGCATCCAAGTTATATATCTATATGCTTTTAGAATCGTCAAAAATTGGTGCAACTGCACCAAGTTTTTTTATATAATGTTATTTTATTTGAATAAAGCTCTTTGCCCTATAGCCTCCAGTACAGTCATGGTATCATAACGAAATTCATATGACAAATTTAAATTATTGTAGACAATGTTCAGTATAAATCTATTTTGAAAAACAATGATAGGGTTGCCAGCTATCATTGTTTTTGTATTTTTTGAAATAGCTTTAGTAAGCGATTTTATCATAAAATTTTCAAATCGTAGTGGCCTTGTAGTGAAAATACACACCAAATACTAAGATCTAGAAAATTTGAAAGCTCTTGCGAATGGTAACCCTAAATTTCCTTGTATCCCTATTACTTCCAATGCAGCGATTGGATCAACACGAAATTCGCAGAGCAGGTTGACTTCAACGTGAGGCAGATAGGACTGCTAGCACGAGGTGTTTTTGCTATTTTGGTACCAATAAATGCTTGCATTAAGTATTCACATCGCGAATATACAATATATAACAATATATATGACAATACGTACAATATATAATATATAAGACAATAAGAACAGTATAACAACAATATATAACAGTACACTCAAAATCTGCACAAATCCTCTACTGTTCTTCGAACATTAGTATTTCTAGCGGTTCTGATGCGCTAGGGTTTTTTTTTCTTGGACGCGCCAGGTGGAACCGGTAAGACATTTTTAATATCATTGATTCTTGCCAAAATACGGTCACAATAAAAAATTGCATTGGCAATTGCATCGTCAGGCATTGCGGCTACTTTGCTAGATGGTGGGCGAACGGCACATTCAACATTCAAGCTGCCATTGGACATTCATAATAAACCAAATGCAATATGTAACATAAAAAAGAATAGTGGAATAGCTGCAGTGTTGCGGAAGAGTTCAACTATAATTTGGGATGAGTGCACAATGGCTCACAAATATTCACTCGAAGCATTGCATAGAACTATGCAAGATTTAAATGGCAATGATAAACTTTTCGGTGGTGCTCTTTTACTTTTGTCTGGTGATTTCCGCCAGACCTTATCAGTTATATCTCGCTCTACTTTCGCGGATGAGGTTAATGCATGTTTGAAACAATCATTCTTATGGCGAAGTGTTGAAACACTTCGATTGACCATAAACATGCGCGTACGATTGCAAAATGATCCATCAGCACAAATATTTTCCGAACAATTACTAGATATTGGGAACGGTAAAATAGAACTGCAACCAAATACGGATTGCAATAAACTGCCAGACAATTTCTGCACTGTTTTTCGGGCAAAAAAAATGAATTGATTCAGAGTATTTTACCGGATATACACAGTAATTACTTAAATCATAACTGGCTCAGTCATCGGGCTATTTTGGCAGCCAAAAATTTTGATGTTGACGAAATTAACTTCCAGATACAACAGTTGTTACCAGGCGATCTGATGTCTTTCAAATCAATCGATACTGTTGTTAATGAAAATGGTAGTGTAAATTTTCCAATTGAATTTTTAAATTCACTAGATATGCCTGGAATACCACCACATAATCTTCGATTAAAGATTGGTTCACCTATTATTCTCCAGCTTAATTTGAATCCACCTCAATTATGCAACGCGTTTGCGCGTTTGGTCATCAAAAAGATCACCGGAAATATTCTTGAAGCGACTATTTTAACTGGAAAGTTTAAGTGAAAGTGGTCCTGTTGCCACGTATTCCAATGATACCGTCAGATTCTACCATACCCTTCAGAAGGTTACAGTCTCTAATTCGTTTAGCTTTTGCCATGTCTATAAATAAGTCTCAAGCCCAAACAATGTCCATTTGTGGTTTAGATTTGGAAAATCCATGTTTTTCTCATGGGCAGCTATATGTTGCATGTTCACGTGTAGGAAAACCGTCGAACCTATTTGTGTTAGCTAAAGACAGGTTAACCAAAAATATTGTGCACCAATTAGTGCTTCATTAAATTGAAATTGAAAGTATTTATAATTCGAAATAATAAATATTATTGTTAAAAGATTTTAAACTATCCACCCTACCTACCTCATTTATAAGTTTTAGTGTTACATGTTATTTACTAAAAACTTTGTAATATACTCATTTGTTACAAACTTGAATAAAAATAATAATGAATTTTAAATTTAATTCTTTTGTATTGATTTTTGCTTTGCATCAACTATACGAAAATTTTGATCAATTGTGTTCAAAGTCCTTCCCCTTCAAATCCCAAACCAGTAAATTTTTATACCAGCTTTAACGTTTCCGTCTTCGTTCGTAAATAATAATTTCATTGTAATAAGGGGTATCGGTAGTAGAAAATCAGTCATGAAGGTCGCCATGTTTTTTTTACAAATGGCATCTATGTAAAGAAGCATGGTGGTGCCCATGTCTGATGTTCTCCTAGCGTTCCCCTTAAATAGTTTACAACAATGTAATATGACAAAAATGTTAGCCACAGCAACGCGTGGCCGGGTCAGCTAGTTTAATATATTGAATTGATTTTTTTGTATACGGTTTTCAATAAATAAAGGTTTGATATAACTCAATCAGAAATATTTTTCAATCGGTATTTTTTTTTTATTGAAGCTCAAAAACAAATTTGAAAGGTGTGCACTCACTTTTGACGCTCACAGTATATCATAAAAAAATGTCAGTGAAAAAATCTCAGGAACGCGCCAACCGATTGAACTGAGATTTTTGGAATACATTTGTGTATATGCAGAATAGTGCCAGGTCTCACAAAAAGTTGATAATATTTAACTCTTTGGCGTCGGTGGCCATTTTAGTGATATTTTAAATATACCTATTTTTCTGTCAAAAAATAACTTTTGCAAAAATAACGTTTATGTTATGAATTCTGAACGTGGTTTAAGTGTGAATATGATAATGTTTTTGAAATTTTTAACCTTATGTGTGCGCTAGGCACCTAAAATGTGATTGGGAAAATTTGAAATTTTTTGAATTGCGATAGCTTTTTACTAGATCATCAAGTTAATATGAAAGTTTGTTTTTTTCCCCCCTAGTGTAGATGGCAAAAAAAAAATCTGCTTATAAGATCCCCGGGTGACCTTTCACCACGAGGTATGTGAGGTTTGACTCACTAAAAAAAGGACCATCTACAAGCTCACGAAGTTCCGAATCGGGACCCGCCTAAGCACTGTTTCGACCCGGTCGTGCTGACTCACCCATTGGTAACCACGGACTTCAAGAACTACCACAGCTTATGGGTCGGTAAGACAACTCTCCTCCCGCTTTATGCGCAGCACTTTCTCAACGTATGTTGAGACTGCGCGCCAGTTCTCCTCGTTTCGCAGCATTGCATCCACGATTGTTTCAGGCGCTACCAGGCCGATCGTGGACTCAATGGTACGCCTCAAACTTGCGAAGCGACTGCACATAAAGAATTTGTGTTGAGCATCATCGAGCTCAGTCACACAGTACTGGCAGTACGGTGTGACCACCGTACCCATTCTGTTCACATTTCATCGTAAAACATACGTTCCGTTCGGTCGTGTCAAAAAGTTCTCGTTCAACTTCCCAGTTTTCTACATATTTTAGTACTCCTGCGACTTAGTGAAAGTTTTGACCGGCCCCTTACGACCTTTCGTGTAGTTGCTATTGATAGTGGAAGTGTGCGAAAGCTTCCTTAATTCCCAAGACATAATTTTACAATTTTCTTCTGTGAACGGTTCTTGTTGCTGTTTACTACATACCAATCCGACCCGCTTTTCAAGTTATTGTTGGTGCCAATCTATGCTGTTATTAATCGTTCGGCTTGCGTGTCATTTAGACTAGACAGTTTCCTGATATTATCCGCGCCCCAATCCTCACCTTGTGATCTTTTGTGCTTTCTACAGCTTGATCAATAACTTGAAGTGGTGTGAAGCTGTGCTCTCATAGACTATAGTTAAGACACTTACCTATGCTTCCATTACTTTAGAACTTCTAAGCTTTTAGTGATCACTCGATCCTTACTTTATTCTATTTTCTTACCGGCTCGCTAGTGTTGTGCTTTTAAACCGCGGTGTGGAGTCTGGACACTCACCTAACTTTTGTCGGAGTGCTGCCATAATTGTGCATCCTGTTTGGGAAGTGCTACCACATCTACATTTTACTGCTGGTTTTCGATTTTAATTTCAATTTTAATTTTAACTTTTCGATTTTAATTTGAGAATTCAACTATTCTTATTATATTCTTTTTTTTTCTTTTTTGTCCTGCAATACCATCATCAACCATGTCACTTTGTTCCGCTAACTCCTGTTGCGACAAAGCCGAAAAAACTCCACTAATTACTAGTTTTGGATTTTGCGGCTTATCGTTTCACGCGAAGTGTGCAGGTCTCACTGCACCTATGGGGGACTGTATCAAGCGCGCGGATTCGGGTATACATTACTACTGTGAAAAATGCCGGAAACATTCGATTCTTACTTACGTGGATAGACTTCGTGCCAATTTACGGAATTTTACTGTGCTTGAGGTCTCTTTCAACGCATTACATAAGCAGCTAGAGGATTCCCGCAAGGAGACCGAAAAGCTCCTAAAGTTTGCTTTGACTGAGCGTCCATCTACTTCCGCGTCGCAAGATGCGCTGGCTGTTAGTGATGCAATCGTACCTCCCGCCTCACCTGTCGGTCCTGCGCCTTCTCTTCCTGGTGGAATCTGATTTCGAAGTCAGAAGCATCAAATTTCAATTCAGACCCAGCTGCAACAGCCTTCTAATCAAGCTCAGCCTGTTCGTATTTCCGTGGAGCCGATGCCACATACGGATCTTCAAATAATTAATTCACCGAGTATACAGATTCAGCCTAAAACTCTTTCCAAGCCTCAGGCTCAGCGTAAGCGACAAACGCCGCATCGTGTCGTTAACCTCCACGCGCCCAACATCCAGATGCGTTCGGATGATAAGACTGAGCCTGTTACTGTTCCTGATAACCAGGTTGTTACTTTGTGCGATGCTCCGCCAATACCTGTGGCATTGCCTCCTCTCCAAATTTTCGTCAGTCGGGTAACCTACGGAGTTTTTGCAGAGGATATAACAAACTTCATCACATCTAGGCTTGGTTTTTCGCCTAGCATCTTATCATGTGTTAAACTCACGCCTGATAACTTACCGGATAGAGCTATTGCCTCTTTTAAAATCATCGTATCTGCTGGCTTGAATATCGTTCTTGCGTCGGAGTTTTGGCCAGCTGGCATCCTTGTTAAAGAATTTCAACAACGACAACGGAAACATTTTCTGAACAACGCCAAACGAGTCTTACACGCCTAACAAGTAGATCTACTTCACTTTGTATCTTCTACCAGAATGTTCGTGGTTTGAGGACTAAACCTAAGGAAGTTCTGCTCGCGTCTACTTTAGACTTACATCACGTTATCTGTTTCACTGAGACATGGCTTAATGACAATATTTTGAACAGAGAATTCCTTCCATGTTATACTGTTTTCCGGAGAGATCGTGATCGGGTTTCTTCTTGCAAAGCCGATGGCGGAGGGGTCTTAATTGCTATCCATAACACTCTTCGTGGAGCAATCTGTGCCGAGTTTGTTCCTTCTCCTCCTGTTGAGTGTATTGTTGTACGTGTTATCCTTTCCCCATCTTCCGACCTATTTGTCTGCTGTGTTTATATACCATGTAACTTGTCTGTTACTGCCTACGAACGTTTTTACGCTGAGCTTTCCTGTTTCATCCTCTGTCGATTTCCTTTAACTCCCCTCCTAATTTTAGGTGACTTTAACATGCCCACTGTGGAGTGGGACACCAAAAACCTTAGTTTCCTATCCAACAACCACCTCTCTGTTGCGACTTCGTCCTTTCTTTCATTTTGTTCTTGTTCCCAAATTAACCACCTTCGTAACACTAATAACAGAATCCTCGACTTAGTCCTTACTAACGTTCCTTTAGACTCCCTTTCTCTCTCTCCTGCTCCCTTTGCTTATGTGCAACCTGATTCTCATCACCCTCCTCTCCTGCTTGATGTTGACCTGAACTTCCAGGTGAAGAATAAATGTCCTTCTTTTCAGCGTTACAATTTCTTCAAAGCTGACTTTCAAAAAATGTCCTCCGAAATCAGTCTTATCAATTGGTTTTCATTTTTCAAGGGATTGGATGTTGATTGTACATTGTCCAAGTTCTACTCTTTCTTTTCTAACCTTATCTTTCGTTTTACTCCCATTAAACGTCCTCTCAAACCTAATGATGTCCCTTGGTTCACGTTGAAAGTCTCTGATGCTCTTAAAGCTAAGGATAAAGCTCGTGAAAAGCTGAAGAAGACGGGCTCATCCTCTGAACTTCAGGAATTCCGTAGTTTGCGTTCTAACGCTAAAAAAGTGCTCAAGCAGGCAATGCGTGATTACTTTTCGAACATCGAGGCTTCAATCTGTTCCAATCAATCTAAATCCTTTTGGTCCTACATCCGTTCCCTCAAATCCAATTCTTCAGTTTCTGATTCTATGTCTCTTGATGATGTTACTGCTTCCACTCCTCAGGCTATTTGTGATTTGTTTGCTGCCTTTTTTCCTCCTCCTTTAAAAAAACCCACTAAATACCTCTATAGCTCCCACTGTCTCTTGTACCTCTCCTGCATTACCTATGTTTAGTACTAATCCTTTGGAAGTTGAAATCCTTTTGCATACCTTAAATTCGAATGCCAGTTCCGGTCCTGATGGTATTCCTAACATCCTTGTCAAATCCCTCTCATCCACGCTCTGTGTTCCTTTAGCTATCCTTTTCAACATAAGCCTTACTTCTGGTGTATTCCCTTCTTTATGGAAATCCGCCAATATTTTCCCAATCTTCAAATGTGGTGATCCTTCCGTTGTTTCCAACTATCGTCCTATATCCCTCCTCTGCTGTTTCAGTAAAATGCTTGAACGTCTTGTCTACAATAGAATTTATCCTTTCCTACAGCCCTTACTTGCTCCTGAGCAGCATGGTTTCTTCAAGGGTCGCTCTACATCGGCCAATCTTATAGAGTTCCCTAATTTTGTAGCCTCTGCCTTCGATTGTCAACTTCAAGTTGATGTAATCTACACAGACTTTTCGAAATCTTTTGATTCTGTGAACCATAACCTGCTGCTCCTTAAACTTAATGGCTTTGGTGTTTTTGGTCCCCTCCTCTCCTGGTTTTCCTCTTATCTTCATAGTCGTCCCTGCAGTGTTACTTTTAATGGTTCCATTTGTTCTCCTATTTTTTGTTCTCCTATTCTCACATCCGGAGTTCCTCAAGGTTCTATTCTTGGCCCCTTACTTTTTATATTGTTTGTCAATGACCTTCCTTCTGTAATCAATTCTCCTTGTCTTTTATATGCGGATGACTTAAAATTATACAGAGCAATCAGGTCCGCGAACGATTTTCACCAGTTGCAAGCTGATTTGTTTGCTCTTAATCTCTGGTGTCAAGACAACTTTTTGCCTCTGAACATTTCGAAGTGCCACCAGATGTCTTTCGCATATAAAAATACTCCACATGTGTTTTCTTATTCTTTGTCTGGTATTTCCCTGTCAGTTGTCCAGCATTTTAGAGACCTGGGTGTGGTGTTTGATTCGAAATTAAGATTTGATATTCACGTTATGAACATGACGTCCAGGGCCTCTAGGATTGCTGGATTTGTTTTGCGTTCTTCCTATATGTTTACCAACATTTCCTCCTGTATTCATTTATATGTCTCCTTAGTACGCAGTATTCTAGAATATGCGTGCCAAATCTGGTCTCAACGCTTTCAGTACTTATCTGATGCTATTGAATCTATTCAGCGCAGGTTCACTCGCTCACTTCTTTTTAAATTTAATATCCCCTATTGTCCCTACTCCTCTCGTCATTCCCTCCTTCGTATGTCCTCGTTGCAATCACGGAGGTTGTTCCTCGATGAGCGTTTCCTCTTCAAACTTTGCCAAGGCATTTTCTTGACAGATCTCGGTTCACAGATAACCAGACGTGTATCCAACCGTCCAAGTCGTTCTTCTGAAGTTTTCTCTGTTCCTTTTGCACGTACGGAAGTCTACTTCCATTCGCCTTTGCTGCGCCTACCCAGAACGCACAATGCCCTTAAGCTTGGTCCTCTCCCCCAATCTTTTTTACAATTCAAGCATGTATTAAATATGTCAACTTGAATTGCTACTTACCTTAGTCCTAATTTTAGTTTTTAGTTTTCTAATTTTAGTTTTTAGTGTTCTAATTTTAGTTTTCTAATTTTTAATTATTTTAGTTATTTCTTTTCCTTTTTCATATTTCTTTTTTTGTTATTTTTGCTTTCTTGTTGCTGTAATTGGAATTATATCTGTAGCGCAAGGGATTAATAAATAATAAATAAATGTATTTCCTGAAGTAACCGTGCCCTGTCAAAAATTGACAAAGTTAAAAGTTTACCTCTCCGTGGCTCCGGTTAAGCCAAGGCTCAATAAGACCAATTAGCTTAGCCGTCCAGCGTCCTTTATTACTTTCACTCCAACGTTGTAGCCAAAGTTGGAGGGTCAGTGTACGCGCGTGCGTCAAAGCCTCCGTTCTGTCCAGCTCTGAGCGAAAGAGGTACCCTTCCTTGCGTTCTCGCGCTAGCAGATCGATCGGGATTACTCCCGATACAACCATCACAGCCTCTTCCGAGACCGTGTGGTAGCTACAGGCGATTCGCAGGGCACCCCTGCGCTGGACACTGGCAATGCGCTTTCGGAACTTCCTAGTTCGAAGCGCATCTCCCCAAATTTCGGCGCCATATAGCAAGATGGAATTGGTCGTCTCCATCAGCAGTCTCCGTCTCGTCTCACTGGGTCCATCAGCGTTGGCCATTAGCCTACTCAGCGAAGTGACGACTACTAGAGCCCTATCACATGCCCTGCGGATATGATCCCAATACGTCAGCTTGGTGTCCAGGGTCACTTCCAGATACCTGGCCGACTTGCTGGTCTGGATCTCAACGGAGCCAACTGTCATGGTATGACAGTTGGTATCCTCCGCTTCGTCAGCATGACAATCTCTGTCTTTGAGACTGCCAGCTGGAGGCCGTGCTCAGTAATTCACCGATCCACTCTTCTCATAACTTGATTAAGTCTAAGTTTAGCGAAATCGGTAGATCTAGAAGTGATTACAGCTGCGACGTCATCAGCGTAACCTACTAGGAACACATCCGCAGGCATTTCCAGGCGCAGCAGATCATCGTACATGATGTTCCAGAGGTCAGGTCCTAAGATCGACCCCTGTGCCGCACCTGAGGTGACAGGCCTCCTTCTGACTCCGTCCTCTGTGTCGTAGAGCAACCATCGGTCCCCGAGGTAGTCTCGCATCATGGCCAGCAAGTAGCCAGGGATACTGAACCTCCCCTCAAGCGCCATATGGATGTCTGTTCACCTCGCCGAGTTGAAGGCGTTTTGCACGTCAAGCGTTCCCCGCAACAACCTCTGAGATGGCATCGATTTTTGAATGCCCTTTCCGGAAGCCGTGCTGCCTGCAAGAAAGATCACCAGCTGATCTAACTGCTGACAGCAATCGCGGCTTTAGTAACCCTTCGAGAAGCTTTCCAGCAGTGTCCAGCATGCACAGCGGGTGGTATGCCGATGGGCTGCCCAGGTTACCCTTCCCCTTGTTTACAAGTACCAGTCGAGCCACTTTCCACCGTGACGGGAAGACCCCCACGACTAAACATGAATTATACAAATCCAATAATAGACGCGGTTGACTCTCCGCCACGACTTTAAGTGCCTCGACCGGAACTCCATCAGGCCCCGAGCCCCTCCGGTTCTTCATCCTGGATACCGCATTGCTCAGCTTCTTGTCCGTAAAAAGAGGAACATCCACCTGGGTGACGAGTATGGGCGCATCAATCTTTGGCGGATGCACCGGGAACAGCAAGCCAACGATGCGCTCCATGGATTTCGCATCCATGAGAGTGTTAGGTCGCATGCAGCCAAGTCTGCGAGTGATCGATTTGTAGCCATCTCCCCACGGGTCTGAGTTGACCTCACAAAGAGCCTGCCTTTTGGCACTTTTTACTCCTCGTGATGGCCTTGGTCAGCTCCCTCTTTGCCGCAATATAGGCAGCAGATAGCTCAGCCACTCCCGGCCTATTTCTGGCTCGCTGTGCCCTGCGCCTGCACGCCAAAGCGATGCGCCGCAGTTCGGCAATTTCTTCGTTCCACCAGTACGCATGTTGCCTCCTACGAAAGGGCTTCCGTTTGGGCATTGAAGCCTCACACGCCCTGCGAATCCACCCCATGGTGCTATTAACAGTGGCCTCTACTGCTGCACGAGTCACTGCGGTCTCAGATATTAGAGGCTCCCGTCCCAAGCTCGAAACGAGCGATGCGACCATCTCGTTCCTGTTAAGTTTAGCGTCATTCCAGCCTAGCCACTTACAGGAAGCACCTTGGCGTCTTTGCCTACTCTCAGCAATTTGGAAGATGATGTAATTATGATCACTTGCAGTGTAATCTTCCATCACCTTCCAATCGCTGACGAGTGCCGCGAGTCTCTCCGATGCCATGGTGACATCGGGAATGGATTCGCCAAAACTTGGCCTTCGGAATGTTGTCGTCGAACCCGTATTCAATACCAACAAACCCAGCCTCGATGCCATATCAACTATGCGCCGTCCGCGAGTGTTTTCAGTGGGCATGCCCCACTCCAATGCCCTTGCATTGAAGTCACCCCCTACGATAACATTACCAGCGATGCCGCGGAGAGAGTCTTCCAGTGAGCTAAGTTTGACTCCGAATTCCTGCATTGAGTCATTCGGAGACAGGTAGCAGCTCACAAAGGTGATCCCTCCGTATGTCACCCACACGTGACCGTTCCCTGAGCCGCGGGCGCCGATGCGGGCCCTCTGCCCGTCAGCGATCCAAATCGCCGCATACCCCGTAGCATCTGCCAGCCAAACGGACGAATTCCTCCCCCTATAAGGCTCGCTGATCAATATGATCTGAGCCTTATGTTCGCGGACTAGTTGCGTTAAGAGGTCGTCCGCAGCTCTGCAGCCCTGCAGGTTGCCTTGAAGGACTCTCATGTCCTACCCTGCTTTTTCTTTGCATCGAGTGCGTCTCTGAAAATCCGACACGCAATTGATCCCATCAGATGCTTAGCGCCATTCGCGCCATGTTTCTCAGTGCATAATATGCACTGAGCCTGTGCAGAGCAGTCTGCTGCCCGGTGGCCAACCTGCCCACACTTCCAGCAGCTGGTGCTCCGGTCTGGACCCTTACAGCTACGCCTTGTGTGGTCGTAGCCTAGGCACCGGTAGCAGCGTGTCACCTCAGCCCACCTTCGCACTCGGGCATTTATCATTCCTACCCGGACTCGACCAGACTTGAGGATTTTGGATGCTGGTGCCTCATCCAGCTCCACCACGGCTCTCCTCTGTTCCCTTGTGTTGGGAGGGAAGAGTGTGGTTTTCACCTCGCCGGCTCCTTCCTCTCCAGCCTCGCGTTTGATGGAGGATGTCACCTCTTCGCTTACTGTGAGGCAATCGAGTTCGAGAAGCTCAATCTTAACTCTAGGAGCTTTCTGGCGGCTTGAAGCTTCACGTCCCCATGGCCATCTACGGCGGCCCGGATCGAATCCTGCAATTTCGCGCGGTCATCGCCGCGCGATTTCCAAAAGGACCCCTCCTTCTGCTGTCTTTCTGATACGCTTTGCTAGCGTACCAGTTTTATCCGGAGAAACACTTTGGCGGATGGCCCCCAGGACCTCCGCGTAAGTCTTCCCCGGAGCCAGTTTTACTAAAATAGCGTCTATTTTTTTCCCTCGCCGTCTTTGTCTGTTATTCTTCTTCCTTTTTTTTCTTCGGCACTGTTTTCTTGCCGCCTTGTGGTGTACACTCTTTCGGAGCCTTTGCCGGCCCAGCGGGTGTCACTGGTGTTTTTGTGATGCTGCCCTTTTTCTTTTTGTGGGTCACCGTCACCCACTTCCTGAGGTCAGAAACTGGCACCTCCTTCCTCACCCGGACTTCCTGAATATCTTCAGGGCTAGATTCAGCCACGCGCTTATTTTGTCGTGGCCGATTTACTCCCGGGGCCTCTATAAGAGTGGCTGACTCAGCGATCTTTTCCTCCAAGACCCGCTGGTAGTCTACCTCTGCCTTCTGCCAGTTCGCCCGGCAGGTGAAGATGACCTCAAAGGCCTCTTGCAGCTCCAACATACCGTCCTTGACGTGCTTTGATATATTCCTCTGCGCGTTGGTGGCTTGAAGCATTTTATGAAGGATACGTTGACACTTCCTCAACATATCCTCCTCAGCCACTCGCTCACGCTTTATGTACTCCTTTCTAGGGGATACACGTGCAAGCGGCATATTTTCCTCTGGAGCTCTTGTTTCAGTGCTCCCCCGTGGATGACTCTTCGGGGTCTCCATATCGTTACGAGCGAGTTCAGCGGTTTCGGCTTCCGGGGCATTTACTGCGCACCCGGAACCGATCAATTCCTCAATTCGCGTTGAATTGTCCGTCGGAGGGGGGGTCCTCTGGACCCTTGGCCTCCTCGCAAACACAGAACGGTCGATAGTGGCGCCTCCTTCGCCCTGCGTCGCCGCTGTCGTCTCCATGTTCTGTTGTCCGTCTGTCTTGTCATTTGTGTCATTTTGTTTATGTAGTGTACTCAGTTTTGTTGGGTCCCAACTCAGAGCCGCTATCTCCACTCGGATGTGCAGTCGCCTTAATGACCTCGTGGTAATCTATGCAGAGCAGGGAGGCCGACGCGAGGGTTGATCACCAGCCTTCATGGGGCTGGATCTCAGAGCCAGGTCAGCGGTAATCGGGAACAATGTCAACCGAACCTGCACCACCAACTCAACGGTGCGGGCTTTGAACGTACTCGGAGACTTGCCAGGTTTTAACGGGACGGAGACGGCATGACATTAGCCTGGAGCCGTTCACGCTCGGATTTCATTCCGGCGGTACCGCGCATAGATCGACTAGGTCCAGAATGCCATAACCGCCAGCCTAGATACATTTTTCGCTGATCGTCGATCGTGCCTTAAACCATTAAGCCAAGCCAGGTCATGCCATAAAAAATCCTTGCTGCCATTGCCAGAAATTCCAATCATCAATCAAGTCGTAAAGCTATGAGAAAAGCCGAGTCGTACCGGTTGTTGGGCCATTTTGCGTTACCCGGGGTGCACCGCGAGGAGGTGACCCAACATTACACCCCCAATATGAAAGTTACAGGATATATAAATGTTGTTAAGTTGTACATTTGCATGGTTTTTGATGAAAGTGCTGACAACTCTGTAGCTACGGCAGACACTGAAAGTGAAAACATTCAAACCATCAAATCTCCTAAGAAATTGCCGTTTTTTACAATGAAAACCAACTTGTATACAAATCTAATGCTTTGTCTACACAGTCAAAGTAAGTTAGGTTGTACCGGCTGGCACATGGCCACACATAAACCTACCGATCCGTAGTGATACCAGATAAATGGACCTCGAGAAAGGGATTCAGTCCAAGCGGCCATGTCCAGGATGTCCTTCAGCTTTTGCTCTGCCACGTGCGAGAGATCCACCAGCCAGGGCTCACCGAAGTATCGCATTCTGGTTTTCCCCAGTGCCGGGCAGTGACACAGGAGATGCTGGATAGTTTCTGAGACCCCCGGATCTTGACACCTTCTACAGGTGTCGCTCGTTAGGAGTACCATTTTCATAGCATGTGCTGCTACAAGACAATGACCAGTAATGATACCAACGAGTCGTTTTCAGTCAATCCGCGCTAACTTGAGGAGGTACTTGGTCGATGCGAGATTGTATGACCCCCACATGATTTTAAATACCCTGCAGGTCTGAGTTTCACCCCATCTACGCGACGCACCCTGCATCATTTGGGAGTCGATAGAGTACTTAATCGTCTAGATAGGAGTAAGGATGTTAACCGCTTCCAAAAGGGGAAGAATAGCCCCATACTTGGCTAACGCATGCGCCTTCTCATTTCCATCAATACACTTATGACCGGGAGTCCAGAAGATTCTGACTCTTCTGCTGTTACCCAGTCTGTTCAGGGTCTGAATGCAATCGAATACACACTTCGATTTGTATGTATGAGACAGCAGTGCTTTTGCCACCGCTTGACTGTCCGTAAAGATGTTTAATACTTCACTAGTACTATCCTTGGCATGTATCAGATCTGCGGCTTTGCGTATCGCAAACACCTCCGCCTGGAAAATACTACAGTGATTCGGAAGCCTGAAAGCTCCTTCCATAGCTGCATCTGCAGAATAAACTGTAGCACCCACTCCTGCAGCTGTCTTCGAGCCGTCAGTGTAGATGCTAAGAGCTGCAGGACACATTTGTCGATTCCATTCTTGCCCATCTCCCACAGTTGCTCGATATCTCCGCTCAAAGCACAGAGTGGGAACCAGGAAGTCAGTGCTTCTTGCGTAACCCCGTTCAATACTGCTGTGGCCAAATGATCCTGGCTCGAAGTTCCCTGATTCCCTAAGCCTGACAGCAGCCTTTGCGGCAGTGCCTCTAATAAAGAGATCAAGCGGGAGGAGATGAAGCAGGACGTTCAGAGCAGACGAAGGAGTCAAGGCTAAGGCACCTGTAGTGCAGAGGGCCACCAACCGCTGAATTATATTCGCCATGCCAGCAAAGATGCTTTTATTCACTGCTGGCCACCAGACAAAGCATTCGTAAACAAGGATCGGCCTAGCTATCGCCAAGTAGATCCAGTACGTTAAGGCAGGGCTTAGACCCCACGTTTTACCCAGCACCCTCTTGCTGGCATAAATCGCGTTGCTTGCCTGCTTAATTCTTTCCTCTAAATTCGCCTTCCATGCGAGCTTACTGTCCAGAATAAGACCCAAGTACTTAGTTTGTAACTTGAGACCTAACCTGGAGCCGCCCAGCATGATATGGTCCAAATCCGGGGTTTTATACTTCCTCACGGTATTCCCCCACTCCTCAACCAGCCCTTGAGAGTACTTGATGAGCTGACCAAGGGTATGTGGAAACCTACCCGAGACTTAAATTGCATTGTCGTCAGCGTGAGTCCCTTGCTTTCCACAACCGTGAGTCCCTTGCTTTCCAACTTTCCCAGAATTGAATTAGCTACAAGGTTCCACAAGAGAGGAGATAGGATCCCTCCCTGCGGAGTGCCTCTGCAGACTTTTCTTGTAATTTACGCACCCGATATGAGCCTGTGGTGAAGCATGTTGCCTATGAAGCTACAAATAGCGGGGTGAGTGTTATGTGCGTGGAGGCTCTCCATAATAGCTGTTGTGTGCACATTATTGAAAGTGCCTTCAATATCTAGAAAGGCTCCCAAGGCGTATTCTTTGTAATGGAGTACCCTTTCAATTTTGAGGACTACCCTATGGAGAGCAGTTTCAACAGATTTTCCTTTCATATACGCATTTTGAGCTCTCGATAGTGTTTGAGTACCAAATCTTTGTTTGATGTGAAGATCAAGTAATCTTTCGAAAACTTTAAGGAGAAAGAAAGTCAGGCTAATTGGTGTGTAGTCCTTCGGATACGCATGGTTGACTTTACCTGCCTTGGGTATAAATACAACCTTAGCAGTCTTCCAGGCTGCAGGTACATGGCTTAGCACTAGGCAACCTTTGTAAATTTGTGTTAGCCAGGAAACAGCAAGCATACCTGTTGTTTGAAGCATGGCCGGCAGAATTCCATCCGGACCTGGAGACTTGAAGGGCTTGAAGATGTCAATTGCCCAGACAAGCCTCTGCCTGGTGACAACTTTGCCAATGCCTTTGATGTCATGCAGATCAGACGCCTGCACACGAGTTAAAGGGGTGGAGTCATCCAAAAAGCCCGAAAAGTGAGTGTCTACGAGGATCTTCAGCGTTTCCGAGCTGTTGCTCGTCCACTCCCCATCAGACCTGTATAACAGGCTAGGCGTGACAGGGCGTTTAGCCAGCAAGTTTCTAAGTCTTGCCGTCTTCGAGGTGGATTCAATCCCACAGTACAGCTCTTTCCAGGAGCTCCATTTGGCTTTCTTTATTTTCATTTTGTAGAGCCTAAGTATGTCCTTGTATTCGTCCCAACATTCCCTATAGTCAACTACTTTGGCCAACTTAAAGAGTTCTCGTACCTGTCTTCTGCGACAACTCAGGTGTCTGTTCCACCAGGGTGGCTTAGGTTTGCGCTTTGAACAGACTTTGGGACAGGATCGTTCAAAAAATTATACCAGTTTACCAGTAAGAGTGTTGACCGAAGATTCCAGGCCAGCTACAGAGCTTATCCTGGGAGGAGGGCCTAAGTCGTTGGTCACTTCCTGTTTGAAGTTTTCCCAGTTTGTTTTCCTGGGGCTGCAAAACTACCGAGAAATGCGAGTTAGATTGAAATTTAAGCTGTAACTAATGTAACAAAAGTTAGAGAATGATGGACTTCCAAGAACCCTCTAATTCTCTATTAACTGTTCATAAGCATCATTGTGAAGAGTTATGTCTAGAACGTTAACACTTCGAGGTCCCCTAAAAGTGGGGGTGTTTCCTAGATTTGCCACAGCTAGATCATAATTAATAATAAAATTGAGTAAAGACTCACCGCTATTGTGTGCCATGTAGGCGGATGCTATGAGCACCTGCTCCTCCTCGTCTCCCTTACATGCCACCACCGTCAAATCGTCTGTGCTGAAATTGGACAGAAGATAAGCGTGAATATCCTTCCTCACCAGTATAGCCGTTCTTACTCTTGCTACTGCGGTGGGGAAGAACAGATTGAAATCCTGTAACGCCAGTCCCGCAACCCGACCCCCCGCAGAAATCCACGATTCCTGAACCAGCGCCACATCAAACTTCGTCAAACTTCGTCGAGTATCTGCGTAGTTCGGCCGAGGCCAATTTACTGCGGTGCTGATTGATCTGCAGTAGTTTGAGTGCTGGCCGCGGCATCCTCTTTGACCGGCGCCTCTTCTTTCTGGAAATCGGCCGTTGTACTTTGCAGGTCAACGGTGCCCAGATCCCGCTCAATCTCGCCAGCCTCCAGGGTGTTCTTATTTCCATCCTTCGGGTGGCGTTTTCTCAGGCGCAGGTAGACATTACCTACACCCCAAGTCATCTTACCAAAGCGCGGGTAAAGCAGGTCATCAGCCTCCTTGTTTATTTGGGGGATGTACACCTGCCCTCCATCCTGAGCAGACGGTTTCATAGCACCGAAGATTTTCCAATCCTGTGTTGGAATGTCCGGGTTTTGCCTTTGTAGCAACTTCAGGGCCACATCTGGTTCCACTACCCGCGGTATTGTTACCTTCGCTCTAGATAGTGTCCGGATGTTCCCTCTGTCAATAATCGCCAGCTGAGCTCCTTCCTATAGCCCCGGTAAATCTGGGACCACAGCCGTACACCAGCGCAGCGAGAGCTCATCGTTGCATTTGATGATCTTCACACCCTTGAACCAGCCCGCCCCGCCAAACGAAGGCATAACCAGTTCAGGATGCTTCTCTATTCGCACGACAGTTGACCCAACGGGTTGCTTCAATCTATCAAAGCCACAATGAGGTGCTGTTAAGTCACATCACTGGCCCTTATGACTTTCTTCGGCTTCGAGGTAGAAGGTTGTTGGACCCTTTGCCGACTGGTCTCGTTTTTAGGCCTCTTGGACGCCGGTTTTTCCTCCTCAGCAGAACTCTGCCTTTTATCTGCTAGCTTCTTTAAAAAGCTCTGCTCCACTTTGTTGTGGAAAACAGAGTCCTTAAGAGCTTTCTTTGCCACCGAAGTACTCGCGGCCTTTTGTCACCGTCGTCCGAGCCCAGCACAACCGATGCTTCTGCTCCGCAGAGAGGGAAGGACTGTCGCCAAGCCTGTCGACAATGTGCAACGCCGCTTTATAATTCGCTAGCGCTTTCTTGCCCTCTTTGCTCGGTTTGGGACCGTTCCTCTTCTGGGGACCAGCACCTTTGCCTCGCTCAGGCGATTTGAGGAGTTTCTCCTCCGCTTCGGTCGAAATCATGCTCTCCTTTCCGAGTCTGCGAGGGCTCTGGCACCCGAACGCATTAGCTTCGCGTGACTTGAATGGCGGCCAGCGGAGGTGCCAGCTTCCTCAAGCGTTGTTTTTCGAAGTGCGGATCGTTGTAGCCTGGAGCTCCTTTTAAAAGGGTCCACCACCAATTCCACCACCTCTGCGTTTATCGTAGGACCAAGTAAGTAAAAGTAAGACTTTGGAAATTTTGGAAAGTTTCAGCGGTTAAACGTTGATTGTGGCTGCCATCCGAAAAATGTTCAAAGCTGGAAAAATTTAAAAGTTGATTCCTTATTTTTATTGCAAATGCTTTGCATATGAGAACGTAATTTGAAGCATCGGTTGGTGCAATATTTACAGAAATGGCTAATGCTGGTTAACCTGTGTCAGCAGCAAAGCAAACTACATACCAAATCTGCTTCACGTTAAGTTAAACCCAACCAGTAAATTTCGTTTCGATTGAATCACTACGCTGGAAGTTATACGGGTGAAAAGAATTTTAGGGTTACCACCCTCAATACTTTTCAAATTTTTAATGCGTAAATATTTATTGTTAATTTTTATTGCAGGATCGTTTCCATTTGCAAATCTAAGGGCATAATCGCTCAGTTAAGAAATTAAACTACAAAACTCTAGCGCACCTGAACCGCTAGAAACACTAATGTTCGAAGAACAGTAGAAGAATCGTGCAGGTTTTGAGTGCATATTCCACCACATGAGCTGCTTATTACGGCCAAACTGTTTCAAATGCGACGTTTTACTTTGGTCTCAAGAATGCATTATAACTCATATGGTAGAAGGTTTCAGATATTACCACTGGCATGGGTTTCAAAGTTTATGAAAGAAAAACACTTGTTAATTATATTCGTTATCAGTTGCTTATTTCACCAAATTTTGAAAGCAGCATCTCATATAACATCAATGAAGAAAATGCTCAGTGCCTGCAGCACTGTAACTGAAGTTGGTGTTTGGGGCTGCGATCCGAAAAATTTGCAGAACTTAGGGAATTGAAACATCGGTTATTTATTTTCATTGTAAATGTTTCCGGTATGAATACTAACTGCAAGCATTTATTGATACAAAAGTAGCACAACCGACTCGTGCTGGCAAATTTTCGCCAGTATCAAAGCCAAGAATATATCACATCTGCTTCACGTTGTTATATTACATTCGAAGTTATAGGAGTATAAAGAAATGTAGGGTTACCTGCAGCGAGTTTTTTCAAATAATCGAAAGCTTAATATTGGCTGTTTATTGTCACTACAATATCATTACCAATTGAAAATTCTACGATAAAACTGCTTAATAAAGATATTGCAAACAAACACAAAACCAACAATAGCTGGCAACCCTATCGTGGCTTTTCAACCAAATTTGGCCTGAATAATGCTTATAATAGGTTCCATTAATTGTATGAAATTCGTATTGATTTCATGACTGCACTGGAAGTTATAGGGCAAAAAGTTTTATTTTCCTGAGATAATTTTCAAAACCAAAGACACAAAAATTACCATAGCTGGCAGCACCAATCGAATTTTTCAACCAAATTTCTATCAAACAGAGTTTAGAGTAAGATGCAGCTACTGTGTCAATTTGATGAAAATCTGGTTACTAATTCACATTTCATAGGGCAAAAAGCAGTTTTTTTTTCTTTGTAATTTTTCAAGATGGCACCACTGGCACAGAGTTGCCCACAATTCAAAATCGCTTCTATCAGACCTGGTTCTACTTAAGTCCAATGCATAATGTAAATTTCAATGGTATCTGATTATTGGTTCGTGAATTCCCGTGAACAGAAGTTTTTGATGCTAAAAATATAGGCTACCTGGGAAAGGGTTACCATTCTTGTCCGACATGAAATTTCCAAAGTTTTACTTTGAACGTGTAGATAAAGCATAAGATTTGTATACAGATTGGTTTTATTGTAAGAAACGGACATTTTTAGGAAATTCGATGATTTGAATGTTTTCACTTCCAAATTTTTATTTTTTCAAATCTAAGACACCAAAATTATCATAGCTGGCAGCTCCAACCGAATTTTTCAACCAAACTTTTACCAAACTTGTTTTGAAATAAGGTCCAGCTATTGTGTGAATTTCGTCAAAATCGAACGATTCAATCAGAATTAATAGGGCTAAAAGCAGTTATCTTTTTTAGTGATTTTTCAAGATGGCACCACTGGCACAAAATCACCCGCATTTCAAAATCACTTCTATCAGACCTGGTCCTATTAAAGACCAATACAGTCTGCAAGTTTCAATTAATTCTGCTCATTGGGTCGTGAGTTACCGTGAACAGAAGTTTTTGATGCTAAAAATATAGGTAAATTGGGCAAGGGTTACCAGGCGTGCCCGTTATACCATATCAAATTTTTTTTTTGGTCTATGTAAAAAAAGCACGAAATTTACACATGAGTGGCTTTTTTTTGAAGAAGCGGCATTTTTTCAAGAGAGACGATAATTTGGAGGTTTTCACTTTCAGTGCCTGCCCTAGCTTCAGGGTTGCCAGCACGCTCATTTAAAGCTACACGAATTTACAACTAAATAATGTTAATATGTCCTAAAAATTTCGTAATGATTGAATAGTTCTGTCAAAAGTTATCACAATTTAAAAAATTTTCAATTTTTCCCGTTCTCTTTTTAGGCACCCAGCGCACACATGGGGTTAAAAAATTCCAAAACATTATCCGATTCACATGTAAAACACGTTCGAAATTTATTTCGTTAACTTTATTTTTGCAAAACTTATTTGTGTACGGAATAATAGGTATATTAAAAATATCACTAAAATGGCCGCCGGCGCCAAAGGGTTAAAGATTTTTAACTTTTTCTGAGACCTGGCACTATTCTGCATATACATCAATGTGTCCTAAAAATTTCAGTTCAATCGGATGGTGCGTTCCTGAGATTTTTTCACTGAAATTTTTTGATGATATATATATATATATATATATATATATATATATATATATATATATATATATATATATATATATATATATATATATATATATATATATATATATATATATATATATATATATATATATATATATAGAAATATGAATTTTTGGCCAAAGTGATTTTAATACTAATGTTCTTCTTCGAACATTAGTAAAAATGGTCATAGCCATATCAATTACTGCGTGAACTTCGTTCTTATTTTTACACTGGAACAGAAGTTATAGGGAAAAAAGCTTTATTTTGCTGAGCAAATTAGCAAGATTCAGGAGATATAAATTACCATAGCTGGCAACTCTATTCTAATTTTTCAGTCAAATTTTCATCAAATGTTACCTAAGGTAAGGTCCAAGTACTATATGAATCTTGTCAAAATTTGATAGCTGGATCAGAAGCTATAGGCCAAAAACCGGTTTTTTTTTCTCAGATATTTTTCAAGATGGTACCACTGACACAGGGTTGCTCGCATTTCAAAATCACTTCTATCCGACCTGCTCCTAGCTTATACCAACATGTGTTGTAAATTTCACTATGATCGAATAATCCGGTCGTCAGTTCTCGTGAACAGAACTTTCGAGTGCTGAAAATAGAGGTACTTTGGTGATGGGTTGCCGTTCTTGTGCAAATCGGAATTTTGAAAATTTCAATTTGACACGATGGACTTAGGTTCAAATTTATCAATGATTTGATTTTTTTTGTCATTTTTTTTTCAGGAAGGTCAATGATTTGAAGTTTTTTTTTCCAGGAGGCTGCCGTAGCTACATCGTTATCCGCACCATCTTGAAAATCCACGTGTGCAAATTTTAGTCAACATCAATACGCTCTGCGAATTTCACGATGATCCATTATTTTTCTTAGAAGTAATGACAAATCAAAATTTGAAAAAAAATCCTTGCCTACTTTTAGGCATGCACCCACACACGGCTCAAAATTTCCAACATTTTAACATAAACAAGCTAAAAACAAAATAAGTTTTTGTTAAGGACCGAACTCTTTTGTTCGGCCGCGAGAGTGTGTTTTAGCACGTCTCCCACTTTTCTTCACTTTGCTTGTTTTATTTTTAAAAAACACATTTATTTTAAAAAACACATTTATTCTCTTTTTCGAGTTTCTGGATTTATTAAACTTTCTCATTGGCTTTCTTTGATGCTGTTTTTCACAAGTACAATTTTTCTATGCCTTTTTATTTTTAATTGAATTCAATTTTTGCTTTGTTCGCTCCCAAAACGATCGCTGACGACTGACCTGCCGCACCATCCATCATTGTCGCAAAACCAAAAAACGTCGACACATCAAAATTTTCGCGGCCACAGACTGCTCGATGCGTTCCCACAGTCGGCAAATATAATGTAAACGTCTTGCATTCCCGACCATGGGAAAACATCACAGAGTGTGACGCGACGGTTTTGTTTGTGTAATGATGCGGTGTCGGTTGACATCGCATAGTTATGCTTGTGCATCATTGGCGCGACGAACTCGCACAACCGATAAAATACAATGTAAGTATTTGCTTACATTGCATTCCACGGCCAGGCGAATCCATGGTTTGTTTGGCTACGGATCAAGTTCCGTAGCTTGCCATGTAGATGGAATCACGTTGGAGATGATCATGCTTTGCCACAACGACGGATGGAACTATTAACATCCACATCCCATCGACTTCGCAACTCTTATATTTCAGCGGTGTGCGTCTGGACGTGAATGGGGTCGTTGTTGACTTGTATGGCTTCTGGGTTGATGCCTCCCGTGACTTTTTGCACTCCCTCGTGCGACACTCGTAAGGTGCTTTCGTAGACGCGGTGGCCTTGAATCGTTACCGCGTCGGATTTAAGAGTGCAGTCCGGTGCCAGCTGCAAAATGCCGGAGCCGTGCAACCTCAGTGTTGAGGTGTTGCCGCTACACACAAGATGGGCAATGATAGGGTTGGTGAACGCATATATCCACTTGTTGGAATGTGGAATATTGGTCCAAGAGAAAGACGTAGACAGCTCAATTAAGTTACATCCGGCAGCGGACGGAATTCCCTTCAAGAGCGCCACCTCGCAAGTGCTCATGTTGGACTCCTTGTGGTATAACGGATGAACCTGCTGGCAGATGTGAGTATTCGGTTCCATCCAGCTGCAAGACATGTACTCTGCCTCCGTCAACGGGTAATATAAATCACGATGTGGGCTTATTATCAAATATTGCGACTTCAGTAGTATAGCAATAAGGCGATGGTGTCTTTCCGTTGGTATTGGAAGGAGCCTATAAAGTTCAAACACCGATGTCCCGAGCAGTGGAATGATTAGCTCGAACATGAGAAAATCTGCAGTCGCCTTGGCTTTGATTGAAGTTAACTTGAACAGTTTCAAGAAGTTCTCACGAGCTAGGGGAAGGTGTTGATTCTCAGGCAGATGGTCCCTGATATTTGTCATCTCCGCAGTGAGCTGTTGTTGCGACAACAGTAACGGGTTAAAATTTCCATGTTGGGTATCAGTCACGACATCCAGGATGGATGATTGCATTCGCTGCAAGTTGAGGGCAGCTAAGGTCATTTGGAGGGATAGCGTCATGATAAAGGTCGCTATCTGATTGTGACTCCTTTCAGGCTGAGGAGTCTTGATGTCATTGAAAAGCTTAGCAAATTTCTGTTCTATTGCCGTGAACCTTTTTTGAGCCATCTGGTCGGTCTTCCCAAGAATATTCAACGTTGAGTCGATGATTGAGGTTTGGTTCCTCAGGAGTGAGTGTAACTTGTCTTGATCTTTCTGCATCGCCTTGATTGTTTGAGACATCTGGTGCGCGTAATCATCATCAAGGATGCCAAATAATGATCTGGCTAGCCCACCGACTGCATTTATAGCTCCTTTTTTAGCTCTGATCTTCCGAATCAGGTTTACGTCGAAGAGCTGATCCCCCAAGTGGTGAAATTGCTCAATTAGCTGCAAGCAATTGAAATTATGTGTGTCTCGATCGCATAGCTGTTGCAGCAAGACCGTACCGTTCTGTAAGGCTGCCAGCTCCGTCCAATAAGGCCCCAAATCGTAGTAGACCAGAATCCTCCATGCGCTCGAAGATAAATAGACCTTGCCCAAAGTTTGAAAATGCAAGCCCGGGTGTGGGATCGTTGGCGACACCTTAATGGAATTAGTCCTTGCCAACGGAATCAGCAGGTAAGCCAAAAGAAGCGATACAATAGGAACTCTCCTCCCTTCTGGACGATGTCTTCTCGGAGAATAGTTGGAGTTGATTAGATGAGGTTCTGCCTTGGAGGATCTCGGGACATCGGGCTGTTGTACCTCTTCATCAAGGTGAGTGTTCTCCTGCACTGGTAGCGGAGCAAGCCTGTGGATGGGCCTTCTCACCGTTCCTGTAGCGGTTTTAACGTCCGCGATTCTAACGTAGCCATCAGCACCTTCATGTACCTTGACGATCCGGCCCAGTGGCCATTTCATGCATGGGAAGTTGTCTTCCTTCATGATGACGATTGTTCCGGGAACCGTGTTTTGCTGGATCTGTCGCAACTTGACACGATGCTGCAACTGAGCGAGACATTCACGCGACCATCGACGCCAGAACTCGTTCTTGAGGTGGCTGATCAGCTTCCACCGAGTATGAAGGCTGCTAGTGACTGGGTCTGCAAGAGCATCCACCATGGCCGTGAAGGGCTCTCCGATGAGGAAGTGTCCCAGTACAAACGTTGTCAGGTCGTTGGGATATTCTGACATCGGGATCAACGGTCTCGAGTTGAGTATGGCCTCCACCTCAACTACCAATGTATGCAATTATTCGCTGAAGCGCCTCGGCAGAGCAAGTTTTTGGCCGATTTGACTGCCGCCTCCCACAATCCGCCAAAGTGAGGTGCGCGAGGTGGGATAAAGTGGAAATCGATTCCACGGACACTGCATGCGGTTGTCACCTCGTGCTGCGCCTTTCCAGAGTAGAGTGAGGACGAAAGCTCCGACAGTTAGTTGCGCGCTCCCACAAGGTTGGTGGCGTTGTCGCAATATAGATTCCTGCAATGACCTCGTCTACCGATGAATCTCTTCAATGAACCGATGAAAGCTTCGGTGCTGAGATCGCTCACCAGCTCCATGTGGACGGTCTTGGTGGCGAAACAACAAAAGATGGCTATGTAGCCCTTCTGGGGACGGATACCTCTCCCACGATAATGGATCATTATGGGTCCGCAGAAATCGACTCTCGTATTTACAAAAGGGCAAGCTGGCTGAACGCGCGTACTTGGCAGGTTCCCCATAATTTGGGAGAACAGTTTAGGCCTGGCTCGGGTGCACACAATGCACTGCCGTACAATGGATCTTGCTAATTGCTTCCCCCTGATAGGCCAGAAACTTTGTCTAGCAGTGGCGAGTAAGGCCTGCGGCCCGAGATGGCAGTTGTCGCGGTGAATGTCCATCCTCAACAGCTTGGTGATTGGGTGCTTGAAAGACAGCAGCATCGGGTACTTGGCGTTGAAAGAGAGCTTCGAAGCTTCCAGCCTCCCACTGACGCGTATAATTCCCTCTTGGTCCAGGAAAGGAGCCAGTCCCACCAAAGGACTGTGCTTATTGATTGGCTTCTCCAACCCAAGGTTGCGTATTTCGTCTTGGAATTCGTCCTTCTGAACGCACTTCACAATAATTCCCAGTGCAATGGAAAGTTCAGTACTGGTGAGTGCTCGGTTTTGCATGTGGGGAGGCTGGGACGCTGGTTTGAGGCGATCGATGAAACGTATCATGTACGCTACTGTGCGTTGCAGCCTTTTGAAGGAGTTCCGGTGTTGAATTTCATTAACGAAATGAACGTCGGCAGCGCTTGTGGTAACCACCACTGTTTTGATTCGCCTTCTCTCCAAATTGCAGGTTCCCACACCGTGATACTCGGGAGGCCAGTCCGGTTCCGATTCACCTAGAAACGGTGGTCCATGCAATCACATGTTACAGCTGCTCATTTCCGCCGGTTCCATACCACGTGAGAGAATGTCGGCTGGATTGTCTCCAGAAGCCACTTGGCGCCATTGGTTCGGCCTCGAAAGAGCTTGAATGGCGGCAACTCGGTGAGCAACTAAGGTGTGGTATGAAGATGCTGTCGAATTGATCCAAGCCATAACAATGTCAGCATCAGTCCAAAAGACATGGAAAACATTCGGCAGGTTGAGCGCAGTTTTGACCCGCTTGGTTAGCTCCGCTCCTAACTTTGCAGCACAGAGTTCTAGGCGTGGAACAGCTATCGTCTTGATCGGAGCCACTCGTGATTTAGCGCATAGCAACTTGACAGTGATTTGACCGCTCTTCAGTGTTGATCGGAGGTATATCGACGCACCGTATGCCTTCTCCGAGGCATCACAGAAGGTGTGTAACTGTAGCAGCACGGGTTTTTCGCCTTCGCTAACGGGTCGAGGAAATCGAGCCTGTTGCAGCGACGACAGACTGCTACAGAAACCGGACCATTGAGTGTGTATTCCAGCTGGTAACGCTGCATCCCAGTCCAACTCCAACCGCCATAGCTCCTGTAGGAATAGCTTGGCAGTTACAATTATGGGCGCAAGAATGCCCAATGGGTCGAACATCCTGGCAATATCGGAAGCGATCGTTCGCTTGGTGAACCTCGCAGCGGCTGGGTCCAGATTAATATGAATCTGGAATTCATCGGCCTTTAGACGCCAAATTACACCCAAAGTTTTGATGTAGTCCTCGGAGAGACTACTAAAATCCAACTGGACCTGTTGGTCCTCGGGTTGGATCCTCTGCAACAGTCGCGGGTGATTGGCGCACCATTTGCGCAAATGTATGCCTGCGTTTGAGAGGGTAATGTTGAGCTCCGTCTGTTTGCGAGTGGCCTCGTTCAAACTGTCTGCCCCAGTCATGACGTCGTCGATATAGAAATCGTTCTGCAACGCGCTGCTGCCTAGGGGACTCTTCTGCTGGTTCTCTTGTGCTAGAACCTGTCGACATTTGGTAGCCAAATAGGGAGCGCATTTGGTGCCGTAGGTTACCGTGTTGAGTTGATAGTAACGCAATGGTCGCGTTGAATTAGTTCTCCAGATTAGACCATGGTACCGGCGATCCTCAGGATGGAGCGTTATCTGCCGGTACATCTTTTCGATGTCCGCAGTGAAAACAAAGCGAGGCATTCGAAAACGTAGCAAGATCGCAAACAGGTCGTTCTGGATTGTGGGTCCCGTATGTAGGACGTCATTTAAGGAAACATTCGTGGTCGTCTTGCTGGAAGCATCAAAAACCACTCGCAATTTGGTTGTGCTGCTGTCCGGCTTCAATACGCAGTGATATGGTAAGAAATATCGCAATTCTTCACGCTGTTGTTGCGTTACTTCTTCCATGTGCTCAAGTCGAATGTATTCCTCCATGAATTCCTCGTAGTGAGGCCTCAACTCTTGGTTTTTCTCCAGGCGACGCTCTATGGCGAGAAATCTGCGTGTGGCAGCCGCTTCTGAGTCACCTAATCTCATAGGGTCGTCGGAGAAAGGAAGTCGTACGAGGAAACGGCCGTCGGGCTGTCTGCACATGGTCTGGCAAAATTGATTTTCGCATGCCTCTTCCGTAGAGGTAAACTTGTGGGTTGGGTTCTGCACTTCCTCCACCTCCCAAAAACGCTTAATGGACTCGCACAGTTGGGTGTCCTCCGCCAGAATTCCACATGTTAGTGGTGAGGTTTGAGGAGTAACTACTCTTCCGGCAACTATCCATCCCAGAAGCGTATTTTGGAGCACTGGCAATTCGATGCCCAATTTGATCTGCCCAATAGCCAAGATCTCAAAAAACAACTCTGCACCCACTAATATATCAACTGGTTCGGTCTTGTGGAAATTGGGATCCACTAGCTTGACATTACTTGGAATGCACCATATAGAACTGTCGAGCTCCTGCGAAGGCTGAGGTGAAATTATCTTTTCCATCACATGTGCTTCCAATTGTGTGGCATATCCATTCAATCGGGACTGCAGGCTAATATTCACCACCCTTTGCGCTCTCTCTGTAGAACCGCCGACCTTTTCAATGAAAGTTGAATTATGTGTGGGGATCAGCCCCAGTTTTCGGACAGTTCGCGCCGTTATTAAGTTAATCTGGGAGCCTGGATCCAGCAAAGCTCGACATTCCGTTGTCCTTCCAGTGCTGCCAATCAGCTTGACAACGGCTGTGCTCAGGAGAACGTATCTTTCTGAGGGTAGCTTCGACACAGTGGTCAGAGAGAGGGCAGGTGTCTCCGGTTGAGGCTTGCCATTATGTTTGAGTGGCGCCGAACCAGGGGGCATCACCTTAGCTGGTTTTGAATTTGCATCCACGCCCAAATGCAGTAAGCTGTTGTGGTTTTGGGCACATTCCTTACATCGACGGGAGGCGCAATTAGCAGCTTTATGTCCGTCTCGGAGACAGTTGATGGACAGTTTCTTGGACTGAACGAATTTGAGTCTTCTGGTGACGGTGAACTTCAAAAACTCCGGACAGTAGTAAAGCGGATGAGTCGATTTGCACATGAAGCATGAAGGAGCCGCAACGGTGGCCACTGTAGGTTTCGCACCTTTCATACGGTTGTCTTCCTGTACTTTCAACTTATTACCAAGCGTTTCGAGTGCCTAAAAGCGCATCTCCAAAAACTGCAAGAAACCTTTCAGAGGTGGCAACTCTCGAGGGCTGGATTGCTCATAAAGTGCATGAGTGGTCGAATCGAGCTTCTTTATCAAAATGTGCAAAATCAACGGATCCCAGTCGCTCGTGGCAACGTTGAGACATTCCAGTCCTCTGAGGCACTCATGCGTGGAATCGTGTAAAGACCTCACGGCAGCCGCGGAAGGTTTGCCGCCAGCGTGGGATGGCTGCTCCAACAGTTTGTCGATAAGTGCAGTGACCAACAGTCGTCGATTGTCATACCGATCTCTCAAAGTTTTCCAGGCCGTCTCATAGTTGTCTTCAGAGAACGCGACGTTCTGAATGAGTCGCTCAGCCTCTCCTGTGAGGTTGGCCTTGAGGTGCCACATTTTCTGGCAATTCGACAGGGGCTGATTGTGCACTATTTGACTGAAAGAGTCATGAAAGTTTCGCCAACGTAGATATTCTCCATCAAACTTTGGTAGTGTGATCTTGTGAAGGCGTATACTGGGGGCCGTCATGTTTGGAGCAGGTGTCGCAGATGCTGGTTCAAATTCAGCCAGTTTGGATTCTAGCTGGACCAGCCAGTTTTGAGTAAGTTCCTCCAGCCTGATATGCTGATTGAGGTCGAAACCACTTTCTTCAGGGTTCTCACTGAGCTCGCAAAGCTGGTAATAAAATTCCTCCAACTGCGACCAACATCGTTGTACGGACACAATTTTAGACTTATACCACTGTCGCGAAACCTCGGGCTGATCCAGACGCGAGATTAACCGGATCAAGGAATCCGCCATGACCTTATATCGTCGGAGTATCTTTGTCATGCTGGGATCCGTGCGCGACGACACAGCTGCCTTTGTCAACCCACTGACGTCCGCCGTGTGAGGCAACACTCTCCTTTCTGCAGGATCACTAATCCCTACTCTGGGCTGCTTCAGGGCCAGCAGCTGCTCCGGGAAATGCCTCTGGAAGTCCAAAAAATTGGCCTGCGTTTTCTCGTACAACTGGCTGGTGAAGTAACCGTGAGTAACTGGCACCTCTGATAGTGCTCGGATTTGGCTGTCCACCTTCTCGAATTCCTCCCAGGTAGTCTCGAGTCGTCGGAAGCGCTCTTGATAGTATTCGGCCTTTTGCTTCCGAACTGCAGGATTCTTTTTAAAATTGATAATTATGGTGTCTAGCTCTGTGGCTAGCACCCTATGTTGGTCCGCCAATCGCTCCATATTTGCCATGTCGACTCCTGCCACAAAAAACGGCCGTGAATGACACACACTTTGACTAACTAGTGGCCCGACACTTCCACGAACACACTTATCTGCCGGTAGATGTAAGATACACTGTTCCTAAATCTCGCCGGGGCCTCCAAAATGTTAAGGACCGAACTCTTTTGTTCGGCCGCGAGAGTGTGTTTTAGCACGTCTTCCACTTTTCTTCACTTTGCTTGTTACTAATGTTCGAAGAAC
>OZ022263.1:140823775-140845399 GCA_963978885.1 Nemotelus pantherinus
CAATCGAATTTTTCGACCAAATTTCTACCAAACGTGGCTTTAAGTAAGGTCCAGCAATTGTGTAAGTTTCGTCAAAATCGAACGATTCAATCAGAATTTATAGGGCTAAGAACAGTTATCTTTTTTAGTGGTTTTTCAAGATGGCACCACTGGCACAGAATTGCCCGCATTTCAAAATCACTTCTATCAGACCTGGTCCTATTTAAGGTCAATACATGCTGTGAATTTCAAATAATTCTGCCCATCGGATCGTGAGTTTCCGTGAACAGAAGTTTTTGATGCTAAAAATATAGGTAAATTGGGCAAGGGTTGCCAGGCGTGCCCGTTATACCATATCTTTTTTTTTTTTTGGTTATGTAAACAAAGCACAAGATTTACATATGAAAGGCTTATTTTTGAAGAAACTGCATTTTTTCAAGAGAGACGATGATTTGGAGGTTTTCACTTTCAGTGCCTGCCCTAGCTACAGGGTTGCCAGCACGCTCATTAAAAGCCACATAAATCTACAACTAAATAATATCAATATGTCCTGAAAATTTGGTAATGATTGAATAGCTCTGTCAAAAGTTATCGAAATTTAAAAATTTTCAAATTTTCCCGTCCTCTTTTTAGGCACCCAGCGCACACATAGGGTTAAAATATTCCAAAGCATTATCCGATTCATATGTTAAACACGTTAGAAATTTATTTTATTAACTTTATTTTTGCGAAAATCATTTGTGCACGAAATAATAGGTATATTAAAAATATCACTTAAATGCCCGCCGGCGCGAAAAGGTTTACAATAACTGACATTTAAAGAGACTTGGACCTATTCTGCATATACACCAATGTATTCTGAAAGTTTCAGCTCAATCGAATGGCGCGTTCCCGAGATTATCTCACTGAAATTTTTTGTACATATATATAAATATATATATAGAAATATGAATTTTTGGCCGAATCGATTTTAATACTAATGTTCTTCGAACATTAGAAAAAAATTTCCGTTTCTTAAAATAAAACCAATCTGTATATAAATCTTATGTTTTATCTACACGTCCAAAATAAAACTTTGGAAATTTCATGTCGGACAAGAACAGTAACCCTCTCCCAGTTAACCTATATTTTTAGCATCAAAAACTTCTGTTCACGGAAACTTACGAACCAATAATCAGATACAGCTAAAATTTACAGAATGCATTGGACTTAAGTAAGACCAGATGTGATAGAAGCGATTTTGAATTGTGGGCAAGTCTGTGCCAGTGGTGCCATCTTGAAAAATTACAAAGAAAAAAAACTGCTTTTTGCCCTATGAAATGTGAATAAGTTACCAGATTTTCATGAAATTGACACAGTAGCTAAACCTAACTCTAATCTCTGTTTGGTGGAAATTTGTATGAAAAATTTGAATGGTGTTACCAGCTATGGTAATTTTTGTGTCTTTGGTTTTGAAAATTCGCTCAGGAAAATAAAGCTTTTTGCACTATAACTTCCAGTGCAGTCATGAAATCAATACGAATTTCATACAATTAATGAAACCTCTCATAAACATTATTCAGGCCAAATTTGGTTGAAAAGCCACGATAGGGTTGCCAGCTATTGTTGGTTTTGTGTTTAATTTCAATATCTTTATTAAGCGGTTTTATCGTAGAATTTTCACAGCAAATATTAAGCTTTCGATCATTTGAAAAAACTCGCTGCAGGTAACCCTAAATTTCTTTATACTCCTATAACTTCGAATGTAATTAAACAACGTGAAGCAGATTTGATATATTCTTGGCTTTGATACTGGCGAAAGGTTGCCAGCACGAGTCGGTTATGCTACTTTTGTATCAATAAATGCTTACAGTTAGTATACATACCGGAAACATTTACAATGAAAATAAATAACCGATGTTACAATTCGCAAAGTTCTGCAAATTTTTCGGATCGCAGCCCCAAACACCAACTTCAGTTACAGTGCTGCAGGCACTGACCATTTTCTTCATTGATGTTATATGAGATGCTGCTTTCAAAATTATGTGAAATAAGCAACTGATAGCGAATATAATTAACCCGTGTTTTGCTCTCATAAACGTTGAAATTCATGCCTGTGGTAATATCTGAAACCTTCTACCATATGAGTTATAATGCATTCTTAAGACGAAAGTAAAACGTGGCATTTGAAACAGTTTGGCCGTAATAAGCAGCACATGTGGTGGAATATGCACTCAAAACCTGCACGATTCTTCTACTGTTCTTCGAACATAAGTGTTTCTAGCGGTTCAGGTGCGCTAGAGTTTTTTTACTAATGTTCGAAGAACATTAGTATTAAAATCGATTCGGCCAAAAATTCATATTTCTTTATATATATATATATATATGTACAAAAAATTTCAGTGAGATAATCTCAGGAACGCGCCATTCGATTGAGCTGAAACTTTCAGGATACATTGGTGTATATGCAGAATAGGTCCAGGTCTCTTTAAATGTCAGTTATTGTAAACCTTTTCGCGCCGGCGGGCATTTAAGTGATATTTTTAATATACCTATTATTTCGTGCACAAATGATTTTCGCAAAAATAAAGTTAATAAAATAAATTTCTAACGTGTTTTACATATGAATCGGATAATGCTTTGGAATATTTTAACCCTATGTGTGCGCTGGGTGCCTAAAAAGAGGACGGGAAAATTTGAAAATTTTTAAATTTCGATAACTTTTGACAGAGCTATTCAATCATTACCAAATTTTTAGGACATATTGATATTATTTAGTTGTAGATTTATGTGGCTTTTAATGAGCGTGCTGGCAACCCTGTAGCTAGGGCAGGCACTGAAAGTGAAAACCTCCAAATCATCGTCTCTCTTGAAAAAATGCAGTTTCTTCAAAAATAAGCCTTTCATATGTAAATCTTGTGCTTTGTTTACATAACCAAAAAAAAAAAAAAGATATGGTATAACGGGCACGCCTGGCAACCCTTGCCCAATTTACCTATATTTTTAGCATCAAAAACTTCTGTTCACGGAAACTCACGATCCGATGGGCAGAATTATTTGAAATTCACAGCATGTATTGACCTTAAATAGGACCAGGTCTGATAGAAGTGATTTTGAAATGCGGGCAATTCTGTGCCAGTGGTGCCATCTTGAAAAACCACTAAAAAAGATAACTGTTTTTAGCCCTATAAATTCTGATTGAATCGTTCGATTTTGACGAAACTTACACAATTGCTGGACCTTACTTTAAGCCACGTTTGGTAGAAATTTGGTCGAAAAATTCGATTGGAGCTGCCAGCTATGATAATTTTGGTGTCTTCATTTTGAAAAAAAAAATTTGGAAGTAAAAACATTCAAACCATCGAATATTCAAAAAAATGTCCGTTTCTTACAATAAAACCAATCTGTATATAAATCTTATGTTTTATCTACACGTTCAAAATAAAACTTTGGAAATTTCATGTCGGACAAGAACGGTAACCCTCTCCCAGTTAACCTATATTTTTAGCATCAAAAACTTCTGTTCACGGAAACTCACGAACCAATAATCAGATACGGCTAAAATTTACAGAATGCATTGGACTTAAGTAAGACCAGATTTGATAGAAGCGATTTTGAATTGTGGGCAACTCTGTGCCAGTGGTGCCATCTTGATGCTACCTGCTATGGTAATTTTTGTGTCTTTGGTTTTGAAAATTCGCTCAGGAAAATAAAACTTTTTGTACTATAACTTCCAGTGCAGTCATGAAATCAATACGAATTTCATACAATTAATGAAACCTGTCATAAACATTATTCAGGCCAAATTTGGTTGAAAAGACACGATAGGGTTGCCAGCTATTGTTGGTTTTGTGTTTAATTGCAATATCTTTATTAAGCGGTTTTATCGTAGAATTTTCAAATGGTAATGATATTGTAGTGACAATAAACAGCAAATATTAAGCTTTCGATCATTTGAAAAAACTCGCTGCAGGTAACCCTAAATTTCTTTATACTCCTATAACTTCGAATGTAATTAAACAACGTGAAGCAGATTTGATATATTCTTGGATTTGATACTGGCGAAAGGTTGCCAGCACGAGTCGGTTGTGCTACTTTTGTATCAATAAATGCTTACAGTTAGTATACATACCGGAAACATTTACAATGAAAATAAATAACCGATGTTACAATTCGCAAAGTTCTGCAAATTTTTCGGATCGCAGCCCCAAACACCAACTTCAGTTACAGTGCTGCAGGCACTGAGCATTTTCTTCATTGATGTTATATGAGATGCTGCTTTCAAAATTATGTGAAATAAGCAACTGATAACGAATATAATTAACCCGTGTTTTCCTCTCATAAACGTTGAAATTCATGCCAGTGGTAATATCTGAAACCTTGCACCATATGAGTTATAATGCATTCTTAAGACGAAAGTAAAACGTGGCATTTGAAACAGTTTGGCCGTAATAAGCAGCACATGTGGTGGAATATGCACTCAAAACCTGCACGATTCTTCTACTGTTCTTCGAACATTAGTGTTTCTAGCGGTTCAGGTGCGCTAGAGTTTTTTTATTTTTAAAAACACATTTATTTTAAAAAACACATTTATTCTCTTTTTCGAGTTTCTGGATTTATTAAACTTTCATATTGGTTTTCTTTGATGCTGTTTTTCACAAGTACAATTTTTCTATGCCTTTTTATTACTAATGTTCGAAGAAGAACATTAGTATTAAAATCACTTTGGGCAAAAATTCATATTTCTATATATATATATATATATATATATATATATATATATATATATATATATATATATATATATATATATATATATATATATATATATATATATATATATATATATATATATATATATATATATATATATATATATATATATATATATATATATATATCATCAAAAAATTTCAGTGAAAAAATCTCAGGAACGCGCCATCCGATTGAGCTGAAATTTTCAGGACACATTGGTGTATATGCAGAATAGTGCCAGGTCTCACAAAAAGTTAATAACCTTTTACCCTTTGGCGCCGGCGGCCATTTTTTAGATTTTTTTAATATACCTATTATTCCGTACACAAATAATTTTTGCAAAAATAAAGTTGACGACATAAATTTTGAACAAGTTTTACATGTGAATCGGATAACGTTTTGGAATTTTTTAACCCCATGTGTGCGCTGGGTGCCTAAAAAGAGAACGGGAAAATTTTAAAATTTTTAAATTGCAATAACTTTTGACAAAGCGATTCAATAATTACGGAATTTTCAGAACATGTTTGTTTTATTTAGTTGTAGATAAATGAACGTTTTAATGATCGTGCTGGCAACCCTGTAGCTAGGGCAGGCACTGAAAGTGAAAACCTCCAAATCATCGTCTCTCTTGAAAAAATGTCGTTTCTTAAAAAAAAAGCCACTCATATGTAAATGTTGTGCTTTGTTTACATAAGCAAAGAAAAAAATTTGATATGGTATAACGGGCACGCCTGGTAACCCTTGTCCAAGTTACCTATATTTTTAGCATCAAAAACTTCTGTTCACGGAAACTCACGATCCGATGAACAGAATTTATTGGAATTTGCAGAATGTATTGGCCTTAAATAGGACCAGGTCTGATAGAAGTGATTTCGAAATGCGGGTGATTCTGTGCCAGAGGTGCCATCTTGAAAAATCACTAAAAAAGATAACTGCTTTCAGCCCTATAAGTTCTGATTGAATCGTTTGATTTTAACGAAATTCGCACCGTAGCTGCACCTTACTTCAAACCACGTTAAGTGAAAATTTGGTTGAAAAAGTCTGTTGGAGCTGCCAGCTATGATAATTTTGGTGTTTTAAATTTGAAAAAATAAAAATTTGGAAGTGAAAACATTCAAACCATCTAATATCCTAAAAAATGTCCATTTCTACAATAAAACCAAACTGTATACAAATCTTATGCTCAATCTACACAGTCAAAGTAAAACTTTGGAAATTTCATGTCGGACAAGAACGGTAACCCTTTCTCAGTTAATTATATTTTTAGCTTCATAAATTTCTGTTCACGGGAACTCACGAATCAATAATCAGATAGAATTGAAATTTACAGAATGCATTGGACTTAAGAAGGGCCAGGTCTGATAGAAGCGATTTTGAATTGTAGGTAACTCTGTTCCAGTGGTGCCATCTCGAAAAATTACAAAGAAAAAAATATGCTTTTTGCCCTATGCAATGTGAATTAGTAACCAGATTTTCATGAAATTGACACAGTAGCTGCACCCTATTTTAAACTCTGTTTGGTCAAAATTTGGTTGAAAAATTCGATTGGTGCTGCAAGCTATGGTAATTTTTGTGTCTTTGGCTTTGAAAATTCTCTCACGAAAATAAAAGTTTTTGCCCTATAACTTCCAGTGCAGTCATGAAATCAATACGAATTTCATGCAATTACTGGAACCTATAATAAACATTATTCAAGCCAAATTTGGTTGAAAAGCCATGATAGGGTTGCCAGCTATTGTTGGTTTTGTGTTTGTTTCCAATATCTTTATTAAGCGGTTTTATCGTAGAATTTTCAATTGGTTATGATATTGTAGTGACAACAAACAGCAAATATTAAGCTTTCGATTATTTGAAAAAACTCGCTGCAGGTAACCCTAAATTTCTTTATACTCCTATAACTTCAAATGTTATATAACAACGTGAAGCAGATGTTATATATTCTTGGCTTTGATACTGGCGAAAGGTTGCCAGCACGAGTCGGTTGTGCTACTTTTGTATCAATAAATGCTTACAGTTAGTATTCATACCGGAAATATTTACAATGAAAATAAATAACCGATGTTTCAATTCCCAAAGTTCTGCAAATTTTTCGGATCGCAGCCCCAAACTCCAACTTCAGTTACAATACTGCAGGCACTGAGCATTTTCTTAATTGATGTTATATGAGATGCTGCTTTCAAAATTTTGTGATATAAGCAACTGATAAAGAATATAATTAGCCCGTGTTTTGCTCTCATAAACGTTGAAATTCATGCCAGTTTTTAATATCTGAAACGTTCTACCATATGAGTTATAATGCATTCTTGAGACAAAAGTAAAACGTGGCATTTGAAACAATTTGGCCGTAATAAGCAGCGCATGTGGTGGAATATGCAATCAAAACCTGCACGATTCATCTTCTGTTCTTCGAACATTAGTGTTTCTAGCGGTTCAGGTGCGCTAGAGTTTTTACTAATGTTCGAAGAACATTAGTATTAAAATCGATTCGGCCAAAAATTCATATTTCCATATATATATATATATATATATATATATATATATATATATATATATATATATATATATATATATATATATATATATATATATATATATATATCATCAAAAAATTTCAGTGAGATAATCTCGGGAACGCGCCATCCGATTGAGTTGAAACTTTCAGGATACATTGGTGTATATGCAGAATAGGTCCAAGTCTCTTTAAATTTCAGTTATTGTTAACTTTTTGGCGCCGGCGGCCATTTAAGTGATATTTTTAATATACCTATTATTTCGTGCACAAATAATTTTCGCAAAAATAAAGTTAACGAAATAAATTTCGAACGTGTTTTACATATGAATCGGATAATGTTTTGGAATTTTTTAACCCTATGTGTGCGCTGGGTGCCTAAAAAGAGGACGGGAAAATTTGAAAATTTTTAAATTGCGATAACTTTTGACAGAGCTATTCAATCATTACCAAATTTTTAGGACATATTGATATTAGTTAGTTGTAGATTTGTGTAGCTTTTGATGAGCGTGCTGGCAACGCTGTAGCGAGGGCAGGCACTGAAAGTGAAAACCTCCAAATCATCGTCTCTCTTGAAAAAATGCCGTTTCTTCGAAAAAAAGCCACTCATATGTAAATCTTGTGCTTTGTTTACATAACCAAAAAAAAAAAAGATATGGTATAACGGGCACGCCTGATAACCCTTGCCCAATTTACCTATATTTTAAGCATCAAAAACTTCTGTTCACGGAAACTCACGATCCGATGAGCGAAATTGATTGAAATTTGCAGACTGTATTGGTCTTAAATAGGACCAGGTCTGATAGAAGTGATTTTGAAATGCGGGCGATTCTGTACCAGTGGTGCCATCTTGAAAAATTACTAAAATAGATAATTGTTTTTAGCCCTATAAATTCTGATTGAATCGTTCGATTTTGACGCAACTCGCACAACTGCTGGACCTTACTTTAAGCCACGTTTGGTAGAAATTTGGTTGAAAAATTCGGTTGGAGTTGCCAGCTATGATAATTCTGGTGTCTTCATTTTGAAAAAAAAAAATGTGGAAGTGAAAACATTCAAACCATCGAATAGTCAAAAAAATGTCCGTTTCTTACAATAAAACCAATCTGTATATAAATCTTATGTTTTATCTACACGTTCAAAATAAAACTTTGCAAATTTCATGTCGGACAAGAACGGTAACCCTCTCCCAGTTAACCTATATTTTTAGCATCAAAAACTTCTGTTCACGGAAACTCACGAGCCAATAATCAGATACAGCTAAAATTTACAGAATGCATTGGACTTAAGTAAGACCAGATGTGATAGAAGCGATTTTGAATTGTGGGCAACTCTGTTCCAGTGGTGCCATCTTGAAAAATTACAAAGAAAAAAAACTACTTTTTGCCCTATGAAATGTGAATTAGTTACCAGATTTTCATGAAATTGGCACAGTAGCTAAACCTAACTCTAGTCTCTGTTTGGTAGAAATTTGGTTGAAAAATTTGATTGGTGCTACCAGCTATGGTAATTTTTGTGTCTTTGGTTTTGAAAATTCGCTCAGGAAAACAAAACTTTTTGCACTATAACTTCCAGTGCAGTCATGAAATCAATACGAATTTCATACAATTGATGAAACCTGTCATAAACATTATTCAGGCCAAATTTGGTTGAAAAGCCACGATAGGGTTGCCAGCTATTGTCAGTTTTGTGTTTAATTGCAATATCTTTACTAAGCGGTTTTATCGTAGAATTTTCAAATGGTAATGTTGTTGTAGTGACAATAAACAGCAAATATTAAGCTTTCGATTATTTGAAAAAACTCGCTTTAGGTAACTCTAAATTTCTTTATACTCCTTTAACTTCGAATGTTATATAACAACGTGAAGCAGATGTGATATATTCTTGGCTTTGATACTGGCAGAAGGTTGCCAGCACGAGTCGGTTGTGCTACTTTTGTATCAATAAACGCTTACAGTTAGTATTCATACCGAAAACAATTGCAATTAAAATAAATAATCAATGTTGCAATTCACAAAGTTCTGCAAATTTTTCGGATCGCAGCCCCAAACACCAACTTCAGTTACAGTGCTGCAGGCACTGAGCATTTTCTTCATTGATGTTATATGAGATGCTGCTTTCAAAATTTTGTGATATAAGCAACTGATAACGAATATAATTAACCCGTGTTTTGCTCTCATAAACGTTGAAATTCATGCCAGTGGTAATATCTGAAACCTTCCGCCATATAAGTTATAATGCATTCTTGAGACCAAAGTAAAACGTGGCATTTGAAACAGTTTGGTCGTAATAAGCAGCACATGTGGTGGAATATGCACTCAAAACCTGCACGATTCTTCTACTGTTCTTCGAACATTAGTGTTTCTAGCGGTTCAGGTGCGCTAGAGTTTTTTTTAATTGAATTCAATTTTTGCTTTGTTCGCTCCCAAAACGATCGCTGACGACTGACCTGCCGCACCATCCATCATTGTCGCAAAACCAAAAAACGTTGACGCATCAAAATTTTCGCGGCCACAGACTGCTCGATGCGTTCCCACAGTTGGCAAATACAATGTAAACGTCTTGCATTCCCGACCATGGGAAAACATCACAGAGTGTGACGCGACCGTTTTGTTTGTGTTATGATGCGGTGTCGGTTGACATCGCATAGTTATGCTTGTGCATCATTGGCGCGACGAACTCGCACAACCGATAAAATACAATGTAAGTATTTGCTTACATTGCATTCCATGGCCAGGCGAATCCATCGCGCCAGCGATGGTTTGTGTGGCTACGGATCAAGTTCCGTAGCTTGCCATGTAAATGGAATCACGTTGGAGATGATCATGCTTTGCGAACGTCGGATGGAACTATTAAAAGTGTTCATTCCCAAACATTTATTTTAACAAAAATTTACACTGCTTGGATATATAGAAGTACCTGAAAATTCATTAAAACGCTCGCAGCCGCCAAAAAGTTTAGGATCTCTGAATTGTAGCAAGTCACGGACCTACCAACGATATACATTTACGTCCTCCGAAAGTTTCAGCTCAATCGGATAAGCCCCTCCAGAGATTATCTCGGAAAATCATATTGCAGATATATATATATATATATATATATATATATATATATATATATATATATATATATATATATATATATATATATATATATATATATATATATATATATATATATATAAAAATATATATATATATATATATATATATATATATATATATATATATATATATATATATATATATATATATATATATATATACAGCCTTGCCCAAAAGTATTAGGCACCCCTTCAAAACACATGTAATTCTAAACGTGTGTTCAAATTGATAATTTCTTTTAATATTTACGATACTGGTTTGTTCAAACAATAATAACAGCGATAAACGATCTTCTTTGAAGAGCCATAAAACATCTGGCGTGCAAATTCCAGGAAATTGTTGATAATATTTTGTCAGTCTTCATTTGTTACTTATAGGGTAAGGCTGCTTGTTTTTGTGATTAATTTGCAAACTAGACACTCTGTGCAATCCAATATGCCTAAAACGAGTGAACTTGGTATTGAAAAACGCTGTAGAATTCAGTTTCTACATGAACAAGGTAAATCTCAAGTTGAGATTGCCAAGCTAGTGAAATGTTCTCGGTGCGCAGTGCAATCTGCAATCATGCGGTTTGCGGAGACCAGTTTTTATGAAAATAAGCCAAGAACAGGCAGAAAACGCGTAACTTTAAAACGTCAGGACAGAAAACTTGTCCGCGACTCTTTGAAGGAGCGTAAAAAAACATCTTCTGCGCTTGCTGCTAGCCTGTCGGAAAACTTGGGGAAAGTAATAAGTGCTCGATCGGTAAGAAGGCGTCTCACAGAAGCAGGCTTGAAAGGTTGTAAAGCTAGAAAGAAGCCGTGGCTTTCAGCAGCCAACAAAAAAAATCATGTTAGAAAATACAAAAAACCTGTTTCAATTTTTTGGAAAAATTTTCTGAAATCAAGGCCTCCGTAAAAAATTACGGTTATTGTTGTTTGAAAAAGGTTATAATTAAGCTTACCTGGAAACTAGATTCATTGGACCACAGAACATTTGCCCAATCCTCTTCTGTGAAATGCTGGTACCGAAGAGCCCATTCCAAGCGATTTTTTTTGTTGGCTGCTGAAAGCCACGGCTTCTTTCTAGCTTTACAACCTTTCAAGCCTGCTTCTGTGAGACGCCTTCTTACCGATCGAGCACTTATTACTTTCCCCAAGTTTTCCGACAGGCTAGCAGCAAGCGCAGAAGATGTTTTTTTACGCTCCCTCAAAGAGTCGCGGACAAGTTTTCTGTCCTGACGTTTTGAAGTTACGCGTTTTCTGCCTGTTCTTGGCTTATTTTCATAAAAACTGGTCTCCGCAAACCGCATGATTGCAGATTGCACTGCGCACCGAGAACATTTCACTAGCTTGGCAATCTCAACTTGAGATTTACCTTGTTCATGTAGAAACTGAATTCTACAGCGTTTTTCAATACCAAGTTCACTCGTTTTAGGCATATTGTATTGCACAGAGTGTCTAGTTTGCAAATTAATCACAAAAACAATTAGCCTTACCCTAGAAGTAACAAATGAAGACTGACAAAATGTTATCAACAATTTCTCAAATACCCCATTTCCTGGAATTTGCAGGCCAGATGTTTTATGGCTCTTCAAAGAAGATCGTTTATCGCTGTTATTATTGTTTGAACAAACCAGTATCGTAAATATTAAAAGAAATTATCAATTTGAACACACGTTTAGAATTACATGTGTTTTGAAGGGGTGCCTAATACTTTTGGGCAAGGCTGTATATATATATATATATATATATATATATATATATATATATATATATATATATATATATATATATATATATTTATTCACGGTCGGAATCAACAGGCATCACGCGCGACCCGTTGATTTTATAAATAAAAAAAAATGTACCCTCTACCAATCTTCGAAAGGAAGGATGGTAGAGGGTAGTTAGTTGCCAAGGAGCAACTCACCGGTTCTAGCTAATAAGTTAAGTGTCAGGGCCGTAGCGTAGAGGAAAACGCGACTTGCGTAGATGACTATTCGATGCAGGGCGCCAAATCGTAGGACAGATTAACAGAACCGACTAACGCAGGAAAACACCCGACAACCGCAAAGATTAGGAATGGGGGATCGCGAACAGTATGCACACGTCGGGTGCAACCGACTTGAACGATGCCAGTATCCGGCCTACCGCGAGAAATAAATGTGACTACAAGGCAGAACATAACATGAACTTACCGTGGACCTCAGATTGCTCTTTTGGATTGTCCCTGATCATCTGAAAGCGATGAATCCTCAATGACGGTGGTTTGGGCGGCCGGAATGGGAGTTCTGTGGGGGCGGTTCGAGTGTTCTCCAGGCCGCGATGCTGAGTTGTTCCCATTGGTCGTCTTTGGTGCCGTTTTCAACACCATTTGATTCATGGCGTTCGCCATTCGATTGAGCCATTTTCGCGTTGGTGCTGGGATTCGATTTGGAATGCGGGTTTCTGCTAAATGTGACTCAGGAGGCGCTACCAGGCTGTACACTCGCTGTCAATAAGATTCCCCATGTGGTGCAAGAGACTAAACGTCAATTCGACCGCAACCTACCACAGCAACAGAGTGTGAAATGACGGTTCGGACAATAGTTGTACTAAAGGACGGTACAAAAGTGGTACCAAAGTCCAGGACTGGAATAATTTCCAGGGAGTAAATTTCCAAAGTCAGCTGGAGTTCAAATACTTCCCAACGGTTCGAGGAAAATTGATTTGATGAGCTGCAAAAATCAGTGGAAATGGGGCTTTTTGATTTGAAATTGGGGCGAAAAGCGACAATAAGTGAAGGGAGAAAATTGATCTTGCGGCGCTGGTCAACGAGACTAAGGGAAGATATCTAACGATCTCGAAGACAAGAGCTCTGTTAATTTGAAGATCCGAAGACGGCAGTGAAGCAGAATGGTAACGGATGATATCGAACGAATTTGAAGGTGGAAATTTTATTAAATTGAGAAATTGGAGACGGCAGTGAAGAAGAAAAGTTGCAGTCATCGTAAAGGGCCCCAGCGTGGGATTTCATCTGTTCAAGAGTAGTCATCGCAGCGGGGAAAAAATTCAGGTTAGTTAGTTTATAGATTTTTCTTTGCTTTTGGATATAACTAGAGACAAATAAGGAATCGCGAGTTGAATTGAATAGTTGAATAGTTTGTGAAATACCTGTTTAGTTTAAGTCACCCTACCACCAGTGGTAGAGAAAGATTAGAGAGTGTGATTATACAAGAGTAATTCAAGAAATTCTAAGTTGTTGTAAGATAAATTCGGTGAATGAAACGCAGATTTAATAGCGGTAGCGCGAAGGTGCAGTTCTAATTTTTTCTTTTCATAGCGTGGATTGCGGTAATCCGTCGCCGACTTCTCGCTTTGCAGCGACGGTCACTTGAGAAATTCCGGCAAAGAAGCGAGTGGCGCCAAACCCACCCCGTTCCTCGTGAGCAAAGGCCGCCCGGAATTTTCCACCCTTGGACTCGTTTCCGGAGACTAAGGGTTGTGAATTGCGGATGATATACGCAGATATAAGATTTCCGTAACAATATATATATATATATATATATATATATATATATATATATATATATATATATATATATATATATATATATATATATATATATATAGATTATAGATAGATAGATATATATATATATATATATATATATATATATATATATATATATATATATATATATATATATATATATATATATATATACATATATGTATATATTTATATATATATATATATGTATATATATATATATATATATATATATATATATATATATATATATATATATATATATATATATATATATATATATATATATATATATATATATATATGGCAGTCAAATGGTAGCATAGGCCACGGGGGCGTCATCGGGTGCTGGTTACTGACGAAGCAATTTAAATTCCGAGAAATGCCTGCTGGAAACAACATCTACAGCTCTGCTACTGAATCCTACCTTCGACCTCCTCGAAGATGTGAGTTTACAATTTCACATCGGGTGGCTGCCGGGAGCCTTCATGACATTTCAGATCATGAATGTTGCCAACGAAGGAGGGTGAGGGCGAGTTTCCCGCGCCTTAAATCGGGAACATTAACCAGACTGGCCCTCCAGGCTGGGGGTTGGGCAATGGGCCAATAACCCGTTCCCGTAAAACTTGACTTATTCAGGAACCTGATACTTCGCCTCGGATACTTGGATTGGATCAACGGAAACGACCACGCAAACGAAATATGGACTACTCTATTGGAACCTGGAACGTGCGAACCCTGTACAGACCGGGGGCCATCAAAGCCCTCCTGGAACAGGTCACTCACTATAAAATAAACGTTCTCGCTGTCCAGGAAACGAAACTGTTTGGTGCTGAGATTATGGACATGAGATCGTACACAATCTTCAAAAGCGGAAAGTCATCGGGAAGTCACGAATTTGGAGTGGCCTTCATTGTGGACAGAAAAATGAAACCGCAAATAATCGACTTCAAGCCTGTCAATGAAAGATTGTGTGCGATCCGCATTCGTGCAAAGTTTTTTAACGTTTGGCTCATTAACGTTCACGCCCCCACTGAAGATAAGGATGAGGCAGTGAAAGATAATTTTTACAACCTTCTGGAAAGGCTAAATGATTCACTGCCATCAAATGATGTGTAAATCCTGCTGGGCGACTTCAACGCAAAGGTTGGAAAGGAGGAAACACATCGCGGAACGACCGGCCAATTTAGTCTCAACGACAATGGACAACGACTTGTCGACTTTGCGAGTAGCAGAAACCTCATCGTAAGCTCCACGTGCTTCCCGCATCGCGACATTCACAAAAGGACATGGGCATCCCCGGACGGCCACACCTTTAATCAGATTGACCATATTCTGATTCAGAAAAGGTGGGCCTCCAGTATTTTAGATGTGCGAACCTTCCGTGGAGCCAACTGCGACTCCGACCACTACTTGGTCAAGACTCGATATCGATGTCGAATATCAATGTCGTATGAAGCCAGAGCAAGTTCAAGACGCAAGTTCGATGTCGTCAAGCTTCGAAATAAGACGGTGGAAGCCGAGTATAGATCTGCTCTGGAAATGGAACTAGCTTCCACGCCTAACACCACGTCTATCAACGAAGTGTGGACTACGATTAAAAGCGCAGTGAATGCAGCAGCCGAAAAAGTAGTGGGATACACAGCCGGGCAACGCAGAAATGAATGGTTCGACGAGGAATGTCAAGCCGCGTTGGACGAAAAGAATGCGGCCTACAAAATCCACATTGAACGACCGACTAGAGCCAAGAAAGAAAAATATGACGATCTTCGGAGAGTAGCTAATAGAATAATTAGACGTAAGAAACGAAAGCCTTTTGACACCATGCTGAATAACATGAATGACAACTTTATGGCTAACAACACTCGACAAGCGTACAAAGTAGTGAGGCACTTAAAACAAGGCTTTAAACCACGAACTAGCCTATGTAGGGCTGCTGACGGAAGCATCATAAGTGGCTCAGAACAGGTGAAGGAAAGATGGGCGTCCTATTTCCAGCAATTACTAAACGGAAATGTCCCCGCACCCAACGAATCGCCATCACTAATTGGTACATACCCTGACAGTGCCACATCTCACCCTCCTACACTAGATGAAGTCCGGCAGGCCATGGACCGCTTGAAACCCAACAAAGCACCGGGCATCGATGGGATCCCCGCGGAGCTCCTGAAGACAGGCGGGATTTCCGTTTTAAGGGCTATCCATGGATTGGTGACCGACATATGGCAACAAGAAACGATGCCGGATGAGTGGCGAAAAAGTGTTATATGTCCCATTCACAAGAAAGGAGATAAACTGCGATGCGAAAACTACAGGGGCATATCACTACTTTGTACGTCGTACAAGCTCTTGACAAAAATTTTAGAGTTAGGGATTTCCCATCACGCTGAGAAAATTCTCGGTGAATATCAAGGTGGTTTCAGACGTGGAAGATTTACAACTGACGAAATATTTACGGTCAAAAAAATTTTGGAAAAATGCTGGGAATTCAACATTGATGTCCATCAAATATTCGTCGATTTCAAACAAGCGTACGACAGCATCAACCGAACTGCATTGTATAACATCATGCTGCAGTTCGGAATCCCAGCAAAGTTGGTACGACTGGTGAAAATGACCATGACCGACTCCACGTCACAAGTGCTGATCCAGAATAATATGACCAACTCGTTTTCGACGAATACAGGACTAAAACAAGGGGATGGATTAGCTCCGGTACTCTTTAACCTAGCGCTTGAATATGTCATCAGAAAAATCCCGGTTGACACGAGAGGAACTCTACTATTTAAGTCGACACAGCTAGTAGCTTACGCTGATGACATCAACATTATATCACGTTCGTTCAATGACGCCAAGGAAGTATTTGTAGCTTTAGACGAAACCGCCAAGGAAGTTGGTCTTCAAATTAACGAACAAAAAACAAAAGTTATGACTCAATCAAGGAAAAGGACGCCAATAAGACAGAACATAACAATAGGGGACTATAGTCTTGAAAATGTGGACAACTTCGTGTCCCTAGGGACGAACCTCTCGAAGGATGGGAATGACCTTGACGAAATCAAACGACGGATTCAATTAGCCAATAAGACATTCTTTTCGGTGCTTCCCATTTTGAAATCTCGATGCGTACACAGGAATACGAAGCTTCGCATCTATAAAACGATTATTAGACCTGTGCTATGCTACGGAAGCGAAACCTGGACAACGACCCAGGCTTCTGAAAAAGCCTTGAATACGTTCGAGAGAAAGGTATTGCGAAGGATCCTCGGTCCAATACGGGAGGAAGATGGATGGCGAATCTGATACAACAACGAGCTGTATACTATATATGACGAGCCAGAAGTCTCTACCGTCATACGACTACAAAAATTACAATGGGCTGGCCACGTCGAACGAATGAGCGATAATCGAATCCCCAAACGGTCTCTCAAGGGGCGAGCGAGCGGAGCCAGGCCAGTCGGTAAGCCACGCAAGCGCTGGGAGGATTCGATCGATGCCGACAGCAGGTCACTTCTGGGAGCACCGAACTGGAGGACGCGGTCACTGAACCGAGACGAATGGAGGCGACGTATTAAGGAGGCGAAGGTTCGATTCGGGCTGTAGTGCCTCGATGATGATGATATATATATATATATATATATATATATATATATATATATATATATATATATATATATATATATATATATATATATATATATATATACGTATATATATTTATATATATATATATATATATATATATATATATATATATATATATATATATATATATATATATATATATATATATATATATATATATATATATATATATATATATATATATATATATATATATATATATATATATATATATATATATATATATATATATATATATATATAGATAATCTCTGGAATGGCCGATCCGATTGAGCTGAAATTTTCGGAGGACGTAAATGTATATAGTGGGTAGGTCCGTGACTTGCTCAAATTCAGATATCCTAATTCCTTTGGCGGCTGCGAGCGTTTTAGTGAATTTTCAGGTACTCCTATATATCCAAGCAGTGTAAATTTTTGTTAAAATAAATGTTTGGGAATGAAAACTTATTTTGTTTTTAGCTTGTTTATGTTAAAATGTTGGAAATTTTGAGCCGTGTGTGGGTGCAGCATGCCTAAAAGTAGGCAAGGATTTTTTTTCAAATTTTGATTTGTCATTACTTCTAAGAAAAACAATGGATCATCGTGAAATTCGCAGAGCATATCGATGTTGAGTAAAATTTCCACACGTGGATTTTCAAGATAGTGCGGATAACCCTGAAGCTACGGCAGGCTCCTGGAAAAAAACTTCAAATCATTGACCTTCCTGAAAAATTTTTGGTTTTTGACAAAAAAATCAAATCATTGATAAATGTTAACCTGTGTCCATAGTGTCAAATTGAAATTTTGCAAATTCCGATTTGCGCAAGAACGGCAACCCATCACCAAATTACCTCTATTTTCAGCACTCAAAAGTTCTGTTCACGAGAACTGACGACTGGAAGAATTTTAGGGCTACCACCCTCAAGTAGCCCTAAAATTCTTTTCACCCCTATAACTTCCAGCGCAGTGATTCAATCGAAACGAAATTAACTGGTTGGGTTTAACTTAACGTGAAGCATATTTGGTATGTAGTTTGCTTTGCTGCTGACACAGGTTAACCAGCATTAGCCATTTCCGTAAATATTGCACCAACCGATGCTTCAAATTACGTTCTCATATCCAAAGCATTTGCAATAAAAATAAGGAATCAATTTTTAAATTTTTCGAGCTTTGAACATTTTTCGGATGGCAGCCACAATCAACAATTTACCGCTGAAACTTTTGATGAAGTCCTGCGATGAGAACGAAATTCAAAGGATAAGTTGATTTGAGTATGAGCTTGTTATGGTAAACTTATTGCTGCTTCGTGCGGAAAGTGTTGTCAGCACTAAACATTTTAATCATTTGTGTTATAGTTGAGTTTTGTTGCTATGGATAAGGAATGGTTTTATGATTCTACAAAACCGTGTATTACGTCTTTCCACACTTTTTTTCACTCAAAGACAATTTCTTCGAAAATTAGTTTTCTAGCGATTCTGATCCGCTAGACATTTTTTCTCTGTAATTTTTCAAGATGGCACCACTGGCACAAAGTTCCCCAAAAAATCATAATCGCTTCTATCGAACTTGGTCTTTTTTAGGTCCAATGTTCTCTGTAAATTTTAACTGTATCTGATTATTGGTTCGTGAGTTCCCGTGAACAGAAGTTTTTGATGCAAAAAATAAAGGCAAGAAATTTTCAAAGTCATACTTTTAGTTACGTGGTCCTACGATAAACGCAGAGGTGGTGGAATCGGTGGCGGACCCTTTTACAAGGAGCTCCAAGCTACAACGATTCCCACTTCGAAAAATAACGCTTGAGGACGCTGGCACCTCCGCTGGCCGCCATTCAAGTCACGCGAAGCTTATGCGTTCGAGTGCAAGAGCACTCGCAGACTCGGAAAGGAGAGCATGGTTTCGACCGAAGCGGAGGAGAAACTCCTCAAATCGCCTGAGCGAGGCAAAGGTGCTGGTCCCCAGAAGAGGAACAGTCCCAAACCGAGCAAAGAGGGCAAGAAAGCGCTAGCGAATTTTAAAGCGGTGTTGCACATTGTCGACAGGCTTGGCGACAGTCCTTCCCTCTCTGCGGAGCAGAAGCATCGGTTGTGCTGGGCTCGGACGACGGTGGCAAAAGGCCGCGAGTACTTTGCTGGCAAAGAAAGCTCTTAAGGACTCTGTTTTCCACAACAAAGTGGAGCAGAGCTTTTTAAAGAAGCTAGCAGATAAAAGGCAGAGTTCTGCTGAGGAGGAAAAACCGGCGTCCAAGAGGCCTAAAAACGAGACCAGTCGGCAAAGGGTCCAACAACCTTCTACTTCGAAGCCGAAGAAAGTCATAAAGGCCAGTGATGTGGCTTAACAGCACCTCATTGTGGCTTTGATAAATTGAAGCAACCCGTTGGGTCAACTGTCGTGCGAATAGAGAAGCATCCTGAACTGGTTATGCCTTCGTTTGACGGGGCGGGCTGGTTCAAGGGTGTGAAGATCATCAAATGCAGCGATGAGCTCTCGCTGCGCTGGTGTACGGCTGTGGTCCCAGATTTACCGGGGCTATAGGAAGGAGCTCAGCTGGCGATTGTTGACAGAGGGAACATCCGGACACTATCTAGAGCGAAGGTAATAATACCGCGGGTAGTGGAACCAGATGTGGCCCTGAAGTTGCTACAAAGGCAAAACCCGGACATTCCAACACAGGGTTGGAAAATCTTCGATGCTATGAAACCGTCTGCTCAGGATGGAGGGCAGGTGTACATCCCCCAAATAAACAAGGAGGCTGATGACCTGCTTTACCCGCGCTTTGGTAAGATGACTTGGGGTGTAGGTAATGCCTACCTGCGCCTGAGAAAACGCCACCCGAAGGATGGAAATAAGAACACCCTGGAGGCTGGCGAGATTGAGCGGGATCTGGGCACCGTTGACCTGCAAAGTACAACGGCCGATTTCCAGAAAGAAGAGGCGCCGGTCAAAGAGGATGCCGCGGCCAGCACTCAAACTACTGCAGATCAATCAGCACCGCAGTAAATTGGCCTCGGCCGAACTACGCAGATACTCGACGAAGTTTGACGAAGTTTGATGTGGCGCTGGTTCAGGAATCGTGGATTTCTGCGGGGGGTCGGGTTGCGGGACTGGCGTTACAGGATTTCAATCTGTTCTTCCCCACCGCAGTAGCAAGAGTAAGAACGGCTATACTGGTGAGGAAGGATATTCACGCTTATCTTCTGTCCAATTTCAGCACAGACGATTTGACGGTGGTGGCATGTAAGAGGGGCGAGGAGGAGCAGGTGCTCATAGCATCCGCCTACATGGCACACAATAGCGGTGAGTCTTTACTCAATTTTATTATGATTATGATCTAGCCGTGGCAAATCTATGAAACACACCCACTTTTTGGGGACCTCGAAGTGTTAACGTTCTAGACATAACTCTTCACAATGATGCTTATGAACAGTTAATAGAGAATTGGAGGGTTCTTGGAAGTCCATCATTCTCTAACTTTTGTTACATTAGTTACAGCTGAAATTTCAATCTTACTCGCATTTCTTGGTAGTTTTGCAGCAACAGGAAAACAAAATGGGAGAACTTCAAACGGGAAGTGACCAACGACTTAGGCCCTCCTCCCAGGATAAGCTCTGTAGCTGGCCTGGAATCTGCGGTCAACACTCTTACTGGTAAACTGGTATAATTTTTTGAACGATCCTGTCTCAAAGTCTGTTCAAAGTGCAAACCTAAGCCACCCTGGTGGAACAGAGACCTGAGTTGTCGCAGAAGACAGGTACGAAAACTCTTTAAGTTGGCCAAAGTAGCTGACTATAGAGAATGTTGGGGCGAATACAAGGACATACTTAGGCTCTACAGAATGGAAATAAAGAAAGCCAAATGGAGCTCCTGGAAAGAGCTGTGCAGTAGGATTGAGTCCACCTCAAAGACGGCAAGACTTAGAAACTTGCTGGCTAAACGCCCTGTCACGCCTAGCCTGTTATACAGGTCTGATGGGGAGTGGACGAGCAACAGCTCGGAAACGCTGAAGATCCTCGTAGACACTCACTTTTCGGGCTTTTTGGATGACTCCACCCCTTTAACTCGTGTGCAGGCGTCTGATCTGCATGACATCGAAGGCATTGGCAAAGTTGTCACCAGGCAGAGGCTTGTCTGGGCAATTAACATCTTCAAGCTTTTCAAGTCTCC
>OZ022263.1:140845599-140850599 GCA_963978885.1 Nemotelus pantherinus
TATTAGCTAAGACAATGTCTGATAGAAAAGTTTTTGAAATGCGGGCAACCCTGTTGCAGTGGTACCATCTTGAAAAATCACTGAAAAAAGAAACAGCTTTTTTGCCTATAACTTCCGATTCAGCCATAACATTAAAACGATATTCACACAATATTTGAATCTTATTTTAGATAGCATTTGATGAAAATTTGGCTGAAAAATTAGAATAGAATTGTCGGCTATGATGATTTTTGTCTCTTAAATCTTGCAAACTTGCTCAGCAAAATAAAGGTTTTTTCCCTATAACTTCTGTTCCAGTGTAGAAATCAAAACGAAGTTCATGCATTAAATGAACCTTAATGTAAACCAAGTGTCGTAGGAAGTTCTAACAAAAATCATGAGAGAGCTACCAGCTATGACCATTTTTGTAATCTATTTGAATTTCTTTACTAAGTGATTATATCATTATATTTGTAAATGAGAATCATCCTGCTATGAAAATTAACAACAAATATTAACGTTGTAAAAATTTGAAAAGTTTTGAGGGTGGTAACTCTAAAATTATTTTCACCCGTATAACGTCCAGTGCAGTGATTCAATCGAAACGAAATTTACTGGTTGGGTTTTACTTAACGTGAAGCAGATTTATAACTTTATTTGGTGCAGGTGTGCTATATTTTTGGCTATGATGCTAGCAAAGGGTTGCCGGCGCGTTCATATTGCGGACATTTATAATGAAAATAAGCTACCATTGTTGAAACATTCTAGTTCTAGAAATCCTTCCGTCCCAAACATATTTTGTCTGTTGATCTCAAACATCTTTCCATCCCTACAGCTTTCAACGAAATCATCGGAAAAATCGAGAGCGACAGAGTTGTTTGATTTTGACGTGAGGCAATTGTTGCAGTGCTGGTAAAGTGTTACAAGCGCTGAGAATTTACTTTGTTTAGGCTTTGTTACGCTACTTTTAAAGTTTTGCAGTGTTTGCCTGTCCTTAATCTTGAAATTTATGCAAGTTGTAGTCGTGAAATCCTTTCCACCCTATAATTTAAAATGAATTGCAAAGATCAAAGTGGTTTTGCATTTGAAACAAGTTGGAGCACGTGTGGTAGAATATGCACTCAAAATCTGCACGATTCTTTTATTTTTCATCGAATATTAGTATTTCTAGCGGTTCAGGTGTGCTAGAGTTTTTCAAAATATTAAATTACCTTACGCACTTTCTTTGTGTATGCGCTGTTGTCATAATCCTTTGTTAGATCTAGCATGTCTTGCAGGCGACCGCGTTCAACGTAGAAAGCTAATCATCTAGACTATCAGGTGTTTCATCAACTCTTTTTTCTGGAATGGACCTCCTATTATAGAAAACATCCTAAACTGTCAAATGAGTGCTATGCGCCAAACAAACATGTTGCTTGTATAAACAAGTCATCACGTTGGGCCCATCAGTTACGATATCAACAATGTCGTTCCTTAGAGAAACATCAACTCAGTAGGGCGCTCTTTCAATATCTCTAGGCAGTTTGCAGCTGTCATTGACATATTAACTCGCACCAAGCTCCAATAAGAATTTACTGAGTGGATGTTTATATATTAATATAGCGCTTGTTTGCAGTCAAGGTCCACTTATCAAAAGTCAAACTGAACGGTTCGCCTGAGATTCTAGCCTGTTTTATCGCACTTTTGATTATTTCGTTGATCCTGCTTGCATTGCCCCCGACCTTATTTCTAATTTTTGTTGAGGATTTCGGTAAATCTGTGTACGCATTCGTTAGTATAAATTTCCTGAAATTATTAGAAACCACGAATACACTAAATGCAAACCAGTCCATACTTATTTATTTACAAACCCCTTTGTATTCTCTTGTTAACTGTTGCATCGGTTTGCTTTGCTTTATTCTTTACGCATTTTGATGTGAGCCTACATGCTAATTGCTTTTTCGAAAATAAGGATTCAATTTCCACTTTTCGAGTCTTGCCGTTATTTGATTGCCGATTAAGCATGACTCCCGGCCCCGAAATGCCGGCCAATTTCTAGTCCCGCAATAATTGGGATTACAAACAATCTATTCCAGGATTTGTCGAACCAGAAATTGGCCAGGGTCCCAGGATCCTGAGTCCTGGGACCTCTAGGTAGAATATGCACTCAACATCTGCACGATTCTTCTTTTGTTCATCGAACACTAGTATTTCTAGCGGTTCAAGTGCGCTAGATTTTTTTAATAATGTTCAAAGAAAAACATTTGTATTAAAAACACTTTCTCCACAAATTCATATATCTTTGTATATAAATATATTTATATATATATATATATATATATATATATATATATATATATATATATATATATATATATATATATGTTATATATATATATATATATATCTATATATATATATATATATATATATATATATATATTTATATATAGATATGTTATATATATATATATATATATATATATATATATATATATATATATATATATATATATATATATATATGAAAGTCGCATTAAAAAAATAAACAAATATAATGAAACTTTCCAATACGAAGGATCACGCTTCCATTTACCAGTTGATACCAACAAAGGAGCGTTCTTCATCATAGGAATTCCTCCCACTGCTGATTCAGGATGGCTGAATATGTTTCTTGGAGCTGGATTCCACATCAATGATTATTTTTTATTTTTATTTTATCACAAAACTACCACAACGGAAAACTCACAGAAGCCTTACAAGGTTTTCATTCCCACAAAATATGCCTGGATGTTCATGAGTTTGGACGGAGGTAGCAGCAAATTCAACTCGAATGGCGTTACATTTTCTCCCTGGAAGAATCGAATGACCAACAATAGCCGTAAGAAAGTACCTAATTCTGTAAGAAAAAATTGTATTTCAAATAATGTTCCAAATACCCGCAAATCTCCAGCCATTTAAAATCCTCAAATTATTAATACTCGTAACATCCTATTAATACCACGACCTACTGTTGCTTCCGTTTCTTTCATACAAAAAGACAAACAACAAGGTAGCCAATATTACTTCCTCTTTATCCTCTAGCCAGCTGGCTACATATGTCGCCTCTACAGAGGCAACTATGAAAACTACCTCTTTTGGCAGTTTGATGACAACTGCTTCTCGTCAAAAAGCAGTCAACTCTGTTAGGTATTTATCCTAACATAACACCTTCTTTAAATGGACTCAGACTCTTTTATCTATGAGAAGCAAATTAAATAAATTATATCTTGACGCAAAATCCTGCCACTTTAATTTACTCGTCTTCACAGAAACATGGCTTAATGATTCCCATAAGAATGAAGAGATCCTGGATAGTAGTTGGACAATTTACAGAAGCGATCGTGACTATTGTTCCACAGGTCAAACGCGAGGCGGTGGGGTTTTGCTGGCGGTAAGCAACACACTTTCAAGTGAGATTATTCACACCACCCCCAATGTATTGTTCCAACACCTTGTTATTCGTGTTTCTTTGAATAAATATTTCCTCTATATTAGTTTGGCCTATATTCCGCCCAGATCGGACGAATAAGTTTACGTCTATTTCTGTGAATTAATATCTTCCATTACAACGTCTCTAAATGAAAAAGACAAAATAATATTCTTAGGGGATTTCAATCGTCCCAACTTATGTTTCATCCCTGATGAAAATGACGCATTTCTTCTTCCGGTCAACCTTTCAGATTCCAATGACTTCAAACTTGCGAGTACTTTTTACGGCAACGATTTGCAGCAAGTCTCTCCAACTCCCATTCAAAACGGTCATTTACAAACGCCTATGACGAAGTAGTGGCAAGTCCAACTAATGATGCAGAGCTTCTTTTTTCAAATAGTTAACACTTCCCACTCCTGATTTTATTTACTTAAAAACTTACAATAATTTAATTGTATATGACATTTTCACTGCTGACTACATAAACATTCACCATGTACTTGACTCTATAGATTGGACGAATACTCTTTCAACGCTAGATCTTTTTACGATAAAATATTTGACGCCCGTTGAAAGATATGTGCCTAAGATTAAAAAAAACTCTAGCGCACCTGAACCGCTAGAAACACTAATGTTCGAAGAACAGTAGAAGAATCGTGCAGGTTTTGAGTGCATATTCCACCACATGTGCTGCTTATTACGACCAAACTGTTTCAAATGCCACGTTTTACTTTGGTGTCAAGAATGCATTATAACTTATATGGTGGAAGGTTTCAGATATTACCACTGGCATGAATTTCAACGTTTATGAGAGCAAAACACGGGTTAATTATATTCGTTATCAGTTGCTTATATCACAAAATTTTGAAAGCAGCATCTCATATAACATCAATGAAGAAAATGCTCAGTGCCTGCAGCACTGTAACTGAAGTTGGTGTTTGGGGCTGCGATCCGAAAAATTTGCAGAACTTTGTGAATTGCAACATTGATTATTTATTTTAATTGCAATTGTTTTCGGTATGAATACTAACTGTAAGCGTTTATTGATACAAAAGTAGCACAACCGACTCGTGCTGGCAACCTTCTGCCAGTATCAAAGCCAAGAATATATCACATCTGCCTCACGTTGTTATATAACATTCGAAGTTAAAGGAGTATAAAGAAATTTAGAGTTACCTGCAGCGAGTTTTTTCAAATAATCGAAAGCTTAATATTTGCTGTTTATTGTCACTACAATAACATTACCATTTGAAAATTCTACGATAAAACGGCTTAATAAAGATATTGCAATTAAACACAAAACTGACAATAGCTGGCAACCCTATCGTGGCTTTTCAACCAAATTTGGCCTGAATAATTTTTATGACAGGTTTCATCAATTGTATGAAATTCGTATTGATTTCATGACTGCACTGGAAGTTATAGTGCAAAAAGTTTTATTTTCCTGAGCGAATTTTCAAAACCAAAGACACAAAAATTACCATAGCTGGTAGCACCAATCAAATTTTTCAACCAAATTTCTACCAAACAGAGATTAGAGTTAGGTTTAGCTACTGTGCCAATTTCATGA
>OZ022263.1:140855599-140893099 GCA_963978885.1 Nemotelus pantherinus
ATGCAGACAACCTCAAACTCTACCACACCATTGAATCTAAATCTGATGCACTTTTCCTTCAATCCAAGCTTGATTCTCTTGTTCAGTGGTGCAATATAAACAAGCTCTCGCTGAATATTGATTAGTGCTAAATTATAGGTTTTAGCCGTAAATGCACGGTTTTCAGAATACCTACTTTCTCGGCAACAACTTACTAACTCACGTTGATAGCGTTGTTAATCTCGGTGTTGTGATGGATGTGAAACTTCGTTTCACCTTGCACTACGACAAAATACTTTCACGTGCAAACAAGCAGCTCGGCTTTATCAAATGACGTGCCAAGGAATTTAAAAATTTGTGGGCCACTAGATCATTATACACTGCACTTGTACGCCCTCTTCTTGAATACGCCTGTATTATTTGGAACCCAGCCTTCGAAATTCACAATAACAGACTCGGGTCCATTCAAAAACAGTTTTTACTTTTCGCCCTAAGAGATCTGTACAACCCTTACAATTTCGAAAATTTACCCCCATATGAGTTTCGACTAGGTCATTTAAACTTAACTTCACTTGCATCCAGAAGAATGATGATATCGGCCTGCTTCACATTTGACGTAATTAGAGGCGTTATTAGAGCTGAATTCCTTGATAGTAAATTTGTGATAAATATCCCCTTAAGGAACACCAGGTCCAATCGTTTACTAAAGGAATACCCGCATTCCACCATATATGCAGCTAATGAGCCGGTGAATATATGCTGCAGGGTCTTCAATGGCTTTAGCAACCTTTATTCCCAACGATTTCCAAACTATCCTTCAAATCTTCCCTTATCCAAGCCATTTGTACACCATACCTTTTAAGCTCTTGTTTAATTATCATTTTTAATTGTTTTCCATTTATTTCATTGTTATTTTTCTTATTGTCTATTTGAAACTTATTTGTTTACTCAATTAGTTATTTATTTATGTGTTATTTATTCGAACCTTACACCTTTTTACTAATGTTCGAAGAACAATAGTATTAAACTCGTTTCGCCGAAAATTCATATTTCTTTATATATATATATATATATATATATATATATATATATATATATATATATATATATATATATATATATATATATATATATATATATATATATATGTATATATATATATATATATATATATATCAGCAAAATGATTAAAGGAGATAATCTCTGGAGTGGCCGATCCGATTGAGCTGAAATTTTCGGAGAACGTAGGTGTATATAGTAGGTAGGTCCACGACTTTCTCAAATTCAGATATCCTAAATTTTTTGGCGGCGGCGAGCGTTTTAGTGAATTTTGAGGAACTCCTATATTTCTAAGCAGTGTAAATTTTTGTTAAAGAAAAGTATTGGGAATGAGAACCAATTATGTTCTTAGCTTGCTTATGATAAATAATCGGAAATTTTGAGCCGTGTGTGGGTGCAGAGTGCCTAAAAGTAGGCAAGGATTTTTTTTCAAATTTTGATTTGTCATTACTTGTAAGAAAAACAATGGATCATCATGAAAATTACAGAGCGTATTGATGTTGACCAAAATTTAGCACGTAGAGATTATCAGCATAAAGCGGGTAACCCTGTAGCTGTGGCAGGGTGCTGAAAAAAAATCCTTCAAATCATTGACCTTCCTGAAAAATTTTTGATTTTTGACAAAAAATTCAAATCTTTGATAAATTTTATCCTTTGTCCTTCATCTCAAGATAAAATTTTCAAAATTCCGTTTTGCACAAGAACGGCAACCCATCACCAAATTACCTCTATTTTCAGCACTCAAAAGTTCTGTTCACGAGAACTGACGACCGGATAATTCGATCATTGTCAAATTTACAGGATATGTTGGTCTTATCAAGGACCAGGTCTGATAGAAGCTATTTTGAAATGCGGGTAACCCTGTGGCAGTGGTGCCATCTTGAAAAATAGGTGAGAAAAAAAACTGGTTTTAGGCCTATAACTTCCGATTCAGCCATCATATTTAGACAAGATTCATACTTGGATCTTACCTTAGGTAACATTTGATAAAAATTTGGTTGAAAAATTAGAATAGAGTTGCCAGCTATGGTGATTTTTGTCTCCTAAATCTTGCAACTTTGCTCAGCAAAATAAAGCTTTTTTCCCTATAACTTCCGGTCCAGTGCAGAAATCAAAACGAAGATCACGCAGTAAATGGACCTTAATGTGAACCAAATGTCGTAGAAATTTCGTACCAAAATCATGAAAGGGCTGCCAGCTATGACCATTTTTGTAATTTTGTGGAATTTCATTACTGGCCGATTATGTCATTGGATTTGCAAATGGGAATAATCCTGCAATGAAAATCAACATCAAATATTAACGCTTTAAAAATTTGAAAAGTTTTGAGGGTGAAAACCCTAAAATTCTTTTCACCCGTATAACTTCCAGCGCAGTGATTCAATCGAAACAAAATTTACTGGTTGGGTTTAACTTAACGTAAAGCAGATTTGGTATGTATTTTGCTTTGCTGCTGACACAGGCTAACCAGCATTAGCCATTTCCGTAAATATTGCACCAACAAATGCTTCAAATTACGTTCTCATATGCAAAGCATTTGCAATAAAAATAAGGAATCAATTTCTAAATTTTCCGAGTTTTGAACGTTTTTCGGATGACAGCCTCAAACAACGTTAAACCGCTGAAACTTTCGATGAAATCCTGCGATGAGAACGAAATTCAAAGGATAAGTTGATTTGAGTATGAGCTTGTTATGGTAAACTTATTACTGCTTCGTTCGGAAAGTGTTGCCAGCACTGAACATTTACATCATTTGTGTTATAGTTGAGTTTTGTTGCTTTGGATAAGGAATGGTTGATATGATTCTACAAAACAGTGTATTACGTCTTTCCACACTTTTTTGTCACTCAAAGGCAATTTCTTCGAAAATTAGTTTTCTAGCGGTTCAGGTGCGCTAGAGTTTTTTTTATAAATAATTTGATATTTCATATTTAAATGTATATATTATGCCTTGTTTGGCTAAATAAATATATAAATATATATATATATATATATATATATATATATATATATATATATATATATATATATATATATATATATATATATATATATATATATATATATATATATACATATATTTATATATATATATATATATATATACATATATATTTATATATATATATATATAAAAATATATATATATGTATATATGTATATATATATATATATATATATATATATATATATATATATATATATATATATATATATATATATATATATGTATGTATATATATATATATATATATATATATATATATATATATATATATATATATATATATGTAAATATATATATATATATATATATATATATATATATATATATATAATCAGAAAATTTCAGTGACAAAATCTCAGGAACACGCCATCCTATTGAACTAAAATTTTAAGGTGCATTGACGTAAAATAGTACCACGTATAATAGTACCAGGCCTCACAAAAAGCTGAAAATCTTTATCTTTTGGGTGCCGGCGGCCATTTTATTGATAATTTATTTATTCCTATTTTTCTATCGACAAATAATTTCGCAAAAATAAAGTTTATGTATTAAATTTTGATATTGTTCCAAATGTGATTATGAGAATAACCCTGTGTGTGCACTAGGTGCCTAAAATGAGGTTGGGAAAATTTGAAAATTTTCGAATTGCGATAACTTTTGACCAGATTATCAAATCATTATGAAACTTGCTAACTTGTTGACTCGTTTGGTTATTTATGATCGTGCTGACCATCCTGCAGGTACGGCGGGCATTGAAAGTGAAAACCTTCAAACCATCGACTGTTGTGAAAAATTTTTGTTTTTTGCAGTGAAAGCCAATCATATAGAAAAATTACGCTTTGTCTCGACAACGAAAGGAAAACTTTCGAAATTTTACATCGGAAAAGAATGGTTACCTTCCTCCAATTCACCTATATTTTAAGCATCAAAAACTTGTGTTTACGAGAACCCACGTTCCAAATATCAGATCCCAGTAGAACGAAGAATGCTTACTGCATTAATGTAGTAATTATTCCCAGTAATCATCGTCGGATCGTTTTTGCATGACCGCACCGATGAATTTAGCATTACGAGGTCATTATAAGCAACGATACTTGCTCCGTTTCGCAATACCGAGAGTTGATGACGCCATCAATGAAGCGGATGTAAGTGAGATGACGCCGTCAATGAAGAGGATGTAAAGCTTGTCGCACACTATTCCGTCATGACACGACACGACATAGAAAAGTGTCGTACGACAGTCGGTAGACTAACGCACACTATACCGAACCGACTGACACATCAGTTTGTGAAAAGTATTCAGAAAATGCATTATGTTTCATGCAATGGAATATGTGTATTGTTAAAAATTAAAAAAATTATAAAACTGAAATTAATTGTAATTTCATCCCATCTGTTTGCCTTCTTTTGTGTGTTGTCGTAATTTTTTGAGCTTATTTCATACAATTCTTTCTACAAAGTGGCGTAAAAGTTTATGCTCTTTGATATGAAAAATCAACCCGAATATATTAATGGGAAAGAGCTATGTTTCCGGATTTTGAAACCCTCTTCTATGTTTCTTCAACCTACATAGCTTTAATTAATTCAGTGATGATACCAAAATAATGACTGTTGTTGTTTTAGAGTCAGTAAAAACAGGTACCAAAATTCAAAGGGGATTAATATATCGAACTTTTTATAAAACCTGAAAAACTTTGAAATTCTTCAGTGGATCGAATTGATAATAATGGTAAATATTCAATTTTATGTAAAAGTTTCAGAAAACAGATTTTAGACTGTGTTGAAAACGAAAGAGGGCATAATTCATACTAATTTTATATTATGTTGCTTCAAGTGTATTAAATGTTGTACAAGAAATACTAAGGACAGAAACTTTTGCGCCACCCAGTAGTTTTTCAAAAAATTTTACATCCATTACCAATTAGATATTTTTTTTAAATATCAAACTGCCTAACGACAACTGAAATGAATGACAGAAAATGCATTATGATCAATACAATGGGAAGTGTGTAATGTGAAGCATTTAAAAAAATTAAAATTGAAATTTTCTCAGCAAATTCTTCACATATATTTTCCTTCTTTAGTGATTTATTGTAATTTTCATACAGCTCTTTCTATTTTCTGACCAAAACTATTTACTTCATCCATTTCCAATTCGTAATTTTTTTTAAAATATCAAACTGCCGAACGACAACTGATGGTTATCATAAAATCTATGAAATTATATGAAAGCCCGCACACTTAACCGACACGACACGCTACAACGACGTACATCATTTGTCGGATTGGATTGAATTCGAACATCCCAAACGACAAAATTTTTTTGCTGTCCTGTCGTGTCGTGACGTGTTGGTCAAGTATGTGGGCGTTCATACAATTACATACAATTTATTCTCACAGTTTTTTGTCGTGTCGTGCTGTGACGTATCGTGTCGGAATAGTGTGCGATATGCTTAATGCTTTGGAATTTTTTAACCCTATGTGTGCGCTGGGTGCCTAAAAACAGAACGGGAAAATTTGAAAATTTTTAAATTGCGATAACTATTGACAGAGCTATTCAATCATTACGAAATTTTCAGGACATATTGATATAATTTAGTTGTAGATTTGTGTAGCTTTTAATGAGCGTGCTGACAACATTGTAGCAAGGGCAGGTACTGAAAGTTAAAACCTCCAAATCATCGTCTCTCTTGAAAAAATGCCGTTTCTTCAGAAAAAAGCCACTCATATGTAAATCTTGTACTTTGTTTACAATACCAAAAAAAAAAAATTTGATATGGTATAACGGGCACGCCTGGTAACCCTTGCCCAATTTACCTATATTTTTAGCATCAAAAACTTCTGTTCACGGAAACTCACGATCCGATGAGCAGAATTATTTGAAATTTGCAGAATATATTGGTCCTAAATAGGACCAGGTCTGATAGAAGTGATTTTGAAATACGGGCGATTCTGGGCCAGTGGTGCCATCTTGAAAAATCACTAAAACAGATAACTGCTTTTAGCCCTGTAAATTCTGATTGAATCGTTCGATTTTAACGAAATTCACACAGTAGCTGGATCTTACTTTAAGCCACGTTTGGTAGTAATTTTGGTGTCTTAAATTTGAAAAAAAAAATTGGAAGTTAAAACATTCAAACCATCGAATATTCAAAAAAATGTCCGTTTCTCACAATAAAACCAATCTGTATACAAATCTCATATTTTATCCACACGTTTAAAGTAAAACTTTGGAAATTTCATGTCGGAAAAGAACGGTAACCCTCTCCCAGTTAACCTATATTTTTAGCATCAAAAACTTCTGTTCACGGGAACTCACGAACCTATCATCAGATGCAGCTGAAATTTACAGAATGCATTGGACTTGAGTAAGGCCAGATTTGATAGAAGCGATTTTGAATTGTGGGCAAGTCTGTGCCAGTGGTGCCATCTTGAAAAATGACAAAGAAAAAAAAACTGCTTTTTGCCCTATGAAATGTGAATAAGTTACCCGATTTTCATGAAATTGACACAGTAGCTGAACCTTACTCTAATCTCTGTTTGGTGGAATGTTTGGTCTGTATGATTGAAAAATTTGATTGGTGCTACCAGCTATGATAATTTTTGTATCTTTGGTTTTGAAAATTCACTCAGGGAAATAAAACTTTTTGCACTATAACTTCCAGTGCAGTAATGAAATCAATACGAATTTCATACAATTAATGGAATCTGTCATAAACATTATGCAGGCCAAATTTGGTTGAAAAGCCACGATAGGGTTGCCAGCTATAGTTAGTTTTGTGTTTAATTGCAATATCTTTATTAAGCGGTTTTATCGTAGAATTTTCAAATGGTAATGATATTGTAGTGACAATAGACAGCAAATATTAAATTTTCGATTATTTGAAAAAACTCGCTGCAAGTAACCCTAAATTTCTTTATACTCCTATAACTTCGAATGTTATATAACAACGTGAAGCAGAAGTTATATATTCTTGGCTTTGATACTGGCAGAAGGTTGCCAGCACGAGTCGGTTGTGCTACTTTTGTATCAATAAATGCTTTCAATTAGTATTCAAACCGGAAACAATTACAATGAAAATAAATAACCAATGTTTCAATTCCCAAAGTTCTGCAAATTTTTCGGTTCGCAGCCCCAAACACCAACTTCAGTTACAGTGCTGCAGGCACTGAGCATTTTCTTCACTGATGTTATATGAGATGCTGCTTTCAAAATTATGTGAAATAAGCAACTGATAACGAATATAATTAACCCGTGTTTTGTTCTCATAAACGTTGAAATTCATGCCAGTGGTAATATCTGAAACCTTCCACCATATGAGTTATAATGCATTCTTGAGACCAAAATAAAACGTGGCATTTGAAACAGTTTGGCCATAATAAGCAGCACATGTGGTGGAATATGCACTCAAAACCTGCACGATTCTTCTACTGTTCTTCGAACATTAGTGTTTCTAGCGGTTCAGGTGCGCTAGAGTTTTTTGTGTTATATGCGATCGGAAATTTTAATTATTGATTATCTGATATTGAATGTAGTTAAGCTTAATGGTTTTCATGTGAAGTACCAATATCTGGATAAATTTGCAAATATTTGAACTATGAATGTGGCGGGTGTGACAAAGTGGATGAGTGAATTTCGGTTGGTAAATATTTGGATTTGTGCAAGCGAGAAGTGTCAAAGGATGTTATTGTGACCGGTAAAGGTTGTAGGCGAAGTCGCAGAGAAATCGAGAAATATAACGGAAATAGTAGTAGGAAGCGGATCGAGGATTCACTTTGGGATTTTAAGTAGCAGCCTAGAGTACGGAGAAAAGAAATAAGAAAATAAAAATAAAAAAAGAAAGAAGAAAATAAGATTACTTGTTTGCGTGTTATGCATTCTATCTTAATATTATATATGAGTGAGAATTTTTGTGTCAATGAACGAGGTGTGTGTGAGTTAAACAAAGTCAATCTGGTGTATTAGAAGGTGCTGCAGACCATCCAGTAGGTGATCGAATTTTTGTCGGGGTATAGTGACGCAGAAGTTATTCGCTATTGTTGGGATTAAAATCTGCGTAAGAGAAAGCATTCTCGCCAGGATAGTATTGTTGGTTTGGTTTTTCTAGCTGCCAGTCTTCATTATACAAGTCGATATCGCAGTTAATCACGATGAAAATCACCGTTGATCGGTTGAACAAGGACGAGCTCACGTATGAACTCGTCATTCGCGGCTTCCAGTCAGCTACCGTGGAGAATATGCGGAAACCCGGAAGGGCTACTCTGAAGGCGGAGTTAGCTCTGGATACGTCCTGTGTGGAAGCAGTGTATCTGTTTAATTTCAAACCTGATTTTACAGAATTAACAGCGAAAGCATCAGAAATTGAAGAACTGATTGCGAAAGTGTCAGGACACAAAACTTCACCAGATTTTCTCAAAGCTTAAGTCAAAATTCAACTTGGTTTCCGTCGACTGAGCAATATGCAGGCAGTCACACCACAGCAGTTGGACGGCCAAAGGAAGATTCGAAATCAATTCATCATAGCAATTGTGACCCTTGAAGATAAGGCCGAAGAAGACAGCGAAGGCAAAGCGAAGCGCGATGGTGATCCCAAAACGATGGTCGCGCCACAAGAGGTGCGAGTACCAAGTCTGGCCAAAGTAGCAAAATGGGGGGCTGAAGTTCAATGGGGATGCGTCGGGGTCTGTCTGTTATGGAGCGCCTATTCTCTCGCCTGAAACACGGCTGCTCGGAAGAGGAGAAATTAAGGACGTTGCGCAGAAATATCTCACTTTTCTATCAGCAACAGTGTAGTTTGACGCCGATATCATCGATCGCTGAGCTAGTGAAAATGACGTCACGACAGCGTTGGTAGCGGCTTTCGTGCCACCCAACATGCGGTCTAGACGATGATTAGAGCCAGAGCAGGTAGTAGTGCTGTCTGGACGGAGCCGTGTACAGTGCTGGAATTTTAGGAGGAAAAGTCATTTATCTGGGGAGTGCACAGAGTCTAGGTGTTGTTTCGGTTGCGGTCGACAAAGGATTTTGCGAGCAGCTTGCCCTTCGTGTCGAGTTAAGGCAGCGGAGCCGGAGGCTCGTGTGCGATCTGAACTTTAAGCTCCGGGAAACGGTCGTCGTGACCACTAAACGACCGAGCGAGCACTAGAGTGAGGTCGCAACGAGTCGAAAAGTCTCCGAAAGTGGACTACGCGTTAGCTAGCAGTGGTCAAGACAGTTGCCCACACTTAGGGTGGAGATAGCGGGTATTCTCATGAAAAATTTGTTAGATTTGGGCGCGAATTTTACGATTCTGGGGGAAAGAGGATGGCCTCGTTTAGTCAGCAGAGGATTGATGCAGAATCAGGGTAAAATGGAAGAAATGTGACTTGCAAACGGCGAAATGTTTAAGGTAGACAGTGTAGTACTTTTGGACCTCACGCTGAATGGTCGAAAGAGGGAGCTGATGGTACTGGTAATTTGGTCGATTCCTCAGGCAATAATATTGAGAGTAGATTTTTTGCAATGCTTCGGAGTAGTACTGGCCATGAGGAATCGACAGTGAACATCAGTTGCTGTGGTAGAGACTGTGTCGAGGAAGGTGCTGCGTAGTCAATCCCTCCTGTCCAAAGAGGAGGTAGCAAACCTGACAAAAATGTTAAGCGATCAATTCTGTTTGATGGGTGATGGGCTGAGCTGCACAAAGTCTGTGAAGCATGTGATTAAAAGGACGGCAGCCCCAATCAAGCAACGATATTATCCAGTCTCACCGCAGTACAGCGTCAAATCAATCTAGATGAGATGCTGAGGTTAGGAGTAGTCGAGCCATCGTCGAGTCTCTGGTCTTCGTCAATTCTACTGGTCCGAAAGAAAAACAGGTTCTTTCGTTTATATGAAGGAAGGAAAAAGAAGAAGGAAAAATGCAGTATCGAAAAAACATGCCTATCTTCTGCCGTATATCTCCACGACACTGGAGAAACTGTGGAACGTGAAGTATTTGTCAACGCTGGACTTGAAGTCTGCGTACTGGCAAGTGCCAATGGCAGAGGACTCACGTCAGTATACTGCATTCATTGTATCGGCAAGAGGCCTGTTTCGCTTTTAAACTCCACAATTTGGGAGCAATGTGGCAGCGCCTGATAAATTCTGAAAATACATAAATGCCGACCGTGAGAATTAGTCTCAACATTCTTTGTGATATATGAAACTTTGGTATGAACATTTTATTACAGTTTAACATTTATTTATTGAAGCTGGAATTGTACCAATATTTGCATTAGGATATTTTGTTTTCATTGGACGTCATATGGACCCATTATTCCACCGGCCAATAAAACGCACTAAACAGTGACTTTCCTTGAATGGAACGGTGTTTGGACAACTGCTTGTGGTTGTTTATCGCTCCAAATGCGGCAGTTTTTTTGAATGACTAAGCCATTCAACCAGAAATGAGCCTCATCGCCAAACAAAATTTTCTTATGAAATTTGGGATTAGCAGCAATTTGTTCTGGAGCCCATACACTGAATCGACGCCGTGCCCGTCGGCTTGTTCGGCTTCAATTCTTGCACGAGTTGCATTTAATAAGACCGCCATACAAGATTCTTCTGTAAAATCTTCCATAAATTGGATGGATTTAATTGTTGAGCACGATATGGAATGGACTCACTACGCTCTACAGCTGCTATGGTTTCTTCATTACGCACTTTGCGACGTCTAGATGAATGCGTATTATCAGTGAGAGTAAACATGGTGCACAGTTTTTTTCGAAATAAGTCTGCACAATTTGCAGAGGTTGCTCAGGCATCAACCTATTAATGATAAAACGGCAAACCAAACTTACTTTAAGACGCATGAAAGCTGTTACACCTGACATAGCGTTAAAAAGTGTTGCCAACTTAAAGTTCTACATCTCTAAAAAATACACGCTGCACTAAATCGTTGGCTGATTGAAAAATGGAGGGCAGGCTTGTGATAACTTTTGGATGGCCAAAATAAGTACTGTATACTTTGCTTCAAAGTTTTGTTGTATTTTGTTGTATATCAACATTTATACATATAAAGCATATATGATTTTTAAATTGGATGAATTGACAGAGGAAAAAGGAATGATAGCAAAGTGATAAGTATCAGTATTATGAATACTAATTCTCCCATGTCTTAAGTGGAAAATCTTTGATCTGAATGCTGCACGTGGCTAATTTCTTCTCATATATTTTAGTTTGAATTATTGTTTATATTATTTTAGAATTGAAATATATTATTTTTGGTGTTTGAAGTATTAAGATCGGTGTCAAACCGATTCCGGCTGAAATTGGGAGAAATTGAAGCCCATCCAAAGCAATCAATAACTTTAATCGGTAGAGAGAGAGAGAGAGAGAGAGAGAGAGAGAGAGAGAGAGAGAAATTGGTCTCGTCAATTGATTTTAATATTGCCTTCAATAATATTCTAAGGATTTTTATGTAAAAATACCAATATTTTGTAGCTGAGGGTGACAACATTTATAGATTTCTACGAGGCATTAATTTCAAAGGAGAACTCACTTTATATTTTCGGGTTGAATATTTGAAACAGGTATCCTGATTCTTTATGAGAAAACACTTCATAGGAAAATGCCTAGTATTTTTAGTTTGCTTACAGTCTCTGCTAAGAAAACCTAACTTAAAATTTGTACTTTATGCGAGTTGATATTGTGTAAAGATTAATATGCCAAAAGAGGCATGTTCAGTGGAAGCGCTTTCTTTGATGATTGCCTATCAAGCGCAATAGACGCCTTACTCCACCAGAAATTGCAGTACAAGTGAATGTACAGAGGCCTGAGCGTCTCAAACTTCAAAGAATATGTCTTTGTAGATAGTTATTAGAAAACCATTCTCACTTGCCAAAAATAAAAGGTGACTAGAATGGGCTAAGCAACACACAAATTGGACATTTCTGATTTCGAAAAAAGTTCTGTGGAGTGACGATGCAAAGTTCCAAGCTTTCGGCTCGAGACAGAGGGTCTTTGTTCATAGGTCAGGTGGACTGAGAGCACCCGATCAATGTTAAGTGCCTTCCGTGAAGCATGGTGGTAGTTCGATTATGACATGGGGCTGTATTGGAGAGATAGAGTCGGTTACATCTGTTCAATCTAAGGAAGAATGAGGTAAGAACATTATCGCAATACTCTCAAAAATGAAATATTGTCATCAAGATTGCGTATGTTAAGAATAAAGACTCATATTTCAGCATGACATTGATCCAAAGCACTCTTCGAAAATCTACAGAGAGTATTTAAACCAGTTATAAACTGGGGAAACTCTGATAGCTATGGTTTGACTACCACAGTCACCTGATCTCAACCCTTACCTGATCTCAGAGTTCTTATGAGAGGGTCTGGACAGAAACTTCTAAAAAATCTGCCCTAAATCTGCTGAGCATCTGTAGAGTATTTTGCAAGCAGAATTGGGCAAAATCTCTTCAGAGACCTCGACAAAATTACTTAGTAGGATGCGAAAACTTTTTGAAGCTCTAATTACGAATAAGGGTGGACATATTGATGAGACGAAGATTGAATAATAATGTTACCCTTTCAAAACTTTCTTATACATATAATATATACTTTAAATATACTTTAAATACTATTCATAAGAACTTGTTTTTCTTACTTCCAACCGTTTGAAATAGTAAATTAATTGGGTGGGAAAATACTTATGAGCAGTAGTATATATTTATACTATAGATATATATATATATATATATATATATATATATATATATATATATATATATATATATATATATATATATATATATAAATATATAAATATATATATATATATATATATATATATATATATATATATATATATATATATATATATATATATATATATATATATATATATATATATATAAATATATATATATATATATATATATATATATATATATATATATATATATATACACATATGCATATATATATATATATATATATATATATATATATATATATATATATATATATATATATATATATCTATATATATATATATATATATATATATATATATATATATATATATATATATATATATATATATATATATATATATATATATATATATATATATATATATATATATATATATATTTTGGTTGTTGAGTCTTCAACAGTGCCCTCAGACCGGGGAACCGCACGCGTCCCCAAGGTTGTGGATAGGGGAGGGCCCTATATGAGGGTCTACTGTGAATAACCAATAAGCAGTCGCGGACAATGGTCGGCAGAGGAGGGAGAGTCTCAGGGGCGACATGTGTCTCCATAAATATGAGTGCCAATGATCTTCGCTGTGAAATGACGAAATATGGCGTCATCACGTAACCATATAACCTGACGGTAGGTAAAACGCTATGGGAAGGATTCCTGAATAAAAAACCAAACATGGAAGATGAGTCTAGAAGTAAACTTACGGTGCAGGAAAACGGATGCCGAGCACCGGCGGCAGAGGGGAGTGAGCAAGCAGGCTCCCGGTCGTCGATATCCAGCGACTGCAATGTTATGGAGGTGGTCAACTTGGCTTCCATAACAGATATTTCTACAAGGAAAACAATTACTGAGGGAGAAAACCCATTTCGGAGGAAATCGCTGGTGCTACGTACACCTCCTAGACCAGCAAATGATCCCGGAGGAAGTCTGCAAGCGTATAAGAGCCAAACTCAACGGACGATTTCGGTGGCATCGAAGGTGGAACAAGATGCGTTCATTGAATTGGGTGAAATGATCACAGCGCTGGCTGATTTCACAAAAACACGAACAAAATTGCATTATTCAATAAGGGACCAAATAAGCTATTTGAGCTCATTATGATAAGACTCGCGTAGAAATTGATAGGAGAAACTGTGGAAGATTGGATGCAACTACGCCAGTTACACTGACACCTGGAAATAACAAGAAGGCTGGCAACATTGTCTACGGGGAAAAGGCAGGGCGCAGTGGTAGCACTGTAAATCAAAAGCGGCATCGAGAAGTTGGAGACGAAATACAAGAACTAGTTCAAACTCCGAAGAGACCGATGAATAGGACGCCGAATAAGGTTCCAGCGGCAGTGAAACCTGCGGTAAATACGAGTGCTGACACCTGGACTAAGGTTACGAGAAAAAAAACAAACACCTGTAAGGCGAAAGCGGTCGGATGTCATGATAATCTCCACCAAGGGCGAAGCGACATATGCCAAGATTCTGCGCAAGATGAAGGCCGATACGAACTTGAAGGAAGTAGGCGAGAATGTGACCCGTATTCGTCGAACTCAAAAAGGAGAACTACTGCTTCAGATGAAGTCATCGGCAACAGAAGTCGCTCTAAAACTCCAAAAACAGATGGAAAAAGTGCTAGATGGGAAAGCTGACGTCAAAGCTAAGTGTGATCTGATCAAAGTGGAAGAAATCACCACAAAGGAAGATATCCGTGCGGCATTAGTGCGACAGTTTAACTTCAACGATTTGAGGGAAGATGCTGTCATATCGCTGAGGAAGACGTATGGCGGCGCGCAAGCGGCCACAGTTTGTCTCCCAGTAGTGCAGGCGAATGAGTTACTAGCAGCGGGAAATGTAAAAATCGGATGGGTGGTTTGTCGACTGAGGGTGCAAATTCAGCTCAAACGATGTTTCAAGTGCTTGGAGTGTGGTCACTTAGCTAAAGCGTGCAAAAGCGAACATGATCGATCCAAAATGTGCCGATAATGCGGTGAAAAAGGGCACTTTGTAAAGGAGTGCACGAAGGAGCCAAAATGCTTCTTGTGCGATCACACAAAGGAGGGTGATTCCAAGCACGTTGCTGGCAGTAGTCGACGCCCAGTTTTTAGAAGAGCGCTCATAAATCGAAAATGAAATTCATCCAACTAAATCTCAAACACTGTGCGGCAGCCCAAGATCTGCTCTCCTAAAATATTAATGAGATGAAGATAGAGGTAGCCATAGTGAGTGAACAATACAGAAACCTGCGTGAACATATCTGGGTTCGAGATAAAACTAGACGGGTGGCCATCTGGGTTTGCGGAGGAACGTCATTCCAAGAAACCATGACCGAGAGTGAAGACGGTTTTGTGTGGGCAAAGATAAGAGGATGTTACGTGTACAGCTGCTATGCCTCTTGCAACTCGACTATTAAGCAGTTTCAACACCTACTGGATAGCTAGTAATAAATGCAAAACAACACACACCGCACATCATAGCTGGCGATTTCAACTCATGGGCAACCGAGTGGGGCAGCCGAAGCACCAACGATCGAGGCTACGTCCTTATGAAAGCTTTCTCTCAGTTGGACGTAGTCCAATGAATACCGGCAGCATACCTACTTTTCGAAGCCGAGGGTTGAGCTCAATTATTGACCTTACGTTCGCGAGTCCACCAATTGCAGCAAATATAGTATGGCGGGTATCAGAATACTATACACACAGCGATCACCAATCCATCCTATTCGAAACCGGACACCGGCTACATGGTCGATCTCAGCGAAAAGCCAAGACTGTTGGTAGAGGTTGCTCGGTCCGCAAATTCAACGAAATAACATTAACGGAAATGATTTTGCGAAGTTAAGTGCCTCAAGCTGCGGAGAAGGCTGGAAGGGTAATCGAGCTGATAAGGCGTGCGTGTGGTGCTTCAATGCTGAGGCGAAAACCGGTGCCATATCACAGGCCAAACTACTGGTGGACGGAGGAGCTAAGCCGACTTCGCACTGAGTGCCTGAAGGCGAGGAGAAAAAGCCAACGCGGTGTAAACCGACCCAACTATGAGGTGCTTCAGCACGAATACCAGCAAGCGCGAAAAAGTTTTCAACTCACCATACGCAGAAGCAAAAAAGCATGCTTCAAACAGCTGTGCGAAGAAGCAAACGTTGACCCATGGGGTGGAGCGTATCGAGCCGTCATGTCACGTATTATGTGTTTGAGATCACCACAAGTAGGCTGTCCTGCTCTCCTCGAGAAGATCGTCAGCACACTCTTTCCCCGTCATCAGGAAAACTTTCGAATAGTCCCGCATGGATCCGTGAGTGAAATACCCCCAGTGACTGAAAAGAAACTATTGGATTTTCCAAATTCCGATTCGCACAAGAACGGCAACCCATTACCAAACTACCTCTATGTTCAGCACTCGAAAGTTCTGTTCACGAGAACTGACAACCGGGTTATCTGATCATAGTGAAATTTACAGGACATGTAAATATTAGCTACGACCAGGTCTTATAGAAGTGATTTTGAAATGCGGGCAACCCTGTGCCAGTGGTACCATCTTGAAAAATCACTGAGAAAAAAAAACCGGTTTTTGGCCTATAACTTCCGATTCAGAAATCAAATTTTAACAAAACTCATACAATACTTGGATCTTACTCTATGTAACATTTGGTGAAAATTTGGCTGGAGAATTAAAATAGAGTTGCCAGCTATGGTGATTTTTGTCTCTTAAATCTTGCAAACTTGCTCAGCAAAATAAAGCTTTTTTCCCTATAACTTCCGGTCCAGTGTAGAAATCAGAACGAACTTCACGCAGAAAATAAACCTTAATATGAACCAAATGTCGTAGAAATTTCGTACGAAAATCATGAAAGGGCTGCCAGCTTTGACCATTTTGTAATTTTGTTTAATTTCTTTACTGAGCGATTATGTCATTAGATTTGCAAATGGAAATGATCCTGCAATGAAAATTAACAACAAATATTAACGTTTTAAAAACTTGAAAAGTTTCGAGGGTGGTAACCTTAAAATTCTTTTTACCCGTATAACGTCCAGCGCAGTGATTCAATTGAAACGAAATTTACTGGTTGGGTTTAACTTAACGTGAAGCAGATTTGGTATGTGTTTTGCTTTGCTGCTTACATAGGGTAACCAGCATTAGCCATTTTCGTAAATATTGCACCAACAGATGCTTCAAATAACGTTCTCATATGCAAAGCATTCGCAATAAAATTAAGGAATCAATTTTTAAATTTTCCGATTTTTAAAAATTTTTCGGATGGCAGCCTCAAACAACGTTTAACCGCTGAAAATTTCGATAAACTCCTGCGATGAGAACGAAATTCAGAGGATAAGTTGATTTGAGTATGAGTTTGTTATGGTCAACTTATTGCTGCTTCGTTCGGACTGCCGAACGGACGCTTCGTTCGGACTACTTCGTTCGGGTTGCCAGCACTTAACATTTTCATCATTTGTGTTATAGTTGAGTTTTGTTGCTTTGGATAAGGAATGGTTGATATGATTCTACAAAATAGTGTTTTACGTCTTTCCACACTTTTTTGTCACTCAAAGAAAATTTCTTCGAAAATTAGTTTTCTGGCGTTCATTTTTAAATTAGTATTAAACTCATTTCGCCGAAAGTTCGTATTTCTATATATATATATATATATATATATATATATATATATATATATATATATATAGATATATATATATATATATATATATATATATATATATATATATATATATATATATATATATATATATATATATATATATATATATATATATATATATATATATATATATATATATATATATATATATATATATCTATATATATATATATATATATATATATATATATATATATATATATATATCTATATATATATATATATATATATATATATATATATATATATATATATATATATATATCTATATATATATATATATATATATATATATATATATATATATATATATATATATATATATACATATATATATATATATATATATATATATATATATATATATATATATATATATATATATATATATATATATGTATATATATATATATATATATATATATATATATATACATATATATATATATATATATATATATATATATATATATATATATGTATATATATATATATATATATATATATATATATATATATATATATATATATATATATATTTATATATATACATATATGTATGTATATATAAATAGATATATATATATATATATATATATATATATATATATATATATATATGTATATATATATATATATATATATAAATATATATATATATATATATATTTATATATATATATATATATATATATATATATATATATATTTATATATATATATATATATATATATATATATATAGATATATATATATATATATATATATATATATACATATATATATATATATATATATATATATATATATACATATATATATATATATATATATATATATATAGATATATATATATTATATATATATATATATATATATATATATATATATATATATATATATATATATATATATATATATATATATATATATATATATATATATATATATATATATGTATATATATATATAGATATATATATATAGATATATATATATATATATATATATATATATATATATATATATATATATATATGTGTATATATATATATATATATATATATATATATAACAGTAAAATGATTTTCCGAGACAATCTCTGGAGTGACCGAGACAATCTCTGGAGTGACCGAGTCGATTAAGCTGAAATTTTCGGAGAATGTAGATATATATAGTCGGTAATTCAGATATCCTAAACCTTTTGGGTTTAGTAGCTACGGCAGGCTCCTGTAGCTACGGCAGTCTCCTGAAAAAAAATCCTTCAAATCATTCACCCTCCTCAAAAATTTTTGATTTTTGAGAAAAACTTCAAATCCTTCATAAATTTAAGCCTTTTTCCATCATGTCAAATTGAAATTTGGAAAATTTCGATATGCACAAGAACGGCAACCCATCACCAAATTACCTCTATTTTCAGCACTCGAAAGTTCTGTTCACGAGAACTGACGACCTGATTATCCGATCATAATCAAATTCACAGAACATTTTGGTATTAGCTAGGACCAGGTCTGGTAGAAGTGATTTTGAAATGCAGGCAACCCTGTGCCAGTGGTACCATCTTGAAAAACCACTGAGAAAAAAAACCGGTTTTGGCCTATAACTTCCGATTCAGCCATCAGATTTTAACAAAACTCACACAGTATTTGGGTCCACCCTAGGTAAAATTTGGTGAAAATTTGGTTGAAAAATTAGAAAAGGGCTGCCAGCTATGGCGATTTTTGTCTCATAAATCTTGCAAATTTGCTCAGCAAAATAAAGCTTATTTCCCTTTAGCTTCCGGTCCAGTGCAGAAATCAAAACGAAGTTCATGAAGTAAATGAGCCTTAATGTGAACTAAATGTCGTAGGAATTTCGTACAAAAATCATGAATGGGCTGCCAGCTATGACCATTTTTGTAATTTTGTGGAATTTCTTTAATGAGCGATTATGTCATTAGATTTGCAAATGGGAGTAATCCTGCAATGAAAATTATCAACAAATATTAACGCTTTAAAAATTTGAAAAGTTTTGAGGGTGGCAACCCTAAAATCCTTTTCACCCGTATAGCTTCCAGCGCAGTGATTCAATCGAAACGAAATTTCCTGGTTGGGTTTAACTTAACCTGAAGCAGATTTGGTATATATTTTGCTCTTTTCAGATTTGCAGATTTGGTATATATTTTGCTATTTGGTATATATTAGCTATTTTCGTAAATATTGCACCAACAGATGGTTAAAATTACAAACTCATGAGCAAAGCATTTGCGATAAAAATGAGAAAGCAATTGTTAAATTTTAGAAGTTTTGAACATTTTTCGGATGGCAGCCTCAAACAACGTTTAACCGCTGAAACTTTCGATGAAATCCCCCGATGAGAACGAAATTCAAAGGATAAGTTGATTTAAGTATGAGCTTGTTATGGTTAACTTATCGCTGCTTCGTTGGGAAAGTGTTGCAAGCACTGAACATTTTCATCATTTGTGTTATGGTTGAGTTTTGTTGCCTTTGATAAGGAATGGTTGATATGATTCTACAAAAAACGGTATTACGACTTTCTACATTTTTTTGTCACTCAAAGACAACTACTTCGAAAATTAGTTTTCTAGCGGTTCTGATGCGCTAGAGTTTTTAAATTAGTATTAAACTCATTTCGCCGAAAATTCATATTTTTTTTTATATATATATATATATATATATATATATATATATATATATATATATATATATATATATATATATATATATATATATATATATATATATATATACATATATATATATATATATATATATATATATATATATATATATATATATATATATATATATATATATATATATATATATATATATATATTATATATATATATATATATATATATATATATATATATATATATATATATATATATATGTATGTATATATATATATATATATGTATATATATATATATATATATATATATATATATATATATATATATATATATATATATTTATATATATATATATATATGTATATATATATATATGTATATATATATATATATTTATATATATATATATATATATATATATATATATATATATATATGTATATATATATATATATATATATATATATATATATATATATATATATATATATATATATATATATATGTATGTATATATATATATATATATATATATATATATATATATATATATATTTATATATTTAAATATATATATATATATATATATATATATATATATATATATATATATATATATTTATATATTTAAATATATATATATATATATATATACATATATATATATATATATATATATATATATATATATATATATATATATATATATATATATATATATATATATATATATATATATATATATATATATATATATATATATATATATATATATATATATATATATATATATATATATATATATATATATATATAGATATATATATATATATATATATATATATATTTTATATATATATATATATATATATATATATATATATATATATATATTTATATATATATATATATATATATATATATATATATATATATTTTTATATATATATATATATATATATATATATATATATATATATATATATATATCTATATACAGTGCCGGTAAAAATGATAAGACACCCCATGTTTTTCAAGAAATCGTAAAATAACAAAACAATCCCAGGAAGCTGTGTATGTATCTGAGATTGCCGCACCACATTACGTTAACATGGGTAATTAGCCGGAGATTTTTCGTATAACATACGGAGTTATTAAAGAAAGTTGAATTTCAGGCAGGTGAAAAAGATAAGACACATTACATTTGTGCCATATTAGAATAATATTAAAGTAATGAAATGCAACTATTTGTAATATTTCAATATTTTATTGAGCTTCCTTTATTTTTTATAATTTCTATAATTCTTTTTGGTAGACTTTTATATAATTTTCGTACATAGTTTCTCGAAATCTGGGCCCATGCAGAGGTAATAGCTTTTTCTTATTATTTTGTGTCTTCAAATTGTTTCGATTCAGCGTAAACGATTCGGGTCAGTTGACCCCAACAATTTTCGTTTATATTTAGTTCTGGAGACCTTGCTGGGAAATCGAGAACATCAATTTGTTGCTGTTGAAAATATTGTTTAACAACGTTTGCATTGTGAATTGCAGCATTATCTTGCTGAAAAATAAACGGTTGATCCGCGAATTCTGCCAAATTATTGTCAAACTCCTCACGAAGCATTTCCACATACCGTAAGCTGTTTATTTTTCCAGTTAAAAACCGAATGTTTGACCGTCCGTGGTATCCTATAGCAGCCCAAACCATTAAACTTCCGCCACCATGCTGTCTCTTGCTCAAAACTCTCGTCTCTTTCCTTTTGTCGTGGAAATAATAGCTAAAACCGTCGGGTCCGTCCAAATTAAATTTCTTTTCGTCTGTAAAAATAACACGACGCCATTTTTTCTTCCAACGCAAGTGGCTTTCAGCAAATGCCAGTTTGGCCCTTTTATGCTGTTCGGTGAGAGGCGGTTTTCTTTGCAATTTATGGCGTTTGAGATACTTTGCTCGCGCGATAATGTTTCGAACATTTCTGATGTTCGTTTCAACACCCGCTTTTGCCGCGATTTGTCGTGCGGTGAGTGTAGAATTAGAGGCTAATCGAATAATCCTTCGTTCGGACCGAGGACTTACTGCTCTTGGCCGCCCTTTTGACTTCTTCTTGCCATAATTTTCTGGATTCCGAATAAAATTGCGGACTGCACATCTGCTTCGCATTACAATTCGAGCAATTTCTGTTATGGATTCTCCTTCGCCATGTAATTTATTTATAATATTCCTTTCTTCGGCAGTCAACTGCTTTGCTCTACCCATTGTCACGAGCCCACAACACAAAACTAGTAAAAACTCACCTTAAAATATTCAAATCCAATTCTTTAAGTACTTTTCGTATTCTTTACAGGACAAGCGTTCACACCCGAAAAAAAAGAATGGTTTTTCCTTGCTGTCCGTATGTTATTCGAAAAATCCCCGGCTAATTACCCAGGTTAACGTAATGTGGTGCGGCAATCTCAGATACATACACAGCTTCCTGGGATTGTTTTGTTATTTAACGATTTCTTGAAAAACATGGGGTGTCTTATCATTTTTACCGGCACTGTATATATGTATAGTGGGGCGATGACTGTAAGGCAGTTTCTTGGTTCAAAAGCGAGTAGCGCCCACTCACGACATTTGCTCGCGAGCAAAAACCGCCCGAAAACTGCCGCTCTTACATCCCAGTTGGGGATGACGGATTCTGGATCGCGTTAGCAACTTACGGTGACAAATTGGCGCCCAACGTGGGGCATAACGGTTGAAACCGTAAACGAAGTCAACTAACATTACTAAGTCCCAAAATGTGGGAATATTAGGCGCGAAGATAGTGCGTAAAAAGCTTTTTCATCGATTTGGGTTTTTTTGTGTTATATGCGATCGGAAATTTTAATTATTGATTATCTGATATTGAATGTAGTTAAGCTTAATGGTTTTCATGTGAAGTACTAATATTCAGTTCGCTGGAAAATTATCTGCAAAATAATCGTAGCTCAAAAGCCCATATAATAGCTGGTGACATAAACATCGATATTCTGCCAGAACGTTTAAGCCCGATTGCTAATGAATACCTAGATACTCTGACCCAGTTTGGATTTGTCAATTACCTTATAGGTAAGACGCGGGTGACGACACACACCTTCTCTTGCATAGATAAAATTTTTGTAAACACTCTAACGACTGTGATTTTTCCCCAGCGATCTTCGAGACGTATATAACTGATCATTATACTACTGTAGCAAATCTCCAATTCTCTTGTGATAGAGACCAAACCAATGATAAGAAAGAATCTCACTTTCAAAAGCCTAGCATAGAACAACTAAAAAGTATTCTTTCTGAAGAGGATTGGAAGGATACGTTTCTTTCAACAAACGTTGAAGATTGTATAACCAAATTTCAAAAAACCCTTAACACTGCTATTAATAGGGCTACTACAAATTCTATTTCAAGATGCAAGCGAATTTTTAATCCAATTAAGGAATGGGCCACAGTGGGAATTGTTACTTCCATAAGACGCAGAAATAAACTTGCAAAGAAAGCATTAGCACAACCGTCCAATCAGTATCTCATTACATACTATAAAAATTATAGAAACAGTCTAAGTCAGATTATAAAACAAGCAAAAATAGCGTATTATAAGAATCAGATTAGAATCTCCAAAAATAACCCTAGAAAACTGTGGAAAGTAATTAATGAAGTTACTTCTAAAAGTAAACCATCAAACATAATGCAGAGTATACGTGATCCGACTGGTAATATAATTAATCATCAGATGGAAATATGTGAAATAATGAACCGACATTTTGCAACTATTGGGGAACAAATTTCTAGTTCAATCCTTCCGGCTGAAGTATATTCGGACAATGTAGAAATCTCAAATAACAATACACAAGTACTAACGGAAATGAGACCAATAGAGTTAGGCGAAATACTCCTTCATATAAATAATTTGCGTATTGGTAAGGCACCAGGCCACGATATGTATACACCTTTTATGTTCAAAGAAATAAGAAACTATATAGCTGAACCCCTTGCCTACATCTTTAATTTATCGCTCTCAACTGGAATTTTTCCAGAAACCCTTAAAAAAGCTATCGTCGTACCAATACACAAGGGTAACGACGTTTTAGACCCAAATAACTATCGCCCTATTTCAACCTTGTCAGTAATATCCAAAATCTTCGAGAAGTGTATAAAAACTAGACTAGTAGAATACTTTACTGTCTGCAATAGTCTAGCTTATAACCAATATGGTTTTAAAACAAATTGTAGTACATCTGATGCGCTTTATGATGTAACATCCTACATAAATGCAGCCCTTAATTGTAACGAAAAAGCAGTGACCATTTTCCTTGATGCGAAAAAAGCTTTCGATACCGTAGACCACACTTTACTATTGAAGAAATTACACGAAGCGGGTATTCGCCACAGAGTGCTAGAGCTGTTACGATCATATATATCAGGTAGATCTCAGTGTGTCAAAATAGGTACGACCTTTAGTACTTCTCTATGTCTGAACTACGGCGTGCCTCAAGGAACAGTTTTGGGGCCTTTGCTCTTCTTAATATACATAAATGAACTATGTCACCTAGAAAATCATATGAAAGGGCGCATTGTAGCATATGCAGATGATACTGTATTAATGTTTAAAGGAAAGGACTGGCACTCGGTGACTGTTTCAGCAAATCGTGGAATAAAACTAATAAACGGCTGGCTCTGTGAAAACAAAATTGCACTTAACTTAGAAAAAACAAAATATATAACCTTTGGCGATAGCCCTAACATACAATTAAGTCTAGTTTTAAATTCAGCCGAAATAAAACGTACTCACGAAATAAAGTACCTGGGTGTCATAATTGAGGGTAATTTGAAATGGGAAAATCACATTCTTAACTTATGTCAAAGAACTCGGAAAGCCTATTATAAGTTTCTCATTCTGCGAGATATACTTGATCTTGATTTACTCAGATCAGTATACTTTTCTTTCATTCAGTCGACCATCCAATATGGAATCATAGTCTGGGGTGCAGCCTTTACATCCAAACTAAAACCTTTATGTAATGCACAGAGTAGACTGATAAAGCTATGTCTGAAGAAGTCGAAGTTCTACTCAACGTCGCAGGCTTTCGCAGATTTCAGTGTACTTACAGTGCGTCAACTGTATGTAGTTAGTGCTTTGAAATACGTATTTGCAAATATTGCTAAATTTCCACTATATTGCTCACCCTATACAACACGCTTGCAAATTAATTCCCCTTTAGATATCCCACGAACGAAGAAAACATTAACTGGAAGGCACATAAGTATCTTGGGACCTAGATTATTTAACAAAGTTCCTTCACAGTTGCGCTCAAATCTAGATTTGACTAACTACAAACTAAAGCTTAAACTTTTTGTCACACAACATTTTGATGTGTTTAATGATGTAATACAATAATTGTTCTCACATGAATTACACTAATGTTATTATTTAAATGAATTAAATGAATTAAATTATGAATCAAATTCAGACATGAATTCCAGATATCAATAGTTTTAAAATTAGCAATCTATAATTTACAGTTTTGGCATTGATACGACTGCTCAATTTCCCACACACAAGCCTTATGCTCAAGTGGGAAACATTTTATTTTAAATGTCTGTATGTAATTGAATTGTACACACATATGCATCAATAAAGTGTATTTTCTAAAAAAAAAAAAAAAAAAAAAAAATCTGGATAAATTTGCAAATATTTGAACTATGAATGTGGCGGGTGTGACAAAGTGGATGAGTGAATTTTGGTTGGTAAATTTTTGGATTTGTGCAAGCGAGAAGTGTCAAAGGATGTTATTGTGACCGGTAAAGGTTGTAGGCGAAGTCGCAGAGAAATCGAGAAATATAACGGAAATAGTAGTAGCGGATCGAGGATTCACTTTGGGATTTTAAGTAGCAGCCTAGAGTACGGAGAAAAGAAATAAGAAAATAAAAATAAAAAAAGAAAGAAGAAAATAAGATTACTTGTTTGCGTGTTATGCATTCTACCTTAATATTATATATGAGTGAGAATTTTTGTGTCAATGAACGAGGTGTGTGTGAGTTAAACAAAGTCAATCTGGTGTATTAGAAGGTGCTGCAGACCATCCAGTAGGTGATCGAATTTTTGTCGGGGTATAGTGACGCAGAAGTTATTCGCTATTGTTGGGATTAAAATCTGCGTAAGAGAAAGCATTCTCGCCAGGATAGTATTGTTGGTTTGGTTTTTCTAGCTGCCAGTCTTCATTATACAAGTCGATATCGCAGTTAATCACGATGAAAATCACCGTTGATCGGTTGAACAAGGACGAGCTCACGTATGAACTCGTCATTCGCGGCTTCCAGTCAGCTACCGTGGAGAATATGCGGAAACCCGGAAGGGCTACTCTGAAGGCGGAGTTAGCTCTGGATACGTCCTGTGTGGAAGCAGTGTATCTGTTTAATTTCAAACCTGATTTTACAGAATTAACAGCGAAAGCATCAGAAATTGAAGAACTGATTGCGAAAGTGTCAGGACACAAAACTTCACCAGATTTTCTCAAAGCTTAAGTCAAAATTGAACTTGGTTTCCGTCGACTGAGCAATATGCAGGCAGTCACACCACAGCAGTTGGACGGCCAAAGAAAGATTCGAAATCAACTCATCATAGCAATTGTGACCCTAGAAAATAAGGCCGAAGAAGACAGCGAAGGCAAAGCGAAGCGCGATGGTGATCCCAAAACGATGGTCGCGCCACAAGAGGTGCGAGTACCAAGTCTGGCCAAAGTAGCAAAATGGGGGGCTGAAGTTCAATGGGGATGCGTCGGGGTCTGTCTGTTATGAAGCGCCTATTCTCTCGCCTGCAACACGGCTGCTCGGAAGAGGAGAAATTAAGGACGTTGCGCAGAAATATCTCACTTTTCTATCAGCAACAGTTGAGTTTGACACCGATATCATCGATCGCTGAGCTAGTGAAAATGACGTCACGACAGCGTTGGTAGCGGCTTTCGTGCCACCCAACATGCGGTCTAGACGATGATTAGAGCCAGAGCAGGTAGTAGTGCTGTCTGGACGGAGCCGTGTACAGTGCTGGAATTTTAGGAGGAAAAGTCATTTATCTGGGGAGTGCACAGAGTCTAGGTGTTGTTTCGGTTGCGGTCGACAAGGGATTTTGCGAGCAGCTTGCCCTTCGTGTCGAGTTAAGGCAGCGGAGCCGGAGGCTCGTGTGCGATCTGAACTTTAAGCTCCGGGAAACGGTCGTCGTGACCACTAAACAACCGAGCGAGCACTAGAGTGAGGTCGCAACGAGTCGAAAAGTCTCCGAAAGTGGACTACGCGTTAGCTAGCAGTGGTCAAGACAGTTGCCCACACTTAGGGTGGAGATAGTGGGTATTCTCATGAAAAATTTGTTAGATTCGGGCGCGAATTTTACGATTCTGGGGGAAAGAGGATGGTTTCGTTTAGTCAGCAGAGGATTGATGCTGAATCAGGGTAAAATGGAAGAAATGTGACTTGCAAACGGCGAAATGTTTAAGGTTTATATATTTATTGTCAATTTCATCAACGGAATGATTACTACAAAAAAAAAAAACAAATATTTACATATGTAATTATGAAAGATCATTAATCGGTCGTTTAAGCCGACACTTGAACATATCAACAGTATAATTAAAGTCGAACATTTGATACGCTGAGTTAAAGCTTCGGGCTATTGCGCAGGTTGGTTCATTTAGTCCGTAATTAGTTTTATGAAACGGGATGGATAAGGCGCTATGATGTCTACGTTCACCGTGGCAAACACGAAAGTTCAGTTTTGATAACAAGAACTCAGAGTTCACGTTTCCAGTGAGTAACTTCACAGCAAATAGAGCTTTGAAATTTTGACGTCGATTTTCAAGAGTGTCCATGGTCAATAATTGCAAGCGGTTTTCATAAGGAGGTAAACGAATTGGATCAGACCAGCGGAAAGAACTAAGAACAAAATTAAAAATCTCTTTTGGACAGACTCAATGCGATTTATGTGCTCCTTATAATACGGAGACCACATCAGGCACCCATATTCTAGGATAGGGCGAACCAGAGAGCAGAACAGGATTTTAGTCAGAAAAATGTCATTGAATTCTTTAAATCGTCGTTTTAAGAAGCCAAGTGCACAGTTGGCTTTTATTATTATTGAGTCAATGTGGTCATTAAAAGTGAAAGCGGAGTTTAATAGTACTCCTCAGTCTCGAATTTTATTAGAGCGAGTTAAAAGAGTATCGTTTAAAGTGTAGCTGAAATGAATCGGAGATGATTTGTGGGAGAATGAGATAACTGAGCATTTTTCAACGTTTAGTGAAAGACGGTTTAGAGTGCACCAATTAGCGAAGCTTGACACGTTGGGTTGCAGGATCGTACAGTCATTAAGTGATGATATTGTGTTGAAAATCTTTGCGTCATCAGCGTAGAGTGGAATGGAAGAACCTGGAACAAAAGTGATCAGGTCATTTATATAAATGGCAAAAAGAATGGGACCAAGGTGGCTGCCTTGTGGAACACCTGATGTAGCAATTATGTCAGTGGATAGAATGCCAGGAAATCGAACGTTTTGCTGGCGGTTAGAAAGATAAGATTTAACCCAGTCTATAAACTTATTAGGGAACTCAAGAAGATGCAATTTTCATATAAGAATGTCATGATCCAGCTTATCGAAAGCTTTCGTGAGGTCGGTGTAAATGCAGTCAACTTTTTTACCTTCTTCAATCGCAGGGATGACTAGGTTCGCAAGTTCTAAAAGGTTAGTGGTGGTAGATTTACCTTTAATAAAACCATGTTGGCAAGGTGAGATAAAAGACTTACAGTGAAAAGATAATACCTCGGTAACTATTGCTTCAAAAAGCTTGGCGACGCATGGTAATTTGGCGATTGGCCTATAGTTGTGCACGACTTCTTTGCTGCCTTTTTTGTGGATCGGAGTAAGTGAAGAATATTTCCATAAGTTTGGGAAAATACCGGACGAAATCGATAGATTAAAAAGATGAGCTAATAGTGGTGAGAGGATATTAGCGCAACGTTTAAGCACTATGGTCGCTAATCCATCAGGACAGGGGTGAAAATTATTCTGAAGATGAGATATATGTCTTAACATAGTGAGAATGTCGATGTAAAGGTCTTTCATTCCCAACGTCGTTTTAGGGGAGTCTATTAGGTAATTGAAATTAAGTTTATTGAAATCGGAGAGAGGTAGTCCATAAGCGGATTGGAAGTAATCTGCAAATAAGTTACTGATTGCTTGCGAGTTATTAATGACCATGCCGTCAGATATAAAAGAGCGAGGGTATCCGTCATGATACCTTTTTGAGTTTACAAAATTCCAAAAACGATTGGGATGGCTTATGAAAGACTGCCTTAGCTCGTCCATATAGTTGGAGTAGGCAGATGAGGTTTCAGATACGAATCTATTTCGTAATTCCTCATAGATTTTATAATCATCCTCTAGACGCGACGAGCTGTACACTTTCCAGGCCTTGATTTTCAAGTTTTTGAGATTTATTAAATCTGTATTGATCCATGGAGAGCGTTTCAAAGGTACAGAGTTACTCAAAGGTACACAGCGAGCAAAGCAACCGAATAAGATAGAATGAAAGTTTATGGCAGCAACGTTTACGTTAGATTCATTCACAACCGAAGACCAGTCGCATTCGATCATAACTTCACTCAGCGTATCAAAGTCAACTTTCTTGAAGTTAAAGTTAAAAAGATTTACAAAATTAGGCTCCATTACTATATCGTCATTAATTTGAAAATTTATATGATGAGCTGGATGGTGTGTAGATTCATTAAGTAGAGGAGATGAACATCGTTCAATAGAGACATCAGATGAGTTCGTAGAAAAAATCAGATCCAAAAGTCGTCCGTTTGTGTTGTGGATGCAATTGATCTGCTTTAGTCCAGTTGAAAGAATGGCGTCAATGAAGTAACTTTCTCGTCGGTTATTGGACGAAGGGAGATAGTGTTCGCTATCGTTAGAAATTCGCCACTCCAGATGCGGTAAATTGAAATCTCCCATAAGAATGAGATCGTCGGACGGTTCCATTATGCGGCATATATATTCGGTTAGGTTATACGCCAAGTCATATAATGAGTTTGATGCGGACGGTGGGATGTACAGTATTGCCACGAAAATTCTTCTAAGATGAAGGTTTAGTGTGATACAGACGTATTCAAGATCAAGAGTGTCAGGTATATCAAGTCGAGATACTGGCAGTTCTTTACGTACAGCAAGTAGAACACCACCGCCGACAGGAGCATCCGGACAATTAAGATGGCGATCACGACGAAAAACTGCAAAGTTACTGTTGAATAGTTCAGCATCGTTGATGTTTCCACATAGCCAGGTTTCGGTAAAGCCAATTATGTCGAAATGAGATACTGAAGAGGAGACGTATAAATCATTAATTTTAGAGCGCATGCCACCTATGTTGGCGTAGTACGCCGAGATTTCTTTTGCCCGTTTTTTGAATTAAGGCTTGATGTAATCAACTCTCGATGTTGATGCTTGGGAACAAATTCCCTGATGATACACGATGGAGGCCAGTAGCTGCTACATGAAATAGTGTTGAAGCACCACTCAGGCATGATAACTTTGAATGATGACACACGCTGATGGTTCCCAATTTTTGTACAAGATATAAAATTGGACGGAGCAAACATTTTATTGTATTGGAGAATATTGTTCACATTCGCTAAGACATCATCGTTGGTCGTGTCTCCAGCTAGGCGAGATAAAAATAACACTTTAGGTTGAACTGCAGCTTTAAGTGAGCAAGAAAAATTGCTGTCATTGTGTCCAAGCAAAGTGCGGCCATCAGTAGTGACGCTCACGATATTGTGTGTTCTGTCTACATTTTCAGGTGCTGGTGCGCAATTATGATTGACATCAAGGGCACCGGAGGACTTCGAAATTTCGTTCCCATTCACATTGCTTTCTGTAAGATCGTTTATTGTTGTGATATTGTTTTCTCCAATCGCTAAGATATTGGGAACTAAAGTCGAGAGTTTTGTAGATGTAGTGTGAACCTGCTTCGACTGTTTACGTTTGCTTGCTCTAACATTATTTGCAGGTTTTTTTGATGCTTGGGAAGGGGTATGCACGCTATAAGATGCTGGCGTGGGTGTGTCAGTGGATTTACTGCAATGGTCCAAGTTATCAGTCTAACAACCAATGCTGGTTAAGGTTTTAGTAACGGAAGTAGCAAACAGTGGTTGATTATTGTGTTTTTCTTCCCAGGTAATTTTGGACCTCACGCTGAATGGTCGAAAGAGGGAGCTGATGGTACTGGTAATTTGGTCGATTCCTCAGGCAATAATATTGAGAGTAGATTTTTTGCAATGCTTCGGAGTAGTACTGGACATGAGGAATCGACAGTGAACATCAGTTGCTGTGGTAGAGACTGTGTCGAGGAAGGTGCTGCGTAGTCAATCCCTCCTGTCCAAAGAGGAGGTAGCAAACCTGACAAAAATGTTAAGCGATCAATTCTGTTTGATGGGTGATGGGCTGAGCTGCACAAAGTCTGTGAAGCATGTGATTAAAAGGACGGCAGTCCCAATCAAGCAACGATATTATCCAGTCTCACCGCAGTACAGCGTCAAATCAATCTAGATGAGATGCTGAGGTTAGGAGTAGTCGAGCCATCGTCGAGTCTCTGGTCTTCGTCAATTCTACTGGTCCGAAAGAAAAACAGGTCCTTTCGTTTATGTGAAGGAAGGAAAAAGAAGTAGGAAAAATGCAGTATCGAAAAAACATGCCTATCTTCTGCCGTATATCTCCACGACACTGGAGAAACTGTGGAACGTGAAGTATTTGTCAACGCTGGACTTTCCTCGAATGGAACGGTGTTTGGACAACTGCTTGTGGTTGTTTATCGCTCCAAATGTGGCAGTTTTGTTGAATGACTAAGCCATTCAACCAGAAATGAGCCTCATCGCCAAACAAAATTTTCTTATGAAATTTGGGATTAGCAGCAATTTGTTCTGGAGCCCATACACTGAATCGACGCCGTGCCCGGTGGTTGTTCGGCTTCAATTCTTGCACGAGTTGCATTTAATAAGACCGCCATACAAGATTCTTCTGTAAAATCTTCCATAAATTGGATGGATTTAATTGTTGAGCACGATATGGAATGGACTCACTACGCTCTACAGCTGCTATGGTTTCTTCATTACGCACTTTGCGACGTCTAGATGAATGCGTATTATCAGTGAGAGTAAACACGGTGCACAGTTTTTTTCGAAATAAGTCTGCACAATTTGCAGAGGTTGCTCAGGCATCAACTTATTAATGATAAAATGGCAAACAAAACTTACTTTAAGACGCATGAAAGCTGTTACACCTGACATAGCGTTAAAAAGTGTTGCCAACTCAAAGTTCTAATTCTCTAAAAAATACACGCCGCACTAAATCGTTGGCTGATTGAAAAATGGAGGGCAGGCTTGTGATAACTTTTGGATGGTCAAAATAAGTACTGTATACTTTGCTTCAAAGTTTTGTTGTATTTTGTTGTATATCAACATTTAAACATATAAAGCATATATGGTTTTTAAATTGGTTGAATTGAAAGAGGAAAAAGGAATGATAGCAAAGTGATAAGTATCAATATTATGAATACTAATTCTCCCATGTCTTAAGTGGAAAATCTTTGATCTGAATGCTGCACGTGGCTAATTTCTTCTCATATATTTTAGTTTGAATTATTGTTTATATTATTTTAGAATTGAAATATATTATTTTTGTTGTTTGAAGTATTGAGATCGGTGTCAAACCGATTCCGGCTGAAATTGGGAGAAATTGAAGCCCATCCAAAGCAATCAATAACTTTAATCGGTAGAGAGAGAGAGAGAGAGAGAGAGAGAGAGAGAGAGAGAAATTGGTCTCGTCAATTGATTTTAATATTGCCTTCAATAATATTCTAAGGATTTTTATGTAAAAATACCAATATTTTGTAGCTGAGGGTGACAACATTTATAGATTTCTACGAGGCATTAATTTCAAAGGAGAACTCACTTTATATTTTCGGGTTGAATATTTGAAACAGGTATCCTGATTCTTTATGAGAAAACACTTCATAGGAAAATGCCTAGTATTTTTAGTTTGCTTACAGTCTCTGCTAAGAAAACCTAACTTAAAATTTGTACTTTATGCGAGTTGATATTGTGTAAAGATTAATATGCCAAAAGAGGCATGTTCAGTGGAAGCGCTTTCTTTGATGATTGCCTATCAAGCGCAATAGACGCCTTACTCCACCAGAAATTGCAGCACAAGTGAATGTACAGAGGCCTGAGCGTCTCAAACTTCAAAGAATATGTCTTTGTAGATAGTTATTAGAAAACCATTCTCACTTGCCAAAAATAAAAGGTGACTAGAATGGGCTAAGCAACACACAAATTGGACATTATGAATTCGAAAAAAGTTCTGTGGAGTGACGATGCAAAGTTCCAAGCTTTCGGCTCGAGACAGAGGGTCTTTGTTCATAGGTCAGGTGGACTGAGAGCACCCGATCAATGTTAAGTGCCTTCCGTGAATCATGGTGGTAGTTCGATTATGACATGGGGCTGTATTGGAGAGATAGAGTCGGTTACATCTGTTCAATCTAAGGAAGAATGAGGTAAGAACATTATCGCGATAATCTCAAAAATGAAATATTGTCATCAAGATTGCGTATGTTAAGAATAAAGACTCATATTTCAGCATGACATTGATCCAAAGCACTCTTCGAAAATCTACAGAGAGTATTTAAACCAGTAATAAACTGGGGAAGCTCTGAAAGCTATGGTTTGACTACCACAGTCACCTGATCTCAACCCTTACCTGATCTCAGAGTTCTTATGAGAGGGTCTGGACAGAAACTTCTAAAAAATCTGCCCTAAATCTGCTGAGCATCTGTAGAGTATTTTGCAAGCAGAATGGGGCAAAATCTCTTCAGAGACCTCGACAAAATTACTTAGTAGGATGCGAAAACTTTTTGAAGCTCTAATTACGAATAAGGGTGGACATATTGATGAGACGAAGATTGAATAATAATGTTACCCTTTCAAAACTTTCTTATACATATAATATATACTTTAAATATACTTTAAATACTATTCATAAGAACTTGTTTTTCTTACTTCCAACCGTTTGAAATAGTAAATTAATTGGGTGGGAAAATACTTATGAGCGGTAGTATATATTTATACTATATATATATATATATATATATATATATATATATATATATATATATATATATATATATATATATATATATATATATATATATATGTATATATATATATATATATATATATATATATATATATATATATATATATATATATATATATATATATATATATATATATATATATATTTATGTATATATATATACATATATATATATATATATATATATATATATATATATGGATGCCTCACTTGCCAAATCGATTAACTCCATTTTCTGAATTTCATTAAACTTTTACTATCAACGCACTTAAGAAGCTCCTAACTGTATATATTCAAAACAAATTTCTCTAATAATAAGTATTTAGTGGTGTTAATACCTATTATTACAGAAATTTGTTTTGAATATATACAGTTAGGAGCTTCTTAAGTGCTTTGATCGTAAAATTTAATGAAATCAGAAAATGGAGTTAATCGATTTGGCAAGTGAGGCATCCATATATATATATATATATATATATATATATATATATATGTATATATATATATATATATATATATATATATATATATATATATATATATATATATATATATATATATATATATATATTTATTTATATATATATAACTATTATATATAAATATATATATATGTATATATATGTATATATATATATATATATATATATATATGTATATATATATATATATATATATATATATATATATATATATATATATATATATATATATATATATATGTATATATATATATATATATATATATATATATATATATATATATTTATATATATATATATATATATATATATATATATATATATATATATATATATATATATATATATATATATATATATATTTATATATATATATATATATATATATATATATATATATATATATATATATATATATATATATATAAATATATATGTATATATATATATATATATATATATATATATATATATATATATATATATATATAAATATATATAAACATATATATATATATATATATATATAAATATATATATATATATATATATACATATATGCATATATATATATATATATATATATATATATATATATATATATATATATATATATATATATATATATATATATATATTTCGGTTGTTGAGTCTTCAACAGTGCCCTCAGACCGGGGAACCGCACGCGTCCCCAAGGTTGTGGATAGGGGAGGGCCCTATATGAGGGTTTACTGTGAATAACCAATAAGCAGTCGCGGACAATGGTCGGCAGAGGAGGGAGAGTTTCAGGGGCGACATGTGTCTCCATAAATACCTGAGTGCCAATGATCTTCGCTGTGACATGACGAAATATGGCGTCATCACGTAACCATATAACCTGGCGGTAGGTAAAACGCTATGGGAAGGATTCCTGAATAAAAAACCAAACATGGAAGATGAGTCTAGAAGTAAACTTACGGTGCAGGGAAACGGATGCCGAGTACCGGCGGCAGAGGGGAGTGAGCAAGCAGGCTCCCGGTCGTCGATATCCAGCGACTGCAATGTTATGGAGGTGGTCAACTTGGCTTCCATAACAGATATATCTACAAGGAAAACAATTACTGAGGGAGAAAACCCATTTCGGAGGAAATCGCTGGTGCTACGTACACCTCCTAGACCAGCAAATGATCCCGGAGGAAGTCTGCAAGCGTCTAAAAGCCAAACTCAACGGACGATTTCGGTGGCATCGAAGGTGGAACAAGATGCGTTCATTGAATTGGGTGAAATGATCACAGCGCTGGCTGATTTCACAAAAACACGAACAAAATTGCATTATTCAATAAGGGACCAGATCAGAGCTATTTGAGCTCATTATGATAAGACTCGCGTAGAAATTGATAGGAGAAACTGTGGAAGATTGGATGCAACTACGCCAGTTAAACCGACACCTGGAAATAACAAGAAGACTGGCAACATTGTCAACGGGGAAAAGGCAGGGCGCAGTGGTAGCACTGTAAATCAAAAGCGGCATCGAGAAGTTGGAGACGAAATACAAGAACTAGTTCAAACTCCGAAGAGACCGATGAATAGGACGCCGAATAAGGTTCCAGCGGCAGTGAAACCTGCGGTAAATACGAGTGCTGACACCTGGACTAAGGTTACGAGAAAAAAACAAACACCTGTAAGGCGAAAGCGGTCGGATGTCATGATAATCTCCACCAAGGGCGAAGCGACATATGCCAAGATTCTGCGCAAAATGAAGGCCGATACGAACTTGAAGGAAGTAGGCGAGAATGTGACCCGTATTCGTCAAACTCAAAAAGGAGAACTACTGCTTCAGATGAAGTCATCGGCAACAGAAGTCGCTCTAAAACTCCAAAAACAGATGGAAAAAGTGCTAGATGGGAAAGCTGACGTCAAAGCTAAGTGTGATCTGATCAAAGTGGAAGAAATCACCACAAAGGAAGATATCCGTGCGGCATTAGTGCGACAGTTTAACTTCAACGATTTGAGGGAAGATGCTGTCATATCGCTGAGGAAGACGTATGGCGGCGCGCAAGCGGCCACAGTTTGTCTCCCAGTAGTGCAGGCGAATGAGTTACTAGCAGCGGGAAATGTAAAAATCGGATGGGTGGTTTGTCGACTGAGGGTGCAAATTCAGCTCAAACGATGTTTCAAGTGCTTGGAGTGTGGTCACTTAGCTAAAGCGTGCAAAAGCGAACATGATCGATCCAAAATGTGCCGATAATGCGGTGAAAAAGGGCAATTTGTAAAGGAGTGCACGAAGGAGCCAAAATACTTCTTGTGCGATCACACAAAGGAGGGTGATTCCAAGCACGTTGCTGGCAGTAGTCGACGCCCAGTTTTTAGAAGAGCGCTCATAAATCGAAAATGAAATTCATCCAACTAAATCTCAAACACTGTGCGGCAGCCCAAGATCTGCTCTCCTAAAATATTAATGAGATGAAGATAGAGGTAGCCATAGTGAGTGAACAATACAGAAACCTGCGTGAACATATCTGGGTTCGAGATAAAACCAGCCGGGCGGCCATCTGGGTTTGCGGAGGAACGTCATTCCAAGAAACCATGACCGAGAGTGAAGACGGTTTTGTGTGGGCAAAGATAAGAGGATGTTACGTGTACAGCTGCTATGCCTCTTGCAACTCGACTATTAAGCAGTTTCAACACCTACTGGATAGCTGGTAATAAATGCAAAACAACACACACCGCACATCATAGCTGGCGATTTCAACTCATGGGCAACCGAGTGGGGCAGCCG
>OZ022263.1:140900599-140905599 GCA_963978885.1 Nemotelus pantherinus
TGACATATTTTGAGTAAAAATCGTTCTACAGGATGGTCCGGATTTCAAAACCTACGGAGTTACAGGTTGTTCAAAAAAACTTGTTCGGACCGGTAGCCTGACTCACTTGAATCGTTATATCTTGAAAAATAATTATCACAACTCAAAGTTTTATACTGCGTTTCTTAGACAATTAAATTACCTTTTATTAAATGTATTGCACTTGATTGCAGTTGTACCGAGTTTTGAGATATTTTCTTCGAAACACAAATTTTTTTAATTTTAACTTTGAAAATTCTGTGTTCCAGGTCGTTTTCCTTAGAAAACCTCATTATAATGTGCCACTTTTATTTCAATATTTTGATAAGCCATATTACTGGCTACAAAAGTTGCATACATTTCTATGACTTAGATTCTACCATTTCACAAGTATTAAGCGAAAATGAATATTGCTGAAAAACTAAATATGTCATAAAACGGTCCTCCTTGAACAAACAAAGTTTAATATGCTATTCGTACTAAAGTAATTTAGTACCCATTTATTGCTATTTAAAGTACCAATAAACTTAACTATATTTTAATTAGTTTCAACATAATTGATGATTTATATATATATATATATATATATATATATATATATATATATATATATATATATATATATATATATATCATCAATTATATATATATCATCAATCCTTATGTCTACATGTCGCGACGCAAAGTGAAAATAGTGCGGACAAAAATCAACTTTCCACAGTGTTGTCGATTTATTATAGCATTAATATTGTGCTTCATAGCTCATATTTCTGTCGTTACTTCGTTCGGTTCTGAACTTTTCGAGTTTTCGACGGCCTTTTCCGGAGTTTTTTGGCGTTTTTGTGAATGCCTTTTCAGTCCGACGTAAAGTTTTCAAATTCCAAGGTCGCGGAACTTTCATCGTTATCGCGACAGCAGCGAAACTCCGAGAGGTCGACTCGGTTTCTCTGCTGCAACTAACTTGAGCTGTGCATATACACATAATAGTGCTATCTGACCCCATTTTCTTTCTTCCAAATTTTTTTGTGCTTAAGTGAAGTGCTAAATTTCTCATTTTTCATTTTCCAAAACAGTTATTTTCGAAAAACAGTTAAAATAGTTTGTACTGTGCAAATTGTCTCTCGTGACATTCTAGTATTATTTTAAATTTGCAAAGCGTTAAACTGCCCGCAGTTCGACTGAATTGTTGCGGTCTTGAACGTGAAAGTCCTTCGGTACGATCCTGAACAGTGCGATCGGGTTTTTTTTTTCATTATAAAAACAACGAATCCAATAAATATTGTGCAAAAATAATCCCCGAAATCAACTACTAAGAAAAAAAAACTTATATATTGGATCAGACGATAATGGATCTAATTTAGTTTTTATTTTGGACAATCGACATCAAAATAGCTGGTGGCTCAGCAGTTCTATCAACGGACTTCCACGCAGGTGGCACACGGATTGATCCCAGATGTTACGTGTTTTTTCTGCATTGAATTTTTCACGATTTGATTGACAAAATTTAAATTTTTCATAAATCTTTCATTTAAAATCACAAAGTTTTTATTCAATCTTAATTGATTCTAAGTTGTTGCATATCGTTGGGCGCTTTTACGATTGAATCATCATACGCTTCCGAAAAATCCTGCATACCTTTGAGCACCTTCACAAACATTTGCGCGCATGATGAATTTCAAGTGCAGCTTGGAGAACTGCTTTGCCTTCGATAATACCTTGAAATTTGTTACTTGCAAGGCTTTCTGCAACAGAAAATTGCATGGCGCTTGCATGGGCGCTCCAAGGGATTGGTATCATCCCTATCTTGATAACCACTTCATTTGCACAGACTGCCAAAATGTTGACCGACTTATGAAGAGTATGTATGACAGCATAATCAGCTTTAATGGAACGTTGAATGCTGAAAAAGATCATTTAATTTCGAAACAACAAGCCCAAACAAAAGCAAATGAAGAAATTCTTATCGAACTGACACAGCATTTCGATGGGTTTACGTCAGCTCTTTCCGCGTCAAATAACAACAACAACAACAGTAACATAAATTTCGCAAAGTCTTTCGACACGCTGGACGAAAAGATTGATATGTTAGCGGACAAAATAGAATCCATTGCTGCACAATTCTCATCCTCCAGAAAATCAAATAACATTTCCCAAACTAGCAGCACAGATGGACTAGAAAATGTAGAATTAAAACTGACGAGAATGATCAAACCACACTTTGATTCCATAACTGATGCGTTATCTACACAACAATTAAAATTCGATGAACTGAGCGGCCAACTCGAAAGTTTAAGGGTCGCCCAGCAGACCCTGATCGATGAGAATATCAAACATCCTTTGTTGAACGAGCAGTCGCTTCACCAGGAACTACTTATGGTAGATCATAACAGTTCGTCAAACATCTCAAAAACCTGTAAGAGGACATCTATGCAGGACAAAGCTTCCTCACCTATAAAAGAGCTGTTAAACATTACTGCACCCCCAACTCCATGCCCTGATTTGTGTTTATCTTCAGATTCCGACGCAGCATCGATCTACGAATTTGGCACTTTCTGGTCCGAACGCGATTGGACCACTCGCCTACAAAAACTTAAGACTGCTCACAGGCACAATCGTGTTGAGAAAGCATACTCGAAAAAATCCATCAAAGAAAACCAATTGGCATTCTACGTGAATAAAGTTCCTTACAATGCTGATGATGGATGGCTGGGAAGACTTCTGGAAGTGGATTTCTGCATCACCGATTACAATCTCGAACAACTACCCCAGCGGAAATATAAATCATCTAAGCGGTACAAGGCTGTTATACCAGCCAAATATGCCTGGCTTTTTATGGATTTCAATGGAAATAATGACAAATTCGATTGGAAAGGAATCACGTTCAGCCCTTGGAAGAAAGTTAGCAGCAAAATTAGCAGTAAGACAAGAAAGAATATTGTAAAAAAAAAAATGTATACACCCAAATGCCCTTACCCGCGATATTTCCTCCAAGCACAAACCTTACTTTCTATCTACTCCTAAAACTCCTTCTCTCATAGATACTGCTCCTACAACTATACGTGACCGCTTCTCTAGAGGTCCATCTTTTGTTAATTCTAACTGTTCCAAAATGCTGACATTGCCTGTTTCTAGTATTTCCTCTCCTCTAAAAGCTTGCAATAACGCGGCCAATTTATGTCCGTTGAGAAACCATAACAAGGCGACTGTAAACGTTGCACCAACTGCGGCAACGGGAAATTCCATATCAAATAATAACTTGACGACGTCTACATCTCCTCAAAGAGTAGACCACCCTGTTAGGAATTTTTCCTAACAAAACACACAAAAACCTCAAACTGTGTTACCACAATTGTGGTGGTATGAGAGGTAAATTTTCTAAACTTTATCTCGACGCCAAATCGTGCCATTTTAATTTACTTGCCTTCACCGAAACTTGGCTTAATGATTCACATACAAACGAAGAAATTTTCGACAGCAGCTGGACCATTTACAGAGATGATCGCGACTACTGCTCGACAGGTCAGACGCGAGGAGGTGGTGTCTTAATTGCTGTGAGTAATACATTTCCAAGCAGACGCATCGATACCACATCAAACGTAATGTTCCAGTACTTAATTGTTCAAATCTCTTTCAATAATACGTCGATTTACATTGGTGTAGTTTATATTCCACCCAGATCCGACGAATCAGTATACAACCATCTATGTGAATCAGTATGTTCCTTCGTATCATCTCTTAACGAAAAAGACAAAGTCATATTTTTGGGAGATTTCAATCGCCCCAATCTATTTTTTATTCCCGATGAAATTGATACTTACCTTCTCCCTGTAAACCTGTCAGATACCAACGACCTCAACCTGACGAGTACCTTCTATGGCAACGATTTGCAGCAAGTTTGTCCGACTCCTAACCAAAATGGTAATTGGTTGGACCTAGTGTTCACTAACGCTTATGACGAAGTAGTGGTAAGTCCAACTAATGACGCAGAGCATCTTTTTACAAATAGTTTACACCACACTGCACTATCAGTTGAATTTCCCATTTCTGATTCTATTTACTTAAGAGCGTACAATAATTCAATTGTATATGACTTTCTTAATACTAATTATGAAAGCATTCACCATCACCTTGACGCTATAGATTGGACGAATACTCTTTCAACGTTAGATCTTGAAGAAGCCATTTCCACTTTTTATAACAAAATCTTTGACGCCGTTGAAAGTTATGTACCTAAGATAAAAAAAAAGAAAAAGTTGTCTGAGCCATGGTTTGATAGGGACCTTAGGCATTTGCGAAATCATAGGAACAAACTTTATAAGCGGATTAAAAACAATATCGACATTAGTTCTGCTATTCAGGATGAATATAATGAAGTTGCTAAGCAGTTTTCAGCAAAGTCTCACGAGGCTTATGCCAATAACATTAAGACAACGGGCGAAAATATAATCCGCGACCCGAAAAAATTTTACGATTTTGTAAATGTGAAGCGAAAAACCACTGGTTATCCCTCGTCGATGTTCTTTAATGATATCACTTCCTCCTCTCCTAATGAGATTTGTGATTTATTCGCTGATAGTTTCCAGAATATTTTTAATGAACCAGACCCATCAAACTCACACCTCTCTTTCTCTCATCCTACTCCTACAGATTTTGTCGGCCAATTTCAAATTACACGTGACGAAATACGTAAAGCTATTTCGGAACTCGACTGCAACAAAGGCCCTGGGCCCGATCTTCTTCCTCCAACTTTCTTGCGCAAATTAGTAAAGCAGCTTATAACTCCCTGTCATATTTTTTTCAACAGATCACTTTCGTCTGGAGTTTTCCCATCTTGCTGGAAACTTTCATATGTCACACCCATATTCAAAAATGGTGATAGACGCTGTATCGGAAATTATAGGGGCATTGCCATCTTATCTTCAATTCCGAAACTTTTTGAAAAGATTGTGTACGATAAACTTTCTCCACTTGTTGACTCCCGT
>OZ022263.1:140910599-140915599 GCA_963978885.1 Nemotelus pantherinus
AGGCACCTCGTGAAGCGACATCGGCAGGGTTATGTTCAGATGGGATATAGCTCCAGGGAATATCTTTTGCTGCTTCATGGATATGTGTGGTTCTGTTCGCAACGAAAGTAGTCCAGTGTGATGGGTGCTTTGCCAACCAGGATAAAACAATTGTCGAATCAGTCCATAAGTATGTACGTTTCACATTTACCTTTAATGTATTCGTTATTCGCTGTATGGTTTTAGCCAGCAAGAGTGCTCCGCAAAGCTCTAAATGTGGAATGGAAATAGCTTTCACCGGTGCTACTTTTGTTTTCGCTACTAGTAAGGATGAGTTGAACTGATGTTGACTCCGAGAAATAATGTAAACAACTGCGGCATACGCGCTTTGAAAAGCATCACTAAATCCGTGTATTTCAAGAATGTCATTAGGCCCATTCTTCAACCATCTAGGTATTCGTAAGTTGCACAGGGTTTGTAATTCTGATTTAAAATCATGCCAAATCTTTGAGATATCAACTGGAACCCGGTCGTCCCAAGCTATACCATCCAGCCATAGAGACTGCATCATTATTTTAGCTATAATTATGACTGGTGAAATCCATCCAAGGGGGTCAAATAATTTTGCAATGTCCGATAATATTTTGCGTTTAGTGTATATAACATCAGCCATATTAGTATTTATTTTGTAGTCAAACTCATCCGAAGTGGGATGCCAGATAATGCCAAGTGTCTTAAGGCCAGACTCGAGATTCATGTCCAGAGTGGGAAGGGTTTCGCGATCTTCCATAGGGATGTTGTCCAAAAGCTGTTCGTGATTAGCTGCCCATTTTTTCAAATCGAAACCTGCTGAACGTAATAAATTTCTCAATTCGTCTCTTTTAGCGAATGTGAGATCTATGCTGGTGCCACCTGAAAGAAGATCATCCACATAAAATTCATTGAAAATTGCGTGGTGTGCCATGCGATGAGATGATTGATGATCCTCAGCTAGCTTTCGGAGCGTACGAATTGCTATAAATGGAGCACAGGTCACTCCGAAAGTTACTGTATCTAGAGTGTAATCCTGGATTGGATCATTTGGGGTATTGCGCCAAACGATACGTTGGAGATCGGCATCTTCAGGATGCATACGTATTTGGCGATACATCTTCTGAATATCTGCTACGAAAACAAATTGCAAAAATCTCCATTTTAATACGAGATGATCAAGGCTACCCTGCAGAGCAGGCCCAGCGTACAACGTGTCATTCAAAGACAATCCTGAACTTGTTTTTCGTGATGCATCGAACACAACGCGAGCTCTTGTGCTGCTGCTCTCCTTGTATATGACATGATGGGGTAGATAATTGGCTTTGCATTCGGCGGTACCGTCTTCATTAAGCTGTACATCAATTGTGTTGTTAGATATATGCATGTGATTCAAATCTACGTATTCTTGGATGCACTTTGAATACTCGTTGTATAATTCAGGGTTTTTTGCAAATTTCCGTTCCAATGAGAGCAAACTAGCAATAGCAATATTTCTTGACGCTCCCAGCGACTGTCTACTGGCATCTTCTCTAAATGGAAGGCGAGTAACAAACCTGCCGTTTATATCTCGTTCAGTTGTTTTCAAATAAAATTCTTCGCAATATTGTTCTTCCTTGGTTACTGACCGCGTTACACCGATGTCTTCTAATTCCCAAAACTTCCTTAGTTGATTATTTAAATCATCATGGTTAATTATTTCAACCTTAAAACTTCGAAGATCGTGTTGCAATGGTGTACGCAACGCTCCGGAAATAATCCATCCCAAACTGGTTTTTTGTATGATTGGTCCTATCGAAAGTTTGTGCATATCACCCGTTATTACTTGAGCATAGACATCGGCTCCTAGAAGCACGTCGATCTTCCCTGGTTGGTCAAAGTGAGGATCCGCCAATTCAAAGCCCTTTAACTGATCTCGAACATTAGACGCGACCCTCCAAGTTGGTAATGAGTTGGTTAGTTGGTCTAAGATGTATGCTTCAAATTCCAGTGGCTGTCCGTCGCCGAGTTTTAGTGTTAACCACACAATCCCTTTAGCTTGAGAACGATCCGATTTGCCAATGCCGCTGATAGTGGTGTTTGTGTGTTTTCTTTTTATGTTAAGTCGCTTCATGGCATTTTCGCTTACAAATGACGCTTGGGATCCTTGATCTAGTAATGCTCGAAGGATACAGCTACCCTTTGAGCTTTCTACTCTTACGAGAGCTGTAGCCAACAGCACTTGCTGAGATGCAACAGCACTCAAAGTCTGTATATTAGCTTGGAGTTGAGATGAGTTAGGTGAAGATGTGTGACGAGATGGAAATTCTGATGCACCAGCATTCAGTGGACTAGAAATGGTTGTTGTGGGTGTGGCTGTTTGTCTATGTAATAAAGTGTGATGCGACTTCCTGCATGTTGCACATCTACTGCGACTGGGACAGTCTATCACCCTATGGCCTTGCGCCAGACAATTGATGCATAGTCGATTGCGTTTCACTAATTCGAATTTCGCATCGTACGCCATGTTACCAAAGGTAGGACAGTGTCGAATATGATGGCCAGCTTGACACACTTCGCACATTGGAGTCAGTTGACTTGAATAATTCTGCAAGTTACGCGAACGAAATGTACCAGTAGTCCGATGAACTCGTGATTGTTCTACTCCTGCAGCTTCTAACGCTCGGAATCTACGCTGCAAAAATTCTGAAAGTTGGCTCAACGAGGGAAGAGTAGCAATTTGCACATGCTCTTGCTCCCAGAGTTGCCTAGTAGATGAAGGCAGGCGTTGGGAGATTACATGCACCAGCATTGCATGCCACAGATTCTCAACGCCTAGATTCTCGATGGCTTGTACACATTCCATCGTTTGATCAAGCAAAGTTTTTAAAGACGAAGCAGACTCCTGTGCGTTTGGTAAGGAGAACAATCGCTTGAATTGGTTGTTTAAGAGAATGTTGACATTATCGTATCTATCGTTCAAAATACGCCAGGCAATATCATAATTTGCTTCCGTGATTGCGTATTGTCGAAGCAAATTTTCAGCTTCACCAGTTAAACTACTTTTTAAATAATGCAATTTTTGCACCTTTGATAAGTTACCGCGATCGTGTATGAGCGATTTGAATAAATCGCGAAATGAGACCCACAAATTATAATCACCCTCGAATTTTGGAATTGCAATACGAGGTAGCTTAATGTCATCAAAACGTGATTCGCTCTCTTGTGCTTCGACTTTCACAGATGATTTTTCTCCTGGTTGTGATAACCGTTGCTCCAAGACTCCTTTATTTACGGCTCGTGCTATTTGCTCTTCTGCTTCCTGTTGCTTCCTAATTGCCTCTTTTAACTGTTCCTCAACTTCGGACGCAAAATTCAATTGCATGTCATCAAACTGACTGTATAAGTCACTTGAAAAGTAGTCCAAAGTGAGCTCACTTTCCTCCCCTTTCAACAACGATAGTATGTTACGATGGTTATTATTAAACACATCATAAATATTCTGCAACCGACCACGGAGTTTCTCATAATATGTAATGCTCTTACGAGCGACAGAGTCTTTTTTATAGTTAACCCGCAACTTGGTTAACTGAACCAAAGATAATTTTTGCTGAATCATTAAACTCTCCATCTCAATAAAAAATCAATCGACTGTTTTAGGATAATGAAAATGTTTGCCTAGACTTGCTTCGTTCACGATTTTATGGTCCTATTTAATCTGTGATCACTACTTAGCAACAATGTATAAATTCGGAAACTAATTTTGGGGTGGAATAACCGTATGAATTTCCGTCCGCTTGACCAAATTATAATGTTGATCGGTGTTGTATATTTCACTATGCTTAAGACCAAATATTTCTTTTCATGAATTGCGTATAGATCTTACAATTCTTCTTTCTACCGTAACGAGAGCAGCTCGTTTCATCGATATCAAATATCATTCAAAATAGTAACCCAAAGGAAAGGGAAGTAAATGAAAGGAAAAAATATTCAACGGTAGTTGAACATGAGAAAAAGGGAAATAATTGGGACTTACCCCGGCTTGCAGCATTCAATTTAATTAATTTTTTTCACTATTACCGTTAACCCAATTCGCGAACCGCACTAATAATTACTTTTAATAAAACACTCGCAATAGTAAACTTGGCTATCAGTTCTTCAGAATGCAATTTCTCAATTCTCACATTACCAAATGATAAGTCACTTTTCACTATTAATTTTCATTATCCAGTTCAATATACAATTTTCACAATCCGGCTTCGATTATCCGGTTCGAAGAACCATATGTTTTATCTTCCACTTGTAATTTAAGAATAAAAACTCTAGCGCACCTGAACCGCTAGAAACACTAATGTTCGAAGAACAGTAGAAGAATCGTGCAGGTTTTGAGTGCATATTCCACCACATGCGCTGCTTATTACGGCCAAATTGTTTCCAATGCCACGTTTTACTTTTGTCTCAAGAATGCATTATAACTCATATGGTAGAAGGTTTCAGAAATTACCACTGGCATGAATTTCAACGTTTATGAGAGCAAAACACGGGTTAATTATATTCGTTATCAGTTGCTTATTTCACAAAATTTTGAAAGCAGCATCTCATATAACATCAATGAAGAAAATGATCAGTGCCTGCAGCACTGTAACTGAAGTTGGAGTTTGGGGCTGCGATCCGAAAAATTTGCAGAGCTTTGGGATTTGAAACATCGGTTATTTATTTTCATTGTAAATGTTTCCGGTATGAATACTAACTGTAAGCATTTATTGATACAAAAGTAGCACAACCGACTCGTGCTGGCAACCTTTCGCCAGTATCAAAGCCAAGAATATATCACATCTGCTTCACGTTGTTATATAACATTTGAAGTTATAGGAGTATAAAGAAATTTAGGGTTACCCGCAGCGAGTTTTTTCAAATAATCGAAAGCTTAATATTTGCTGTTTATTGTCACTACAATATAATTACCAATTGAAAATTCTACGATAAAACCGCTTAATAAAGATATTGCAAGC
>OZ022263.1:140923099-140948099 GCA_963978885.1 Nemotelus pantherinus
TCGGAGAGAACAGTTAGGCGTCGACTTTACCAATCTGGGCTCTGTGCAAGACGTCCTCGTCAAAAGCAAAAACTAAATGCTAGGATGATACTACAAAGGAAAACGTGGGCGAATGAACATTTATCATGGTCTGCAGTCGATTGGGAAAAGGTATAAACTAATAATATCTCTTTTTTAAATATTACCTTGTCACACTTGAAATGACACAAATGACACTTGTCAAAAAGTTCGTCTTTTGACTTTATCCTTTTTTTATTTTCTGATCAGGTTATATTCAGCGATGAAACGATGATGAGTTTAACACTACCAATGGTCAGGACTGTCTGCAGATACAAAGGAGAGGAATATTCAGCTTCGTGTGTTCAGCAACGAGTCAAACAACCAGTCAGGGTCATGATTTGGTCGGCAATTTCATCGAAAGGACTCTTCCCACTTTACGTAGTCGAGGGAACAATGAATGCCAATCAATATTTAACTGTTCTACAGACACAATTGGTACCGACTCTCAACGAAAAATTTAATGGAGAAGCGATTTTCATGCACGACAAGGCTCCATGCCATACGGCGAAGAAAATCATTGAATTTCTAAGAACACAAGGTATCCAAATCCTTGATTGGCCAGCAAATAGTCCAGATATGAATCCGATCGAAAATATCTGGGCTATTTTTAAACAAAAAGTGGCAGAAAACTGCCCCCGGACAAAATCAGACTTGATTGCAGCAATGAAGGAAGTCTGGCAAAATGATACGGATTTAATCGAAAAAGCCAAAAATACGATAAGTGGAATGCCTCGTAGAATACAGCGTTTAAAAGATGCGAAAGGAATGTTCACTAAATACTAATAAATATGTTAATTACAATAAGTTTTAGTTTTTATTTGTAAAAGGTGTAATTTAGGACAAAAAACTTAAGATTTTCAGAAGGTGATAATAATTTGGCCACATCAGTATATATATATATAGATATATATATATATATATATATATATATATATATATATATATATATATATATTTATATATATATATATATATATATATAAATATATATATATATATATATATATATATATCAGCAAAATAATTTTCCGAGAAAATTTCTGGAGTGGCCGATTCGATTGAGCTGAAACTTTCGGAGAACGAGATGTATATAGTAGATAGGTCCACATTTTTCTCAAATTCACGTATCCTAAACTTTTTGGCGGCGGCGAGCGTTTTTTTGAATTTTTAGGTACTCCTATATTTCCAAGCAGTGTAAATTTTCGTTGAAAAAAAGTATTGGGAATGAAAATTAATTATGTTTTTAACTTATCTTTGATAAAGAATTGAAATTTTTTAGCCGTGTGTGGGTGCTAAGTGCCAAAAAGTAGGCAAGGATTTCTTTTCAAATTTTGATTTGCCATTACTTGTGATCAGAACATCAGATCATCGTGAAAATTGCAGAGCGTATTGATGTTGTATAAGACTTAGCATATATGGGTTTGCAAGGTTGTACGGGTAACCCTGTAGCTACGGCAGGCTCCTGAAAAAAAATCCTTCAAATCATTGACCCTCCTCAAAAATTTTTGATTTTTCACATAAATTTCCAATCAATGATAAATTTAAACCTTTTTCCATCATTTCAAATTAAAATTTTGGAATTTCCGATTTGCACAAGAACGGCAATCCATCACCAAATAACCTCTATTTTCAGCACTCGAAAGTTCTGTTCACGAGAACTGACGACCGGATTATCTGATCATAATGAAATTCACAGGACATGTTGGTATTAGCTAGGACCAGGTCTGATTTTGCAATGCAGGCAACCCTATGGCAGTGGTACCATCTTGAAAAATCACTGAAAAAAACAGCTTTTTTGCCTATAACTTCCGATTCAGCCATCAAATTTTAACAGAACTCACACAATACATGAATCTTGTTTTATGTAACATTTGGTCAAAGAGAGCAGCCAGCTATGGTGGTTTTTGTCTCCTAAATCTTGCAGATTTGCTCAGCAAAATAAAGCTTTTTTCCTTATAGCTTCCGGTCCAGTGCAGAAATCAAAACGAAGTTCATGCAGTAAATGAACCTTAATGTGAAGTAAATGTCGTAGGAATTTCGTACAAAAATCATGAAAGGGCTGACCATTTATGTATTTTTGTGGAGTTTCTTTACTGAGCGATTATGTCATTAGATTTGCAAATGGGAATAATCCTGCAATGAAAATTAACAACAAATATTAACGCTTTAAAAATTTGAAAAGTTTTGAGGGTGCTAGCCCTAAAATTCTTTCCACCCGTATAACTTCCAGCGCAGTGATTCAATCGAAACGAAATTTACTGGTTGGGTTTAACTTAGCGTGAAGCAGATTTGGTATATATTTCGCTCTGCTGCTGACACAGGGTAACCAGCATTAGCCATTTTCGCAAATATTGCACCAACAGATGCTTGAAATTACATACTCATATGCGAAGCATTTGCGATAAAAATAAGAAACCAATTTTCAAATTTTCCGAGGTTTGAACATTTTTCGGATGGCAGTCTCAAACAACGTTTAACCGTTGAAACTTTCGATGAAATCCTCCGATGAGAACGAAATTCAAAGGATAGGTTGATTAAGCACGATCATTTTATGGTAGATTTATTGCTGCTTCGTTGGGAAAGTGCTGCCAGCACTGAACATTTTCATCATTTGTGTTATAGTTGAGTTTTGTTGCTTGAGATACGGAATGGTTGGTATGATTCTACAAAAGAGTGTATTACGTCTTTCCAAATTTTTTTGTCACCCAAATTTCTTCGAAAATTAGTTTTCTAGCGGTTCTGATGCACTAGGTGTTTTTAATCATACGTGGGGTTGCGTCAGGAAATTCCGACACTACTTTCGCACCTTATTAATTTGTCGGCAAAAGTGATAAAAGTAAACACGTTTTTTCCTTGTCCGCAGCTTTTGAATATTCTTCTTTGATAGTTTTTACTATAGATAGTTCATTATCTGTTTTTGGTTCTTCTGGTTCCTGCTTTATTTTAAATACGTTTTTGTACAGTACGTTAGTAAAGTTCTTTAACTTTCTTCTTAGAGTGTCCATTTTTAAAATTTTTTGATATGAACCCACGACTTTCCTTAACTTCAACTACCACCGATCTTTCTCCTCCGAGCAACTTCTTGGAATCAATGTAAACTACAAACATTGCTAATGTAAACTACAGACATTAATTTTAAAAATCCTGTAAAAATATAGAGAAGAGCCAGTTCCTGATAAAAGAGGTGAAATATTTCGGAAACATATTCGGTCATGGGACTGTTCGCACAGATCCCGATAAAATCCAAGCCATAAGGGAATTCCCAATTCCTCAGACCGTCAGACAGTTGCGGCGCTTCTTAGGGATTTGTGGCTGGTATCGGAGATTCGTTCCCGCTTTTTTGGCTATATCTGCACCCTTGACTAATATGCTGTCCAATAAGCATAGATTTGAATGGACTGAAGAGAGCTTAGGCGCTTTTCATGCTCTGAAGAGGTTCCTTATCTCCACACCAGTATTGCATAGTCCGGACTTCGCTAAAACCTTTGCAATACACTGGGACGCTAGTCAATATGGCGTGGGGTAGCTCTGATGCAAAAGCTGGAAGATGGAAGTGAAGCACCTATAGCTTACAAGTCTCAAAAGCTAAATTCTGCTCAGCGCAATTATACGGTGACGAAACAGGAATATCTAGCCACTGTACTAGCTATCAAGGAGTTTTCAGCATACATCGAGGGACAGGAATTAGAGGTTGTTACTGATCATGCATCTCTGAAGTAGTTGATGAACCTGCAAGACTTCCACGGGAGACTTGCCAGATGGGCATTGAAATTACAGGGCTTCAAATTCACTATAAGTCGTCAAAAAGAGAGCCAGAATGTGGTTCAAGACGCACTCTCCCACGTTCACACACCAGAAGTCTGTAATACCATCCACGAGATCTCGAATCTCATCGAAGTTGATTTGGAGTCACCTTATTTCAAGTCGAAGGCATACGTGGAATTGATGGACAGAATCTCATCAAACGTGGCCACCCTTCCTGACCTGAAGGTGAACGATGGGTATGTCTATAGGCGCTGTCAATATGCCACAGGGGATCTCATCCAGGAAAGAAACAGTTGATAGTTATGGGTTCCTAGCAAACTTACTGCTGATTTAATCATGTGGGCCCATGACCACCCCACAAGTGCGCATGGAGGCATCGGCAAGACTTTGCGACGATTGCAGACATACATTTTTTTTGGCCTAAAATGGCTTCACAGGTCAAGGATTATATTCTGGCATGTGACGCTTGCCGGATGAACAAAGCACCAAATCACATCCTGAGACCACCCATGGGGAAGGCAGTCACTAGTGACAGAGTCTTTCAGCGTCTGTATATAGACCTATTGGGCCCTTAACCCAGATCCAAGGAAGGTAACACTGGGATACTAGTGATAATGGACCACTTGTCGAAGTTTATCTTCGTAGAGCCTCTGAAGAAAAGCACCGCAGCCAAGGTGTGTGAATACGCAGAGAAGTGTGTCTTCCATGTTTTTGTCGTTCCTGAAGTGATTTTTACAGACAACGGAGTTCAATTCGGTTCGGTTCATCAAGGTCTTCTATTCTTCAGTTATGGGTTATTATTTTTATGATTTTTATTTCTTAAAAGTAATAGTACTTGGATTTTTCTGTAACCAACAGACCTAACACTAGAATATAAATTGTTTGCAATAATTGAGAAAATTCATTTTTAAGCAATTATTAAATGAAAAAAGAGAAAGCTGATTCCTTTTCATATATAAGCGGCATGAACAATTAGGACAATTTTGGGTTTTCCCTATATCTAGGGTTTCTCGCACATATTATACTGTGCAAATATTTTTAATTACTTCGTTTGTTTGTCTATTTTGCATATTTTTACAACTTAAAATTAGGGTCTGTATTTTACATTAGCAATGTTTGTAGTTTACATTGATTCCAAGAAGTTGCTCGGAGGAGAAAGATCGGTGGTAGTTGAAGTTAAGGAAAGTCGTGGGTTCATATCAAAAAATTTTAAAAATGGACACTCTAAGAAGAAAGTTAAAGAACTTTCGAAGGTGGTGGGCAACTTCTTTGAGTAATGTTAGGTGTTTTTGAAAGGTTTCCGTAATCAATAACAGGTCATCTAGATAAATGAAGATTTGATGATTGAGACGTGCTGGAATCGCTATATCCATCAGTCGTTGCATGGTTTGTGGTGCAATACAAAAGGCATACAATACAAATGGCATGGCCACGAACCAATAGAGGGGTCAACCAGGAACAGTGAAGGCCGTCTTATCCTGTGAGTCCTGATCGAGTGGTATTTGCTAAAAGGCGTCTCTTAAGTCCAGACTACTTATGTCTTTTGCGGGTGATAGTTGATTTTGTAAACCACCGATCATTCACTGTCACTTGGTTGACCTTCCTTGAATCCAAAAACATCCTGACCTTCCCTGGTGTGACGACTTAAGTCACAGGAGAAGATCAACTACTCTGCGATTCCTTGATTACACCTAGACTCAGCATTCGGTCAACCTCTACATATAGTTATTTTTTGATTGCAGGTGAGACGGTGCCGTTGCTTAATGGGTTTGTTGGGGCCTGCATCAATCACGTGTGAAGTTAGTGTTGTGAGTCCCAGCCCTTCCTTCGCGAACGATAGAAATCTGGCAATGAATGGGTATAGTTCTTCTTGCTGCTCCGTAGATAAGTGATGACGATTAACAGGTGACAAAGTAGACAAGGACAGTTCCTGTGAACACTGGCTTGGGTCAAAGAAATCAGTGGCCATATTAAACAAATGCTTAAAGTCAATTCCCAAATACAGATTCTGACTAAGCGAAGGCATGACCAGAAACTCAATAGTTTTTGTACGTCCTTGAAATTGGATGGAGCCTGTGATGCGTCCAATGGTTGAATGTTTGGCGCCATCCGCAGTCTTTAGTCTCACATGCAACTTATCCAAACGATGTTGAACGTCAGTTAGAATTTTCTTCGCTTAGTCAGCCACCAGACAGCCGACACTCGCTCCCGTGTCTATCAATCCACTGGCTTTCTCATCGCCGAACAGTGTAACTTGGCGTAAGGCGTAGATCCTCTGTAGGATTATCCACTACGGTAGAAGAACAGTACTGTCGCCTTTGTTTTTTAATACGCAGTCAAAAGTTACGTAGAGTAAGCGTGATCTCTTCATCCTTTTCACATGAGAGTTTTCCTCACTTCCAAGAATACACCAAAGTGCGTTTTTGTATTCCCTAACGTGAACATGGAAGGGTTGACATCGGAGACCCGCCGTAGGACTGTTTAGGTTCCTCACGTCCGAATTATAGGAAAAAAGCGGTAAGCTGTTTGCGATGGTGGCAGTTGCAAAAGCGGTGCTGGGAACAACATTCGTCGAAGCAGGAGAGGGTAAGCTAGCGTCAGATTAAGAGGGTGGAACTGTTACGGTTTGGGGTACTGCCGCGACCATTGTTTCTTTCTGAAGAGCGTCTGGGTGTTGTGAGCTGCTACGGCCAGCCGGTTTTTTGCTGGCAAGTTTCACAATGCGGCTTATAGATGTTTTCTGCTTCAAAACCGTATCAGAAAATTCTGCGCTCTTGCAGGCAATCCACACATAGATGTCCTGGCTGACTACAATTCCAGCATATCATACTGCGAGTGACCTCGGAATTTTCGTGTGGCGACTGATCTTCATCACCAGACAGACCAGGATCCGACAGAACCACCAGATGGCGGTGAGTGCCAAAGACTCTCTAAGGTTGCCCTAAGGCTTAGGTTAAACATTCTCGTCGCTTAACGTGCTCCCGAAGCTCCTGTGTGCTGGCAAAATGCATGTCTATTAATTGCCATTGTAGTTTCGGCAACATGTTTCGCTGCTCAATGTCCAACAGATCGTGGTCAGATAATGGCATCGGAAGAGCACTGGACATTCGCCGCAGATCCCTGTAAAAATCATCGAAGGACTCGCCAGCCTTATGGTGACGTTTTTGGATCTTGTTGGTGATTTCACGACTAGAGGTGAGATCTCTAAACTCACGTCGAATGTCTTCGCAAAATGCTACCCATTCCACTCTCCTGACTTCTTGGTGGTACTGCCAGTACCACTCCTCCACTTCCCCCATCAACAAACCGTCGATGTGTTTGCAAAGGGCACCAAAATATCCCTGTAAAGTCTGATATGTTAGGGCCGTCACACTATATAAAAACTTCTTCAAAACCTCTCCCAGGCAATGCTGGAGTAGAAATTCCCCTCTCTTGGCTTCTCACCGAGCCATCTAGACGGGGTCCAACTGGTGAACTTTGAGGTGTAGCGCCTGGACTAGAGAGTTCCAGTGTGTGCATTTTTTGCTACAAATTCCTCATGGTCTGCAACATCTGACTCATGTTGCTCGGCTTCCCCGAGCAAATTCAGCAGGGGTGGCTCTGAAACGTTTGGTTCCCCGTCCAGAGGTCTGGTTTTTAGGGGCCGAGTTATGGGTCAGTGGCCCTAATTCACTGTGCCTTGCTTCTGTCGCCTAATCGTTTCGGCACGAAAATTGGGTCCACGCAAGGGTCACGCCTTAACTTCTCTGCGGCATAATGGACATGCGGTGGACTGTCTTAAGTAACCTTGGAGGCACTCCTCGTGGTACTTGTGGTCACATCCGGTAAGCAACCGGCGATCGCCTAGCTGATATGCCTATTGGCAGATGGCACAGCTCTCGTGGCTGCCATCTTTAAAGTCTTAAGCCCCCTGTGGCAGTGGCGTTCTTTCGAACGGCATGTTCGAAAGATGAATTACATGATAAAAGTAGCTTAGCAACTAAGTAATACTTAATCCTAAGTATTATGGATAGGCGATAGCAAATCTTAAGTGTACAACTGCTTAGAGAAACTTTCAGGTTATCTCTATAGGAAATGTGAAAGTTGAGTAATTAAGACCTGCAAACAAAAGAAGTTAGACAATTCTATACGCTAGGAGCTTAACTAGCTAAACGTTAGCTTTAAGAAGTAGGTTCGAATACTGTGTATAAACGATGTATCAAATATATATTTATTAAGTTGGTTTTTAAAACGAATTTAACCTTTTCCTGTGTTTTTCCTTGTATGAGAGCGGCGGTGTTGGATTCCTTCATAAGAAAACCAGATTGACCAGATTTAAGTATGCAGATAATTATTACGAGAAAATATTCGAGAAATGTAACATGAAATTAAAACAACTATTGATACTAGGAATTCTATTACGAATCGAAACACAAATGGAATGAAATTTTACTGAATTAATGAAAAACTAATGGTAAACTACGTTATTCACCCACAGCATGGTGCAAGGTAAACTCAATTATTGTGTGTTGAATTAAGAATGACAAGAAAATTTCAAAAGATATGTTTCCATTCTAAAGGGATCCTGCATGGCTTTTATCTTCTTCCAGGTGATGACTCTCGATAGTTTCCGAATCAAACGAGCGATATTTTGAATTTAAGCAATGAATACGAGCGAGGTAGAGGTAGTATTACCGATACCAGGACTTCAAGCAACAAAGAACAAGACGACTGGACATACTAACTACCTGGTTGCCAGATAGCAGATTTTGCAGATGGTTTGCTCTTCGCTGACCAATGTCCCAGTACAGGCCTACCACCTATGAGGACGGAATTTATATCAAAAGACTACTCGTTTAACAGGAAGGAAGGCAACATCTGCTTCCGCAGGCTGGACTGAACTAGATGGCTGGTTGCTGAAACAGCAGATTTCGCAGGACTGGAAAACAAACTGTCTTCAGGCTTAAAGCCTAAGACAAAATGACAAAAAACGAGAGTCTGTTATTGAACGTTAATAAAATTTTTAATGGGACAGCTTATAAAAAGGGCTGCAGATAGCTAATGGGAAGAACTGGTCGAATGATACCACAGAAAGTAAGTCTGCAGGGGTGACAACTGACAGGCAGTTTTAACGCGTTTAGCAAATAGAAGTTATGGTCGAATGAGCATAAGTCGGTTTCACTTTAAAAGTGTGGGGACCCATATTATATGAAGACCGAAGTCTGTAGTTCTAAACTTGAAACTCTTCGAGCAAACTTTTAAGACTCTTATGAGCAAGTTTTATACATGTTTTGCGCGCGCCATTTAGATACATGTTTTTCAGAGGGAAACGTGCTGAGGTGATGATCTAGTCCCGTGCGGGACTGAGCTACTCGGAGCAGCTACGATTCTCACGTGACAAGCAGTTCGGCACATGCTTGCTGCCTCTAGTTTTGTTCAACAGATGTGCGGGAGTTCTTTTCTCTATCACGTCTCCTATTAAGTATCACATATATATTAATGTGCATGAAGGACGGACAAAATGCCGAAAACAACCGCGATCGTATACTGAACATTAAATTCCAGCAAGAGCCATGCAGGCTGACCCAGGGTATCGGATTGGCCATGGGGATTTGAAGGTCACCAGGGCAGAACAAAAAAAAAAAAAAAAAAAAGGCCACCAATTAAGGTGAGATGAAGTTTCCTACGAAGCAACTACAAGCGGACCCGTCAGGAAAACGCGCGAGGGATCGCGGATTGGTGGCTGAGGTCGAAAAGCGAAAAAGGGTATGCGCGATGCTACAAACACGGATGAATTAGTCCAGAAACAATTGGATAAGAAAAAAGCGCGCGACTCGCAACAATTGATAAAACGAATCGCAAACGAATCGCAACAATTGGATAAGAAAAAAACGCGCGACTAACGATATATCACCACCTGAAACACAATCCTAAAATAATTGCCATGTACTCGCCTTGTCCCTCCTTCACTTCAACCAACCATCTTGAAAAAAATATAAAAAGAGACCGCACAACCACTCTCACACCAAAAAAGAGCAAGATTATCTACTCTGGAGCATCTTGTAACTAACTAATTTTCGGAGAAAATTAGTATTAAACTCGTTTCGCCGGAAATTTATATTTCTTTATACAGGGTGTCCCATAACGCAACGTCAAGCCGGAAAGGGGTGATAGGGCAGGTGGTGACAGTAATCAGAAAACTATTTAAAAAAAATTTAGCTGCGTATTTTTTGAGATATTCGCTTTTGAAAAAAAATTGAAAAAATGCGTACCCTGTGACAATCTTTTCACTGCTACATCTACAAAAATTTTTTTTTTTTTAATTTTCTTTTTATAATATAACCCCAGATAAATGCTCTTTAAATTACAGCCAAAAATTAAAAAATTACTGTTTTAGTTTTCAGTGAAATAGCACTTCTTTCACCAAAGATGTACTAAAAAATAACTCTTCACCCAACTTCATCTAACCGTACTGAAAAAAAAATGTACTAAGATATTTTGGCAAGTAGCTTTAAAAGATAGTCTACTAAGTCCTAATTCCAAAATGGTATTACACTTGCTTCTTAATGACTTAATTGAGATGAATATAAATTTTCTAACAGTCCGACATCCTAAGTTTGTTTTCGCACTATTTGATATAAGTTGAAATTAGAAATCAATTATTGAACAGAAATTACTTACTTTACTTATAAAAGGTGTTCGAAATGCTTGCCATCAGCGGCAATGCAGGCTCTGCATCTTCTTAAGAACGACCTTGAAATTAGGCGGGCAAAACTTCTTGAGTTTATTTCGTCGACCGCATTTCTAATTTTAGTACGTAGCTCTTCTAAGCTTTGTATTTCAGTGGAATAGACTTTTTCCTTTATTGCGCCCCAATAAAAGAAATCCAAAGGATTTAAATCGGGTGAACGAGCTGGCCACGAAATTGTTCCACCCCGTCCTATCCACCTCTCGGGATACTCACTGTTGAGAAATTCCCGTACACTTCGAGCATAATGTGCTGGGCAGCCATCATGCTGGAAATACATGTTTCCATAAATCCTCAGTGGTACGTCGTCCAATAGTTGTGATAATTGGTTTTCCAACATATCCAGATAAACTTCGGCATTCAAATTCCCCGCAAGCTCAAATGGCCCAACAACTGAACCATTAAGAATGCCCGTCCACATGTTTATTTTAAATCGGTGTTGAGATTTGTTCTGTCGCATTAGATGCGGATTCTCCACGTGCCACTCGTGCAAATTATGGAGATTCATGTAGCCATCCTTGGTGAATGTTGACTCATCCGTCCAAAGAATTTCGTCAAAGAACCGCGGATTTTCTCTATACTTCTCCAGCATAGTTTGACAAAACTGAATTCTCTCCGGGTAATCTCGCGGAAGGAGACTTTCTACACGTTGTACATGGTATGGATGAAGTTGGTTTCTCCTTAGAATTCGCTGAACTGAGCTCTTGGGTACTCCTGTAGTCATCTGAATGGCACGCACCGAGGTTGACGGTTCTTCTTCAACTGCTTCCAATACAGTGTCCTCGTAGAGATTCCAAGGTCTTCCCGCACAAGCCATTCGATGGGGCAAGCGACCCTCTGAAAATGCCCGATGCACGTTTATGAACACTCGATGATCTGGATACCGTTCAACATTTGGGTACCTCTCACGATAAAGTCGTGCTGAAGCAGAAGCATTGGATCTGCATTCCCCATAAATTAGGTGCATATTAGCATATTCCTGTGCACTATATCTAAACGGCATTATGGAATTCACACTTTACACTTTCAATAAACGGAACTACGGGAGTATTCTCTTATTTGCTAGAAAAATGCACACTTATCAAATGACCGTAATCCACTATAATGCCACGCAAATAGCAAAATAACATAACTACGCATCTAATTTTTCCATCGACCTATAGGTAACGGTTTTTAAGAAGAATAAAGTGCATTAAAATCATTTCAAATAACTAATAGCAATTAACTGGGAATTGGTTCTCTCCAAGGTAAAAACGTTATTTTTCCTTAATTAAGAAATAAAGAAGCAAGTGTAATACCATTTTGGAATTAGGACTTAGTAGACTATCTTTTAAAGCTACTTGCCAAAATATCTTAGTACATTTTTTTTTCAGTACGGTTAGATGAAGTTGGGTGAAGAGTTATTTTTTAGTACATCTTTGGTGAAAGAAGTGCTATTTCACTGAAAACTAAAACAGTAATTTTTTAATTTTTGGCTGTAATTTAAAGAGCATTTATCTGGGGTTATATTATAAAAAGAAAATTAAAAAAAAAAAACTCTAGCGCACCTGAACCGCTAGAAACACTAATGTTCGAAGAACAGTAGAAAAATCGTGCAGGTTTTGAGTGCATATAATTTACTACTTACTACTAATCCACCACATGAGCTGCTTATTACGGCCAAACTGTTTCAAACGCCACGTTCTATTTTGGTCTCAAGAATGCATTATAACTCATATGGTGGAAGGTTTCAGATATTACCACTGGCATGAATTTCAACGTTTATGAGAGCAAAACACGGGTTAATTATATTCGTTATCAGTTGCTTATTTCACAAAATTTCGAAAGCAGCATCTCATATAACATCAATGAAGAAAATGCTCAGTGCCTGCAGCACTGTAACTGAAGTTGGTGTTTGGGGCTGCGATCCGAAAAATTTGCAGAACTTTGGGAATTGAAACCGGTTATTTATTTTCATTGTAAATGTTTCCGGTATGAATACTAACTGTAAGCATTAATTGATACAAAAGTAGCACAACCGACTCGTGCTGGCAACCTTTCGCCAGTATCAAAGCCAAAAATATATCACATCTGCTTCACGTTGTTATATTACATTCGAAGTTATAGGAGTATAAAGAAATTTAGGATTACCTTCAGCGAGTTTTTTCAAATAATGAAAAGCTTAATATTTGCTGTTAATTGTCACTACAATATCATAACCAATTGAAAATTCTACGATAAAACCGCTTAATAAAGATATTGCAAACAAACACAAAACCAACAATAGCTGGCAACCCTATCGTGTCTTTTCAACCAAATTTGGCCTGAATAATGTTTATAGTAGGTTTCATTAATTGTTTGAAATTCATATTGATTTCATGACTGCACTGGAAGTTATAGGGCAAAAAGTTTTATTTTCCTGAGCGAATTTTCAAATCCAAAGACACAAAAATTACAATAGCTGGCAGCACCAATCGAATTTTTCAACCAAATTTCTATCAAATAGAGTTAAGAGTAAGGTTCAGCTACTGTGTCAATTTCATGAAAATTTGGTAACTTATTCAAATTTCATAGGGCAAAAAGCAGTTTTTTTTCTTTGTAATTTTTCAAGATGGCACCATTGGCACAGAGTTGCCCACAATTTAAAATCGCTTCTATCAGACCTGGCCGTATTTAAGTCCAATGCATTCTGTAAATTTCAATGGTATCTGATTATTGATTCGTGAGTTCCCGTGAACAGAAGTTTTTGATGCTATAAATATAGGTTTACTGGGATAGGGTTACCGTTCTTGTCCGACATGAAATTTCCAAAGTTTTACTTTGAACGTGTAGATAAAGCATAAGATTTGTATACAGATTGGTTTTATTGTAAGAAACGGACAGTTTTTGGAAATTCGATGGTTTAATGTTTTCACTTCCAAATTTTTATTTTCCCAAATTTAAGACACCAAAACTATCATAGCTGGCAGATCCAACCGAATTTTTCAACAAAATTTCTACCAAACGTGGTTTAAAGTAAGGTCCAGCTACTGTGTGAATTTCGTCAAAATCGAACGATTCAATCAGAATTTATAGGGCTAAAAGCAGTTATCTCTTTTAGTGATTTTTCAAGATGGCACCACTGGCACAGAATCACTCGCAATTCAAAATCATTTCTATCAGACCTGGTCCTATATAGAACCAATACATTCTGCAAATTTCAATTGATTCTGCTCATCGGATCGTGAGTTTCCGTGAACAGAAGTTTTTGATGCTAAAAATATAGGTAAATTGGGCAAGGGTTACCAGGCGTACCCGTTATACCATATCAAATTTTTTTTTTTGTTTATGTAAACAAAGCACAAGATTTACATATGAGTTGTTTTTTTTTGAAGAAGCGGCAGTTTTTCAAGAGAGACGATGGTTTGAAGGTTTTCACTTTCAGTGCCTGCTTTAGCTACAGGGTTGCCAGCACGCTCATCAAAAGCTACACAAATCTACAATTAAATAATATCAATATGACCTAAAAATTTCGTAATGATTGAATATTTTTGTCAAAAGTTATCGTAATTTAAAAATTTTCAATTTTTCCCGATCTCTTTTTAGGCACCCAGCGCACACATGGGGTTAAAAAATTCCAAAACATTATCCGATTCACATGTAAAACACGTTCAAAATTTATTTTGTCAACTTTATTTTTGCAAAACTTATTTGTGTACGGAATAATAGGTATATTAAAAATATCACTAAAATGGCCGCCGGCGCCAAAGGGTTAAAGATTTTTAACTTTTTGTGAGACCTGGCACTATTCTGCACATACACCAATGTGTCCTGAAAATTTCAGCTCAATCGGATGGCGCGTTCCTGAGATTTTTTCACTGAAATTTTTTGATGATATATATATATATATATATAGAAATATGAATTTTTGGCCAAAGTGATTTTAATACTAATGTTCTTCTTCGAACATTAGTAAAAATTTTTGTAGATGTAGCAGTGAAAAGATTGTCACAGGGTACGCACTTTTTCAATTTTTTTTCAAAAGCGAATATCTCAAAAAATACGCAGCTAACTTTTTTTTAAATAGTTTTCTGATTACTGTCACCACCTGCCCTATCACCCCTTTCCGGCTTGACGTTGCGTTATGGGACACCCTGTATATATATATATATATATATATATATATATATATATATATATATATATATATATATATATATATGTATATATATATATATATATATATATATACATATATATCTATATATATATATATATATATATATATATATATATATATATATATATATATATATATATATATATATATATATATCTATATATATATATATATATACATATATATATATATATATATATATATATATATATATATACATATATATATATATATATATATATATATATATATATATATATATATATATATATATATATATATATATATATATATATATATATAGATACATATATATATATATATATATATATATATATATATATATATATATATATATATATATATATGTATATATATATATATAAATATATATATATATATATTTATATATATATATATATATATATATATATATATATATATATATATATATATATATATATATATATATATATATATATATATATGTATAAATACATGTATATCAGCAAAATTATTTTCCGAGATAATCTCTGGAGTGGCCGATCCGATTGAGCTGAAATTTTCGGAAGACGTAAATGTATATAAAAGGTAGGTCCATGACTTGCTAAAATTCAAATATCCTTAACATTTTTGGCGGCGGCGAGCGTTTCAGTGAATTTTCAGGTACTACTATATATCCAAGCAGTGTAAATTTTTGGTAAAATAAATGTTTCGGAATGAAAACTTACTATGTTTTAAGCTTGTTTGTGTTAAAATGTTGGAAATTTTGAGCCGTGTGTGGGTGCAGCAGGCCTAAAAGAAGGCAAGGATTTCTTTTCAAATTATGATTTGTCATAACTTCTAAGAAAAACAATGGATCATCGTGAAATTTGCAGAGCGTATTGATGTTGACTAAAATTTGCACACGTGGATTTTCAAGATAGTGCGGATAACCCTGAAGCTACGGCAGGTTCCTGGAAAAAAACTTCAAATCATTGACCTTCCTGAAAATTTTTCTGGTTTTTGACAAAAAAATCAAATCATTGATAAATTGTAGCCTTTGTCCATCGTGTCAAATTGAAATTTTCAAAATCCGATTTGAAGAACGGCAATCTATCACCAAAATACCTCTATTTTCAGCACTCGAAAGCTCTGTTTACGAGAACTGACGACCAGATTATTCGATCATGATGAAACTTACAGGACATGTTGGAATATGTAGAACCAGGTCTGAAAGAATTGATTTTGAAATGCAGGCAACCCTGTGCCAGTGGTAACATCTTGAAAAATCACTGAGAATATAACTTATATATATAACTATAACTTCTGATTCAGCCATCAGATTTTAGCAAGATTCATACAGTTCAGTAACATTTGGTAAAAATTTGGCTAAAAAATTAGAATAGAGTTGCCAGCTATGGTAATTTTTGTCTCCTAAATCTTGCAAATTTGCTCAGCAAAATAAAGCTTTTTTCACTTTAACTTCCGGTCCAGTGTAGAAATTAGAACGAAGTTCACGCGGTAAATGGACTCAAATATGAACCAAATGTCATCGGAATTTCGTACAAAAATCATGAAAGGACTGCCAGCTATGACCATTTTTCTAATTTTGTTTAATTTCTTTACTGAGCGATTATGTCCTTAGATTTGCAAATGGAAATGATCCTGCAATGAAAATTAACAACAAATATTAACGTTTTAGAAATTTGAAAAGTTTTGAGGGTGCTAGCCCTGAAATTCTTTCCACCCGTATAACTTCCAGCGCAGTGATTCAATCGAAACGAAATTTACTGGTTGGGTTTAACTTAACGTAAAGCAGATTTGGTATGTATTTTGCTTTGCTGCTGACACAGGCTAACCAGCATTAGCCATTTCCGTAAATATTGCACCAACAGATGCTTCAAATAACGTTCTCATATGTGAAGCATTTGCCATAAAAATAAGGAATCAATTTTTAAATTTTCCGAGTTTTGAACATTTTTCGGATGGCAGCCTCAAACAACGTCTAACCGCTGAAACTTTCGATGAAATCCTGCGATGATAACGAAATTCAAAGGATAAGTTGATTTGAGTATGAGCTTGTTATGGCAAACTTATTGCTGCTTCGTTCGGAAAGTGTTGCCAGCACTGAACATTTTCGTCATTTGTGTTATAGTTGAGTTTTGTTGCTTTGGATAAGGAATGGTTGATATAATTCTACAAAACAGTGTATTACGTCTTTCCACACTTTTTTGTCACTCAAAGACAATTTCTTCGAAAATTAGTTTTCTAGCGGTTTTGATGGGCTAGACTTTTTTTACTAATGTTCGAAGAACATTAGTATTAAAATCGATTCGGCCAAAAATTCATATTTCCATATATATATATATATATATATATATATATATATATATATATATATATATATATATATATATATCATCAAAAAATTTCAGTGAGATAATCTCGAGAACGCGAAATCCGATTGAGCTGAAACTTTCAGGATACATTGGTGTATATGCAGAATAGGTCCAGGTCTCTTTAAATGTCAGTTATTGTTAACCTTTTGGCGCCGGCGGCCATTTATGTGATATTTTTAATATACCTATTATTTCGTGCACAAATGATTTTTGCAAAAATAAAGTTAACAAAATAAATTTCTAACGTGTTTTACATATGAATCGGATAATGCTTTGGAATTCTTTAACCCTATGTGTGCGCTGGGTGCCTAAAAAAAGGACGGAAAAATTTGAAAATTTTTAAATTTCGATAACTTTTGAAAGAGCTATTCAATCATTACAAAATTTTCAGGACATATTGATATTAATTAGTTGTAGATTTGTGTAGCTTTTAATGAGCGTGCTGGCAACCCTGTAGCTAGGGCAGGCACTGAAAGTGAAAACCTCCAAATTATCGTCTCTCTTGAAAAAATGCCGTTTCTTCAAAAAAAAGCCACTCATATGTAAATCTTGTGCTTTGTTTACATAACCAAAAAGAAAAAAAAGATATGGTATAACGGGCACGCCTGGTAACCCTTGCCCAATTGACCTATATTTTTAGCATCAAAAACTTCTGTTCACGGAAACTCACGATCCGATAAGCAAAATTATTTGAAATTCATAGAATGTATTGGTCTTAAATAGGACCAGGTCTGATAGAAGTGATTTTGAAATGCGGGCGATTCTGTGCCAGTGGTGCCATCTTGAAAAACCACTAAAAAAGATAACTGTTTTTAGCCCTATAAATTCTGATTGAATCGTTCGATTTTGACGAAACTCACACAATTGCTGGACCTTTTTTCAAACCATGTTTGGTAGAAATTTGGTCGAAAAATTCGGTTGGAGCTGCCAGCTATGATAATTTTGGTGTCTTCATTTTGAAAAAAAAAATTTGGAAGTGAAAACATTCAAACCATCGAATATTCAAAAAAATGTCCGTTTCTTACAATAAAACCAATCTGTATATAAATCTTATGTTTTATCTACACGTTCAAAATAAAACTTTGGAAATTTCATGTCGGACAAGAACGGTAACCCTCTCCCAGTTAACCTATATTTTTAGCATCAAAAACTTCTGTTCACGGAAACTCACGAACCAATAATCAGATACAGCTAAAATTTACAGAATGCATTGGACTTAAGTAAGACCAGATTTGATAGAAGCGATTTTGAATTGTGGGCAAGTCTGTGCCAGTGGTGCCATCTTGGAAAATTACAAAGAAAAAAAACTGCTTTTTGCCCTTTGAAATGTGAATAAATTACCAGATTTTCATGAAATTGGCACAGTAGCTAAACCTAACTCTAATCTCTGTTAGGTGGAAATTCGATTGAAAAATTTGATTGGTGCTGCCAGCTATGGTAATTTTTGTGTCTTTGGTCTTGAAAGTTCGCTCAGGAAAATAAAACTTTTTGCATTATAACTTCCAGTGCAGTCATGAAATCAATACGAATTTCATACAATTAATGAAACCTGTCATAAGCATTATTCAGGCCAAATTTGGTTGAAAAGGAAACAATAGGGTTGCCAGCTATTGTTGGTTTTGTGTTTAATTGCAATATCTGTATTAAGCGGTTTTATTGTAAAATTTTCAAATGGTAATGATATTGTAGTGATAATAAACAGCAAATATTAAGCTTTCGATCATTTGAAAAAACTCGCTGCAGGTAACCTTAAATTTCTTTATACTCCTATAACTTCGAATGTAATTAAACAACGTGAAGCAGATTTGATATATTCTTTGCTTTGATACTGGCGAAAGGTTGCCAGCACGAGTCGGTTGTGCTACTTTTGTATCAATAAATGCTTACAGTTAGTATACATACCGGAAACATTTACAATGAAAATAAATAACCGATGTTACAATTCGCAAAGTTCTGCAAATTTTTCGGATCGCAGCCCCAAACACCAACTTCAGTTACAGTGCTGCAGGCACTGAGCATTTTCTTCAATGATGTTATATGAGATGCTGCTTTCAAAATTATGTGAAATAAGCAACTGATAACGAATATAATTAACCCGTGTTTTGCTCTCATAAACGTTGAAATTCATGCCAGTGGTAATATCTGAAACCTTCCACCATATGAGTTATAATGCATTCTTGAGACGAAAGTAAAACGTGGCATTTGAAACAGTTTGGCCGTAATAAGCAGCACATGTGGTGGAATATGCACTCAAAACCTGCACGATTCTTCTACTGTTCTTCGAACATTAGTGTTTCTAGCGGTTCAGGTGCGCTAGAGTTTTTTTATTTTATATATTCAATAATCAAAACAATATTGCATCTTTAACTAAACTACTAATTCATATATATCGAAAACTTAGATTTATAGATTAACCGCGCAAGTTTTATTAATTGCTCCTGTTTGATGCAAAAAATATAAGTATGTATCTATGTTCCTTCCGCGAGTTTGAAATAAAAAAAGTCTAGCGCATCAGAACCACTAGAAAACTAATTTTCTAAGGAATTGTCTCTGAGTAACAAAAAAGTGTGGAAGGACGTTATACCTTGCATTGTAGAATCATATCAGCCATTCCTTATCCAAAGCAGCAAAACTCAACTATAACACAAATGATGAAAATGTTCAGTGCTGGCAACACTTTCCAAACGAAGCAGCAATAAGTTTACCATAACAAGCTAATACTCAAATCAACTTATCCTTTGAATTTCGTTCTCATTGCAGGATTCCATCGAAAGTTTCAGCGGTTAAACGTTGTTTGAGGCTGCCATCCGAAAAATGTTCAAAACTCGGAAAATTTAAAAATTGATTCCTTATTTTTATTGCAAATGCTTTAAATATGAGAACGTTATTTGAAGCATCTGTTGGTGCAATATTAACGGAAATGGCTTATGCTGGTTAGCCATATGTCAGCAGCAAAGCAAAATACGTACCAAATCTGCTCCAGGTGAAGTTAAACCCAACCAGTAAATTTCTTTTCGATATAATCACTGCGCTGGAAGTAATACGAGTAAAAGATTTTTAGGGCTACCACCCTCAAAACTTTTCAAATTTTTGAAACGTTAATATTTGTTGTTAATTTTCATTGCAGGATCATTTCCATTTGCAAATCTAAGGACATAATCGCTCAGTAAAGAAATTAAACAAAATTAGAAAAATGGTCATAGCTGGCACCCCTTTCATGATTTTTGTACGAAATTTCTACGACATTTGGTTCATATTTGAGTCCATATACTGCGTGAACTTCGTTCTGATTTCTACACTGGACCGGAAGTTATAAGGAAAAAAGCTTTATTTTGCTGAACAAATTTGCAAGATTTTGGAGACGAAAATCACTATAGCTGGCTACTCTATTCTAATTTTTCACCCAAATTTTTATCAAATGTTACTGTATGAATCTTGTCAAAATCTGATGGCTAAAGCGGAAGTTATAGGCCAAAAACCAGTTTTTTTTTCTCAGTAATTTTTCAAGATGGTACCACTGGCACAGGGTTGCTTGCATTTCAAAATCACTTTTATCAGACCTGGTCCTAGTTAATTCCAACATGTCCTGTAAGTTTCATCATGATCAGATAATCCTGTCGTCAGTTCTCTTGAGCAGAACTATCGAGTGCTGAAAATAGAGGTAATTTGGTGATGATTTGCCGCTCTTGTCCAAATCAGAATTTAAAAAATTTTAATTTGACACAATGGACAAAAGTTAAAATTTATCAATGATTTGATTTTTTAGTCAAAAATCGAAAGTTTTTCAGGAAGGTCAATGATTTGAAGTTTTTTTTTCAGGAGCCTGCCGTAGCTACAAGGTTAACCGCACTATCTTGAAAATCCACGTGTGCTAAATTTTAGTCAACATCAATACGCTCTGAGATTTAATGATGATCCATTGTTTTTCTTACAAGTAATGACAAATCAAAATTTGAAAAAAAATCCTTGCCTACTTTTAGGCAAGCTGAACCCACACACGGCTCAAAATTTCCAGTATTTTAACACAATCAACACGGACGTACAATGTGGCAGAAAGAGCTCGGAAGGCTTTCAACGCACTTTACTGTTGCAAAAGGGCCATAGGAGTGAGTTGGGGATTGCAGCCTCGTACTGTTGCTTGGCTTTACACTGCTGTCGTGGAACCAATTCTGTTGTTTGGGGTGGCGTTCTGGTGGCAGGGTGCTCTTAAGGCTACCTGCAAACAGCAGCTTGAAAAAGTGCGAAGAATGGCTGCACTACTGGTAACGGGAGCGCTCCGCTCCACTCCTACTAAGGCACTGTTTGTGCTGCTCCATTGGCTGCCAACCAACCTACTGATCTCACAGCAAGCTAATCTTGCTGCTGTGAGACTAAATTGTATCTCAGCATGGAATAGGACAGAGTTCGGTCATGCGAGGATCTTGGCCGAGGGAGTACCCGCACCAGCGGTTGTTGACTACATCGCCCCTCAATGCATACTGGATTTAGAGTTTACAACTCGCATTCCGTGCAGGGAGGAATGGTGTGATGGTATCACCCTTGATAATGGGCTTATCCATGTGTACACTGACGGCTCCAAGCTAAACAATAGAGTTGGGAGTGGTGTATACTCAGATGAGCTGAATCTCAAGCTGTCCCTCCGTCTACCAGACCACTGTAGTGTCTTTCAGGCGGAGGTGGTGGCTATTTATCAGACAGTCGACTGGCTTCTGTGTAATCGAATATTCGGGGTCAATATTGGTATTTTCACAGATAGCCAAGCGGCTATTAAGTCCCTTGCTGATCCTTGTACAATGTCCAAGATTGTTGCTGAATGTCGTGCATCTCTTAGGGAGATGTCGAGACATTCGGTTGTTCAATTGATTTGGGTACCTGGACATAGGGGTTTTCAGGGCAACTGTGAGGCCGATGAGCTAGCAAGGCTTGGAACTTTGCTACCTGAGGTCTCTTGCTCCTTTTCAATAGGTATACCGATGACATCGGTCAAACTGGCCATAAGGCAAAAATATCTTGAGGACGCTAAGAAGTCCTGGGCAGATGAATCTTCCTGTGTGATAACAAGGCAGTCCTGGGTATCCATGGATGCGTATCGCACCAGGCAGCTTTTAGGTTTAACTCGAAGCGCCCTTCGTTGCACTGTGGGTGTTCTAACGGGCCACTGACTCATAGGACGGCATGCACAACGTTTGGGCGTAGACTTTAATGACTTCTGTCGGAGCTGTGGCTCTGAGGATGAGGAGGAAACCGTCCTTCACCTCATGTGCCAGTGTCCGGCTTTGGCAAGGAGAACACTGGCGGCACTTGGTGCACCCTTTCTCTCAAACCTGACGGAACTGTCCCTGGTAGAGCTAAAGGGGATAGTCCGGTTTCTCAAAGGAAGCAAATGGTTTCCTGACTTTAGTGAGTAGAAGAGAGTCACTAAAATATTGTGGTATCACAACGGGCCTCTCCTGTGCCTATGTGTGCTGGTCCTCAGGCCTCTGAAGATCGGCAGCCACGTTAACCTAACTGAACCTAACACAATCAAGCTTTAAACATAATGAGTTTCATTCCCAAACATTTATTTTAACAAAAATTTACACTGCTTGGAAATATAGGAGTACCTCAAAATTCACTAAAACGCTCGCCACTGCCAAAATGTTTAGGATATCTGATTTCTAGGAAATCATGAACCTACCTTCTATATACGTCTACGTTCATCGAAAATTTCAGCTCAATCGGATCGGCCACTCCAGAGATTATCTCGGAAAATCATTTTGCTGATATATATATATATATATATATATATATATATATATATAAATATATATATATATATATATATATATATATATATATATATATATATATATATATATATATATATATATATATAAATATATATATATATATATATATATATATATATATATATATATATATATATATATATATATATATATATATATATATATTTCTTCGAGTTAATTGATTGACAAAGAATTTTGTCTTGGTCAGCAATGATTGTTTATGTCAACATTATGATTCTTTGAGTTGTTGAAGTGGATAACTTATTTGGATTTATGCTGTGTATTTTATGGATTTGAAATTTAAGACTTGAAAAGTATATTTATGACTTGAGAAATATTTATATGATTTGGAAAGTATATTTATGACTTGAGATATATTTTTATGATTTGGAAAACATCTTTACGGATATTAAGTTGATATTAGATTTATGGTATTGCTTGGAGTCTAGATGTAATTATTGGGTATATGTTAATGTTATCTAACATAACTCCTCCCTCCTTAGATTTTCTGTTGTCCTCAACAGCATTTACGGTAGGTATTTTAATGTTTACATTAATTTCAATTGAGTTTGTTCGTGTACGATAGTAGTAAAATATGATTAATAAGATTATTATAATAATGATTACGATAAGTATCGATCCATTTACATAAGTGTTTTTTTTGTGGGTAAATGTTATTTCTTGTATGTTCTCAAGATTTTCTATATGTTACAACTCTAACTTTTTAATATTTATTTCATATCTATATCCTGATATATTTTTAATAGGATATTAATATTAATAATTGTTTTGAATAATTAATTGTATTAGTAAATGTTTTATTGTTAATTTTTAACTCGCAATTGTCAAATCTTATTATATAATTGCCTTTGAGGTTGTATGGCTTTTCGTTACAATTTTGTTTAATTATCTCATTTACGTTGGTTGCAAGTAATAACCCTTTTCCTATGTCTTCTATAACTGTATTATTTTTGATACTTTCGATACAATTTCTTATCTTACATTCTAAAACATTCTTCAATAATTTCGTATGCTTTTGCATTTCGAAATATGTTTTATTATATGTTACAACTTCTTTTATATTTAGTTTTAATGCTTCGTTCGGTACTTTCCTTACAAAAAATGCTAGCAGTGGTTGTGTAAATATAGGAATGCTGATGACAAAAATAATTGTTTCTTCTTTTACAAGTACATTAATTGTAATATCTTTCAGTTCATCAAATGTTATTTCGTTTATATCTATTTCATCATAGGTAAGAATAGATATATACATTATTCCGATTTTAGCAGAGTTGAGATTGTCAATTATTTTTACTAATGTTCGAAGAAGAACATTAGTATTAAAATCACTTTGGCCAAAAATTCATATTTCTATATATATATATATATATATATATATATATATATATATATATATATATATATAATCAAAAAATTTCAGTGAAAAAATCTCAGGAACGCGCCATCCAATCGAACTGATATTTTTAGGACACATTGGTGTATATTCAGAATAGTGCCAAGTCTCAGAAAAAGTTCAAAATATTTAACCCTTTGGCGCCGGCGACCATTTTAGTGATATTTTTAATATACCTATTATTCCGTACACAAATAAGTTTTGCAAAAATAAAGTTATTAAAATAAATTTCGAACGTGTTTTACATGTGAATCAGATAATTTTTTGGAATTTTTGAACCCCATGTGTGCGCTGGGTGCCTAAAAAGAGAACGGGAAAAATTGAAAATTTTTAAATTGCGATAACTTTTTACAGAGCTATTCAATCATTACGAAATTTTCAGAACATATTAATATTATTTAGTTGTAAATTCGTGAAGCTTTTAATGAACGTGCTGGCAACGCTGTAGCTAGGGCAGGCACTGAAAGTGAAAACTTTCAAATTATCGTCTCTCTTGAAAAACTGCCGTTTCTTCAAAAATAAATAATAATAAATATAGGTAAATTGGGTAAGGGTTACCAAGCGTGCCCGTTATACCATATCAAATTTTTTTTTGGTTTTTGTAAAAAAAGCACAAGATTTACATATGAGTGGCTTGTTTTTGAAGAAACGGCATGTTTTCAAGAGAGACGATGATTTGGAGGTTTTCACTTTCAGTGCCTGCCCTAGCTACAGCGTTGCCAGCAC